>JAZKJV010002574.1:460000-996444 GCA_037367405.1 Ottelia alismoides | reverse complement strand
TATCACGGGAAGGAGACAACAATCAAGACCGACGCCGTCGTTCGCGCCGCACATGTTCTTCGACCACGACGACCGCGGCATCTACGCCCGCGTATGGACTCCGCCGTTCGCCCCACACCAGTTCTTCCAGAAGACGGCGGAACCTGCAGATTCAATCTCCAAGCCTACATCGAGCAATTCGTCGGGAGACGAATTTTTTAAAGCGGCAGAGAGTTGATGCAGCGTGATTGCAAACTATAGGGCCGCATTTATTTAATTAGTTAATCGTCAATTTATTTACGTTTTTAGGTTGTCGAAATTGTCTAATTAAATAATTGAGATCGCATGTGATCTCAACGTTTATTTCGTAGATTTTAATTTGAAATTGAGTCAGTTAATTAGTTAGGGTCAAGTTAGGCAAGTCGGTTGTCAATTTAAATTAGTTTACTATTTTTGTAAACCCATCTCTCCTATATAAAGAGAGGGTAGCCCATTGTTTTTATTCAGTCAAGTATGAATTAAAGTTGAGATTTTATCTCTCTCCTCTTTATTTTCTCTTCTCCCTCCACGCGATCTCCGCGGTTCTCCTCCTTCAACCTCTCGTATTCCCGGCGAGTTCTTTCCTCAACCCTTCCAATTTCTCTTCTCAACCCATCTCGTTCTTCTACCAAAAATCCACCATAAAAATTTATCATTTATCGACGCCGCGAAAGCCGTTTGCATCAATTGGTATCAGAGCATGGCATTTAGATCGTCTTCACGATCTAACGATCCGCCCCGGCGTCCGCACCGACACCATCATTCATCCGAACGAAAGCGGCGAGCCAATGACGCCTACGACAAGGAGACGGAGCGCATGTTACGTGATTTGCATCACTTGTAAACCACGATCCAATCCGAGTTTCGAGGCCTTGTAGCCAACTTCGAGGCCCTATGCGACACCCCATCGAAGCCGCCACCCGTTGAAGCCGCTGCCACGAAGTTTGACGACGAAACCTGCCCCGTGGAAGAACTGCTCGCTGTCCAGCAATTTCCAGAACCAATTCCGCCATCGGAATCGATTCCGCGGCCCCTCCGGTCATCCTGGCACAACCCCAGTCTTCCCAGGTAATTCCCCTACCCTCCCCGGCCCACGCGGCCGTCAGCCCCACCCCGACAACCTCTCCGACAGCCCCTTACCCCCCCACGGCACCACCACCGACCACAGCCCCGCACCCTCCTCTCGGCCCACCCCCTCCCTCTCTCCCCGACATTTCCTTTTCCCTCCCCGTAACCCTAACCCACCCCCCCCTACCGCCGCCGTTTTCCCTTCTCCTCCCCGCCGATTTCCTCCCGCGCCCTCCTCTTCCCATCCCTTCTCTTCCCCTCTCAAATCCGCACCCTCCCCTTCCTTCTTTCCCTGTATTCGCCCCTCCAGCCCCCCCCCCCCCGCCAACCCGCGACCACGCCGCGCCCAGTGGTCATGCCCTCCGCCGCGTCCCAAAGCTCTCGCCCCGCCTCCCTGCTGCGGCGCCGCTACCTCTGCGAACCCCCACCAACGCACCCCTCCGCCCGTGCCACCCGCTCGCCAGCCCTCCCCGCAAAACCCCCACGCCACCGCCTTTTGTTGAGGACGAAAGGCGCCCTATCGTGGTCTCCAAGAAACAAATCCCTGAAATTGAGGGATTGGCACACTAGTTGGAAAAATTGCAAAATGAAATTTCCAAAAATACTTATTTGCAGAAAGGTCCAGAGCATTATGAAAAGAGAGAAAAATAAAGAGGTGCGAAAATTGCGCCAACACCCCTGACGGCGGAAACATTTAAAAAAGGGGTTGTTCCTTATCCAAATAGGACTATAGTCTTGGGTTTTCCCTATTTAAGGACCACATGGCTTCATTCCTTAGCCACATCCCCTCTTCTCCTCTCCTTGTGCCATTGCTTCATTATGGATTCTCCAAGGACCATATTCTCCATGCCGCATCAATTTTTTGAACATCATGGGAAGGAGACAACAATCAAGACGACGCCGCCGTTCGCGCCGCACATGTTCTTCGACCACGACGACCGCGGCATCTACGCCCGCGTATGGACTCCGTCGTTCGCCCCACACCAGTTCTTCCAGAAGACGGCGGAACCTGCAGATTCGATCTCCAAGCCTACATCGAGCAATTCGTCGGGAGACGAATTTTTTAAAGCGGCAGAGAGTTGATGCAGCGTGATTGCAAACTATAGGGCTGCATTTATTTAATTAGTTAATCGTCAATTTTATTTACGTTTTTAGGTTGTCGAAATTGTCTAATTAAATAATTGAGATTGCATGTGATCTCAACGTTTATTTCGTAGATTTTAATTTGAAATTGAGTCAGTTAATTAGTTAGGGTCAAGTTAGGCAAGTCAGTTGTCAATTTAAATTAGTTTACTATTTTTGTAAACCCATCTCTCCTATATAAAGAGAGGGTAGCCCATTGCTTTTATTCAATCAAGTATGAATTAAAGTTGAGATTTTATCTCTCTCCTCTCTATTTTCTCTTCTCCCTCCACGTGATCTCCGCGGTTCTCCTCCTTCAACCTCTCATATTCCCGGCGAGTTCTTTCCTCAACCCTTCCAATTTCTCTTCTCAACCCATCTCGTTCTTCTACCAAAAATCCACCATAAAAATTTATCATTTATCGACGTCGCGAAAGCCGTTTGCATCAATGGTCGTGATCCAAGTCGTGACCGTGGACAGGAATCTGGACTTTTGTCATGGTCATAGGTGAGACTATATTGTCACATGCACTCATTGTGGTAGGTGGAACCACCCGACTGAACGATGCCGGCAGAAGTTTGGCATCCCTTCTTATCATGCTAATAATGCTTATGAGGATGCCTATGATGTGTAAGAGGCATCGCCTACCTCTAGTGGCAAGACTGTTCATCTTAATGATGCGAATTACTCCTGCCTAATGCAGATCCTTCAGACTCCATGGCCTACCACCATTAGTAACACTACAACTGCTGCTCTGGCTACTCCTTCAGGTACAATGGCCAACTCTACTATCACTCCTCCAGCTTGGATTATTGATTCCGATACCTCTACTCATCTCACTGGAGAAGGTAGTATGCTCACCTCTTACATACCATCTACCAATGTGAAGTCAGTTCGAGTCGCTAATGGGACTCAATCACATATTACTACTATCAGAACTATGGAATTCTTTTTCAAGCTCTAACTTTCGGGGGTTCACTGTGCTCCTGATTTTCCTCTTAGCTTGTTGTCAGTTCACAAGCTTTGTGCTGAGCTTCATTGTTGTGAAGATATTTGATGAATCTTGTTATTTTCAGGACATTCAGACGAGGCAGATTTTTGGTGGGGGTCATGAAAAGAGCGGCCTATATTATCTTGACATACCCTCGGACTCCAATTTTGTTTGTGTTGTGTCCATCTCCAAAGATCTGTTCCTATAGCATATGCGCCTCGGGCATCCCTCTGTCAAGGTCATATCCATGATGTTTCCTTCACTCTCTGCTCTGAAGCCCTTTCAGTGCGAGGCATGTGAGTTCAAGAAACACCATCGAGCTTCGTTTCCCGTTCGTACTGAGTCTCGTAGTACTGCTACTTTTCATCTTGTTCATTATGATGTTTGGAGACCTTGTCAAATCCGCACATTAAGTGGTCATTGCTATTTTATCATTTTCGTTGATTATTATAGTCGATCTTCTTGGGTATATATCTAATAAAGGAGCGTCTGGAGATTAATCAAATTGTCAGAAATTTCTTTCAATATGTTAAAACTTACTTTTCTAGCAATGTTAAGATCATTCGTACCGGCAATGCTCTTGAGTAAACCCAACATGACTTGACATCTTTCTTTGAATCCCAGGGAACTGTTCACCAAACATCATGTCCATATACCTCACAACAGAATGGTATAGCTGAGAGAAAACTCTGACACTTGCTAAATGTTGCCAGATCTCTTCTTAGTCAAATGAGTGTTCCTAAACAATATTGGGAAGATGTTATCCTTATTGCAGTGTATCTCAGCAACCATGTTCATCTTTTCTCAAATGGGCAACTCCATTTTCCTTATTTTACCCTACTGAGTCTTCTTTTCATATACTTCTGCGAAGTTTTGGTTGTATTGCCTTTGTTCATAACTTTCATGCATCTGACAAATTATCTTCTCATGCCATCAAATGTGCCTTTCTTGGGTACTCTCTACCTCGAAAGGCTATCGTTTCTATGATCCTATTCGACGTCGATACTATGCGTTTGCAGATGTCACCTTCTTTGAGCAAACAAGTTACTTCACACAAACTGTGAGTGACATTCCTTTGGACCTCACTCCTCCGTCAATCATCTATACTCGCCAACGTACCTCTATACCTTTTACACCAATGTTTGTACCTTTGTCTATTTCTTTTATGCAGGATGATATGACCACTTCGAGTGCTCCCACCATTGTTGTCCCGGATGTACCTGGGGAGCTTCCTATAGCTCTACGTAAGCAAAAAGGACAATGTATGTATCACCCCATGTCACGTTTTACTTCTACAGATGGTTTATCTAGCTGTGACAAGAGATTTGCAGATGCTCTAAATGTTATCTCTGTTCTAAGAGATCATTTCAGTGCAATGCAGGATCATGGTTGGCGATAGGCTATGGATAAGGAGATGGATGCACTTACCTCCCGGGGCATGTGGGATCTTGTGTCATGCCTCCTGGGAGTTCGCCATGTGGCTTGTCAATGGGTCTTTACGACCAAATAGTCGCCTGATGGTTCATTGACAGGTTCAAAGCCAGACTTGTTGCCAAAGGTTTTACACAAATCTTTGGAGTTGATTATTTTGAGACCTTCTCTCCTGTTGCCAGAATGGGATCGATACGTACCATTCCCTTTGTTGCCGCCAACAGGGCTTGGCCCATTTATCAACTTGATGTGAAGAATGCCTTTCTTTATGGTGATCTTACGGAGGAGGTCTACATGATGCAACCGTCGGGGTATATAATCGAGGAGGAGCATATATGTCGACTACGCACGGAATTTATGGCCTGAAGCAGAGCCCAAGGGCATGGTTTGACTGGCTCACTACGGAGATCAACACACTTGGTTTTCAAAGGACAACATCTGACTACTCTGTCTTTGTTAGACGGTGGTCTACTGGCATGATCATCCTTGTTGTATATGTTGATGACATGGTTATCACAGGAGATGATGTAGATGATATTTAGGAGACCAAGATCTTCCTCTAAAAGGTCTTTGTCACGAAAGATCTCGGCCAACTTCATTATTTTCTTGGCATCAAAGTAATACGCACTACAAAGGGGCTCTATCTTTCACGAAGAAAGTATTACCTCGATATTCTAACAGAAGTAGGGGCTTCCTGGATGCAAGCCATCTGGCATCCCTGCAAAAGTGAAAAAATATTTGGCATTTACTGATCCAGCTTTTGAGGATACAACACGATACAGAAGCTTAGTGGTATACTGTGAGCATAGCCAGTCAGCATATGTAGAAGCCTCTTTACAGTCACTAGCAGAATGTTCTTTTGATCCTTCGATATTTGAAGGAATCTCCCGAACGTGGACTCTTCGATGGGGTGAATGGGCATAGTAATATATCCACCTATACAGATTCTGAGTATGCTAGCTCTCTTAAGGGTCGCCGATCCACTACAGGATATGCCAAGTTTATTGGGATAACCTTGTCACTTGGCGAAGCAAGAAGTAGACAGTGGTCTCCAGATCCAGTACGGAAGCAGAATACAAGGCAATGGCTCAGGCCACATGTAAGATCACATGGCTTGTTTCTTTTCTAACAGAACTTGGCATGTCAGTCGCCACTCATGTACCATTGTACTGCGACAACAAGTCTGCTATGTACATCGCCACCAATCCAGCTTTCCATGAGAAGACAAAACACATTGAAGTTGATTGCTATTTTATTCGTGATGCAGTACAAGGAGACGAATCATCACTCCACACATCTCCACTGAACTTCAACTTGCAGACATCCTCACAAAGGCTCTTCCAAGGAAGCGCCCCATGTACTTAGTATCCAAGTTGGGCAAGACGACAGATATGCTCCAACTTGAGGAGGAGTGTTAGAATTATTATATTACAATCAAGGCCCTAAATGTCGGTTTTGATCACCATTTCGGTATCGACCAAACAGAATTTTGGTGGAATTTCGGTAGAATTTCGATTGGAATTTCATTCATTTCGGTCATTTTTTGTACTAGGACCCCAATATTTCGATCATTTCGGTCATTTCGATCGAATTTCTATTCCGATTGGATATCGATATTCGACCGAATTTCGCTGAAATTTGAGGCCATGATTACAATTATGTTTGTAACCCTTCAGATTTCGTAACCCTTAACCCTTCAGGTTCCGTAACCTTTAACCTTCCAGGTTATGTAACCCCTCAGGGGTATTTATGTATTTTCTCTTATACTCTCTAGGGTTTTCTCTCTATATAAGAGACCCTAGCCCTATGGAATAGATATCACATTTGTCCCTCTTCTCCACACTTTACAAGAGGTACGTCTTTTATTACAGAACAACATGTCTTTTTGAGTCATATATTGTAGCATATCTATTCTAATTTAGATGGACATTTTGATTGATTGTATATTTTGATCATGATGCAACTTATTATATTCCATTGCCATTTTTTAAACTACTATGAACCATGATAACAATTCAATTCGTATATCTACATGATCTTTATTCGATCTATGTTCGAATACGATATTTATTAGATCCATTTTCGATCCATATTCGAATTCATTCTTTATGTGATCCGTATTTGGATTCACTCTTTATTCGATTCGTATCCAGAGCCGTTCTTTATTCGATCTGTATTTGGATTCGATAAATATCCAATTCGAATTCGTATTCGTATTTTTAAGGATATGGTTTCCTTAATGCATATCTGAGTCATATCCGTATTTGTATTCGATAGAGATGAAGCGAATATGGATATGGAAATAGGCATATCCGATCAGTATCCGATCCGTTTTCATCCCTACATCCGACTCCGACTCTGAAAACGATGTAAATGAACTTTCTTATTTAGAACTTTATAATGCCTCTCAAGATATTTTAAAGAAAATATGAAGCTTAAAAAGATTAACAAGAAATTAGTAGAAGATAAATCTAGTTTGCTTAATGATTTAGATATTTTTAAAAAGGAAAATGAGTTGCTAAAACAAGATCTAGGTAGTTTTAAAGTTAAAATTACCTCTTTAGAAAAAGAAATTGTTGAGCTTAAGAGAAAAGTTACTTTTGTGCATGTTAATGAAAAAGGGAAAGCGGAAATAGAAAATCATGCTTCTAGCACTAATTCTTTCAAAAAAAAGAAATGGGCTTGGAAATAGAAGGAAACATGGCACTCTGACCCTGAAGCAGTCGAACAGAAAAGGGTATCAGATCAAAATCTGTCAAGTACCAGAGGCCAAAGGAGATGGAGGAGGTCGCGTCAACAAAGGTGGACCCTGCTAAGGTTGAACATCAAAACCATGGATGGACACCACTGTCATGGAAAAGCTACCAAGACTGAAGAAGTCCATCTCCAAGGACCCTAGCTGACTTCTTATCTTTTTTGTTTACTTGATCATGCATATCATGCATTGGCGATGAGCCATTGGCTCTTATCTTTTGGCGGGGCCTTTAAGCAAAGATTATGGGGGGCTCTTGTTTAGGAGGAGCTCATATTAAAAAGAATGTTATCAAAAGGGAGAGAAATTGTATCTCTTTAACAATTAGTATGTATTTACAATTAGCTTTTATAAACTTTTGGTATCATTTTATATCTTTTTGATAATGTCAAAAATGAGGAGAAAGATTGTTTACAAAAATTGTTTGCTCACACACATTATTTTCGCAAACATAAAATATTATTGTCAGCACCAAAAAGGGGAAGATTGTGAGTACATGCACGAGTACAGAAATTGGCAGTACATAAGCATGCATATTTTGATGATAACAAACTTGTGAGCAAAGCTTGTAGCTAGGTCAAGTGCAGGAAAGCTATTGGACCAAGAACAAGCTCAAGCCTAAGGAGCTCAAGCTTAAGTGAAGAAGAAACTCAAAGGAGTTTACAGCTATGGAACTCCAGGTCAAGCTCAAGAAGAATAAGTTTTTTTCTTTTGTTGAGTCATGCATTTTGTAATTATCCTAGAATGTAAAAGACCTCAAATCTTGCATATTGCATTCCAGTCCTTTGACTTTGACTTTCATGTTAAAGAGTCAAGATGATCAATCAACCATGTGCACATGAGCGATCACCTCCGATCGATCACTCTTTTTTTATGATCGATCATTCTTTGAACTACAACCATTACATCTCTGATTAATCCTATTTTGATATTGATCGATCGCCTAAATCCTCATGATCGACCATTTGATTTTGATCGATCATTCCATCAGTGTTGTAAAAGTTACTCGACCGACCCGACTAGTAGGTCTGACTAGTCTAGTCAGCAGGGTGGGTACACTAATCGACCAATTTTTGCTTGGAGATACCATGTTTTTTTAATGGTTTGCTTTTTTTATAAGCAAACTTATTATAATATGCTTAATGTTTTATTTAAATTCAATTACTTCTTTTATTTTATTATGATAGTATAAAAATGTACAAAATCTTTGTAAATATATGTATAAAAATGAGTTATATGTTCAAAAAATCATATAATCCAAAGCCGATTAAAGTCCGACTAAATCCGATTAGTCGCCCGACTGTCGATTAATCCTTAGTCAATGACCCTACCGATCTAGTACCGACTACCGACTTTTGCAACCTTATATTCCATTTGAGGAAGATTTTTGAAACCGATTCCATTCTCGATTTGTTCACAACGTCTACTTTTTGAGAGCCAAGATCTACGGAGTCTCTAAACCTATGAATAGTACCCTATGCATCATTTTACAACACACACCAAGAGCAATAAGCTCTCTGCTCTCTACTCTCTACTCTATTTTTGAGATAAAGATCCAAGAGTTATTTTCTTTTGTGTTCATTCTGATAGCTCTGGGTCTCTGCGTTCGATTCTTACGAGCATGCTCCTCGCTCTATTAGATTGTTTGAGGGGAGTGTTAGAGTTATTGTATTTTCTATCTTATTTGAGTCTTGTAACCCTTCGGGGTCATAGATGTATTTCCCCCTTTTTGCTCTCTAGAGTTTCTCTATATATAAGAGACCATAAACTCATGGAATAAACATAACGATTCATTCTCTTCTCCACATGCCATACCCTACTTGAGGTTGAATGCCCCTCCCCCCCCCCCACTCCGACTCCTATTTGCCTTTAATCAGAATCAAGAAGGATCAATTGGTGATGCACCTAATAGCTCAAGTAATCCAAAACACTTGAGAATTCCGTAAGCCTTAAAAAATTCTACCTTCAAGAGAAACCCCTCCATCCTCCTCTTCCAGTTAGCCAAAAGGTCCCTATATAAAGAGAACCCCATATCCCCATAATAAATATACATTTATTTCTTTTTGTGATTCTCATTCGTCGGTGTGGTTTGATCTTCTTCTTAAAAGCTTTCAAAATCTCCCTTTGAGTTGCAAGTTTAAAGAAAAGCTTGTATATTATCAACCCCTTCGCAACACAATTTTACCAACAACAAGCCACCCAATCATGAAACCCCGATTCAGACTTTAGATTTCATACTGACAGAGTTAGTTTGTATATTTATTTTTGTAAGATGAACATTTAAAGTAGATGGAAACCGTGAATGGAAGGATTAAACCTATGAAGAAAGGGAGAAAATGGATCAAAACTGATTAAGGCAATCCATGAAGATGAAGACTAAAGCGTCAAGATAAAAGACTCAGAGCTCAAAGATTCATAATAATGAAGAAATGAAGTCAAGAAAGGTCAAAAACTTTGTGAAGTTGGAGTATTTATATAGTTTTTATTCTTGTTGACTTATTAAATATTATTAATACGTAAGAAAAAATCAAGTCAAAACAAATCAGTCGAATAATTACTTTATCAATCAATTGATTTCGCCTTGAGCCAACTAGTGAGTTCTCCGGTCGATTAACTTGAAAATCCATAATTAACACTTTGGATTCTGATTTTCAGACGATTATTATTTTTCTTCAGTTGACCACAATGATCTTCAGTCAACTAACTCAAAATACTAGTCGACTAAAATCCGCTTCAGTACATACTTATTATTTATCATCTTCAACCATTTAATTATTTGGATCAGGTTACTATAATTTAGATTCATTCAACCAACCCAAAATTTTAGCCCACTTTTTTTACATATTTTTAACCGCTCACTCTTCCATAATAATTTAGTCAACTATTATTTCCATTCATTCGCATAACTTGAGTTTGTAGTGCCGGATCGTTCGCCTAATTTGAGTTTCAACTGATTGATTTATCTCCCACTCGACTGATTCTCTACATGTTATGTGATTTTATTCTAGTCATTTCTAAATTAACTCCTAATCATCTTTTGGGTTCTCTGGTGATTTTTGGCATTCTTAAGCCTATAGATAGGACTCCTAAGCCCCTTTATGAGTTGTTAACTTGTTACCAACATTCTACTTAAATGTGTATTTCAAGTCATCAAGTGCTCAAGCACTCAAGTGTTGTGGTGCTCTCAAGCTCCTTTCATTTTCATCAAGCATCCCATACCTTATTCAATCTTCACCAAATCTTAAGTAAGCATATGATGTTAAGAAATATGATAACAAGGTTTTTTTCTTTTGTTAGCATTATTGTACATGGGTACACTAGTTGTGGGTTCCTTTCTCCGAATGGGATAAAATCTTTATGTGGGTTTGTCCAAGGAAGATACAAGTTGTACATGAGGTTGTGATACCCTCGGTTTCAAGTAGCATGAATAGTGGAAGCAAGCTTTGTTGAGAAAGCAAAAAGGAAATTTTAGAATGAGATTCTAGGTCATGATTTTTACCTGAATTTATGTGTAGTCAGGGGTTTGCATTACTCTTTTCTTTCTTTGCTTGATTAAATTTTTTATTTATCTTGTGGTTGCAAAGATTTTTATTGCACAATTCAATCCCACCCCCTCTGTGCAGATTTCTCTCAGAAAATCATGATTCTGGACCTTGAAATAGGGAAAGGGTCTCAAGCTCTCCCACAAATCCCATGAAATGGAAGTTTGGTCAAATCCGACCTCGGAGAGGCTCCAAATAAAGTCAATTGAAAGCAGTGGATTAGCTCCGCAAAGATAAGTCCAACTTTCAATCTCTACAACGAGTTTCTCTACATACATCTATAATCTCGAACATCAATGAGCTCTAGCTACAGCTCCTTGAACAACATCTAAAAGTGTCTGAGAAGGGGTCTCATTCCCTGGCAACCTTCAGGCAATACCAGAGCAATGTATAGTTGAAATCCCTATCGACTACTCATAGTGGGTTAAGGAACTATATCATATGCTCATGTAGTTAAGCCTAGAACACCTCCCCGACAGAAGCATGTGATAGTCCATAAATCAGATAAACCGCGAGACACAAACTATCATCTAATTCCTAAGAAGCACGGATGCCACTCTCTCACTCATGTGAACCTCTTCTTGTTCTATGGTATCCTCTATCCAGACAACCAATTACATGTGGCATCAACTACCATAAACTCATTCAGATCGAACCTGCTCTAACTCATCCACCATTGTGCATTCACAATTCTCAAATTTTGAGTTTTGTAATAACATCACATACGCTCTATACCATGAAAAATAAGTTGCAAGATCACCCCGAATGTTTTAGTTTTACAAATCCATCATATTCCAAAATGAAACATTCATTCTGTAGATGATTAGACCCCAAGAGAACGCGACTCTATAACCCATGCCACATTGTAAGTTGCACACTAAATCATCCATCTGCAATGCATTTCCCACAACGATAAAAATCACTGACATATATATATATATATTTAACTTGTAGTTTCGGAAAGGCAACCACTTTCCACTCCAAGGCCCTAAATGTCGGTTTCGGTCACCATTTCAGTATCGACCAACATGGAATTTCGGTGGAATTTCGACCAGAATTTCGGTCATTTCGGTAAGTTTTTGTACTAGAACCCCCATATTTCGGTCATTTCAGTCATTTCAGTCGAATTTCGATTTTGACTGGATATACGATATTCGACAGAAATTCGACCGAATTTCGCTGAAATTTGAGGCCATGTTCCACTCTAAGGGCCCCTATTGAGCCATCAAGTCATCCAACTTTACTAAAGAGTCCCACAACCTAAGCACCACAATAATATCAATGGTCACGTGGATCCCAGCATCCCATGGATCTGCTAGACAATATAAGCCGAAAAAAGCAACAATCGTGAATGTTCAGATCCAATCAAAATTGATTGAGCCTATTGGTTCCACTATGTCAGGAAGCATAACCAACTACTCGAGCAGAGGCCCCACCAAAACATCTGATAGATGTCTTGCCACCTGAGACTCATCAGGCGATGAGGGGATTTTGGGATTGTCCTCGATGTTATCATTAACCATTTCCTACCATTGTGTTGTGGCAGACGATCATGCAAAATTATATCCTTCTTGAACCACTGTCACCAATAGTGTGGTAATTGTTTTGCTTCCCATGCACAATCTCTCCACCTCCCAAAGCATCCTCTCCTACTGATAGCTCTAGTGGCTGAGAACCTTGCCCCCCCCCCCCCCCCGTCGCGAAGCGTTAATGCCAATCCAAAGCACCATTTTCAGGAAACATAAGTTTTGTTAGCAAATCGCTTTGTCTAAAAATACAAATTAGTAAGCCGTATACTGATTGACACTCTCTATGACACATTTCCAGAAAAACTTTTGGTAATAAAGACATGATGGATTGTTGTTACAAGTGGAAGAAGAAATAACATTCCATTTGTTTGATCAGAATGAGAATATCTTTGCGTTGGATTATATTGGGAAGAATGAGAATATCAATGATGATCTCAAAATAGGTATATTGGGGAAGAAAATTGGGAGGAAAAATCCTGTAATAGCAACCCCCTACAAAGGTGGAACAAGGGAAAAATTGTGGCCTTGTTTCTTCTCAAACTTCCTTGATCACAACCCAAGGTAACCACTTATACTTACAGATACACTAATCTTCATCACATGCCATAAAAGAGAGCAGGTTATGTAAGTAGATAAGCATTCTCTCACACCCAGACCAGGTTGGATGGTGTGATTACAGGAGGGATGGAAGGGTCTATGAATGGTCCAATCAGAGTGCTTGGTTGCATATAAGGGAATGGTTTGGGAGGGATCATGACAGGTTAAAGTTTTCATTTGCATCTATGTCCTTCCCCTCCAAACCAGACAAATCTGAAGGGAAATGACAGAAACCATTACTTATTCTTCTGTATCTTGCTTTTGCCCTACCTTAAAGAAATGAAGGTCTTTCTTGGATCCGATACTATGGGTGAAGTTTCTTATTATGAGTAGTAGCTGGAAAATTCATAATATTGAGGTCGTGTCATCCTCCTGTCATCTTTTATTAGCTCAAATTGAACGAGAAAATTGTGAAGTAGCCCGCACAACCAAACGACTTCCCTAGTAGCTGCAAGCACAGTCCATTTTGCCTCTCATGTGAAAATATATGCCTTTCCCGATCTTTAAATATATTTAATTATAAAATTAAGCATGTTTATTATAAACATGGGGACATAGAGAAGGAACTTATATGAGAGATAAACACGGGCACAGGTCGTTTTCAAGATGGATTAATTAGGACAAGGCAAGTGGAAAGGCAACACGCCCGATGCATGCCGCATATGAGTTCAATTGACGAGAAAGGGATGAACTTCCAACTGGTACATAAAAGTCTGTTCCATCAGCTGAGATCAATCATCCCTCCTCTTTTTGACTAACCTCATGCCTGCCTAGAAGGAGAGTCTGAGATATATAGTTGGAGTTATGGGGAACGATGCTTCCAAAGATGGTGCAAATTCCAGTTAGCTTTGGACTTGATAAAAGTGTCATCATATTCATGGGAATATAGATGAAATGATTTTTTATATGGATCTATTTTGTTATTATTTTGATTTTTTGTTTCAGTCGAGCCAGATGATGAAAAATTCTCATGTCTGGTTCGCTCGGGGGATAAGCAATCATCGATTGTTGTCCACCTTTTCTCCAGCAATTATTGGTCTAAAGTCTACATATTAATATTTAAGCAGGATGTCACCCCCTAACATAGGAGTTGCTAAGTGTGTATATTAAATGTATAGTTGTTAATGTTTTTTCCTCGAGAAAAATGAGAAGAATTACAGAATGGATTGCTTGCTAATTATGCTTAGATCTCAGATAAATGGAAACTTTATTGATAAACCAGGGCAAAAGCTATGTCCGAGTTCCGGGCTATTGGGATGTCGGGGATGGCAAGGATGAGAACTTGTGCTAAAGCATATTGAATGGTTGATATTACGTTCGATTGGAGTAAAATCCAACTAGTAGTTGGTATCAAATTTCTTCGATAATGATTTGGATGGAGGGTCGGATCGTTACATTACCAACTACCAACAAGAAAGATTATATTGCACATGTAAAAATGCAGAAAGGAAAAAAGGGACACGAACAAAGACTAAAACCTTTGCCTCTGCCAGAGCCGTGACCAACTCCTCCGGTCTCTCCTTCCGGATTGCCCTCTCATCAATATCGGCAGTCTATCCAAAAGAAACCCAATAACCATACACCTTAGAATCTATGTAACAATCAAAACAACGCCGCAAAGGCGATAGCTTTTTCTGATAGAAAAACATACTATCACAGTGAACTCGTAACCCATCTCCGCCAAGATCTGGCGGCGGCTCCTGGACGCAGAACCCAGTATTATCTGAACCCAGTAGATCGGCAGTGATTTCGAGGGGAAGCAAAACGACCACGAAGGTAAGAATCGATTTTTCGTACGACTGCAATGACATTAGCGTAAAAGAAGCGACCTTGAATGGAGTTTGGGCAGATGGATTCATGTCTTGGCCACAGTGGGTGTTGCAGCCCGTCGATCCTCTGCTATGGAGTTCAGAGTCTGGACTAGAAAATGGGAGGACGAGAAGGCCTGATACGTTGCAATAAGAACGAAAGCGTGTCGTATTTTCCGAGTGGGTTTCGTATCAATCAGTTTAGAGAGAGCAAAATTGAGAGAATCATAGTCTTTACCTTCTCTAAGCATAAGTATTTCGTAATTGATTAGTTTGTAAATGTTGGTCAAGTAGGTGAGGGATTTTTTTGGGGAAACCTCTAGCTGTTTAAAATAGTTGCTGTTCGAATATAGTTATTTGATTACTATAAATATGTTCAACTACAATTAGAGGTGAAAACGGATTTACTTTCGTATATTTATATGAGTTGAATCTGGATTTAGTTATTTGAAGAATTTAAGTACAAAAACTATAGAACATGTACTCCTTCAAAGAGAAGAAACACAAAACAGACATAACAGAACATAAAGGAATGGATACACATTACAATAACATCACAGGGGAACCAACACAACACTGCTAAACTTTAACCTCTCAACGTCAAGGATCAGACTTGAATCCATGGGTTTTAAATCATATGTATCCTTATGCTTCACTTGAAAAATCTTCATTGTCTTGAAAATGAAGTGCTTTGAATGGTGTCATTCTTCCTCAAAAGTAATATCTATATCAACACGAGAAGACTTAAACTATTCTAAAGTGGAAGGAAGAGGTATCAAACCCTTCTTTTATGCAATAGATCCATGGGTTTGTCTAAAAAGTGAGAAGTTGGATATATGAGGATGACCTAACTTACAAGAGACATGATCTTCGGGCTTTGGAATATCCTTAAGGAAAGGTGCTGGCTCCACCATATCCAACTCTTCCAATAATAGATTATCTTCCTCACAAGGTATCACTCTTTTTAAAGAATTCTTTGTCAGCTTGATCTTCCCAAATATAGCGTCCACATCTCTTCCATGGTTTACCTTATAAGGGACTAATACTAGGTAGCCTTTTATAGCTAAAGAGTCCAACAGTTAAAAAAAGTAACTGCTACACTAAATGCACCCCTTCAGAATATTGAAACTTTGTATAGAAACTAAAGTAAGGTATTATTTTTATTTTTAAAATTTTTATTTTTTTATTTTTTAAAAGAATATGTGAATATATATAAAAAAGAATGTGTTTATAGTGTCAGACCAATTTGTACCCTTTTCGAAATATCTTGTAAAAAAAATTTCCAAACCATGTAAAATATATATAATTTCCAGATATTTTACAAACTATTTTTATAAATAATTTCAAATCCCCATACCTATATCCATAATAAAAATACAAAACAAGTGAAAGTATGAGATATGAATAAAAGCATAGATGCAATATATACACACACCTCCCTATACTTAGCTTGTGCAATGTCCGCATAGCACAAAGCGAAATAAAAGACATACCGTACTAAGCATAAAGAGGAAAGACAAGATATGGACAAGAAGATCAGACAGACCCCCTATACTTAGGCTTTAAGTAGCCTAAGTGTAGGGCCAAAGGACATAGAAATGGGTACAAAAGAATAGAAATAGAAACAAATCAATGAAGAATAACAGGGAGTAGGTTCCCCCTATACTTAGGTCGCAAATAGCCGAAGTATAAAGAATGGAATGAAGAATAGGAGGACCAAGGATATGATGAAAGATAACCTAAAAGAATATATATAATTAGGGTTTGGTTCCCCCATATATTTAGGCTCTAAATAGATTAAATACAAGGTGTTGAATATGTCAGATCTGAATCTTCATGATGTGGCTTCATGTTGTATATGGAATATATGTAAGGGACTCAATCGACATGAAGTCAATTACCTTAACTGGGACCAACTATTCTTTAGATTCTATAAAGTGCTTCAATAGTTGGTTGTTGACTAAGAAAGAACAAGCACCATCTACGATATCAGCAATCTCTACACTTCCATTAATATGCACTTCCTTCACTATATAGGGACTCATCCATTTAGATTTAAGCTTTCTGTGAAAAGTCTTCAACTCGGCATTAAACAATCATACCATTTGTCATGAGACAAATTTCTTGTATCTAATATGCAGATCATGCCATGTCATAAATTTGTCCTTATAGATCAAGCAGTTGTCATATGCTCTATTTCTGATTTCCACCAGCTAATTAAGGTTCAAGTCTCTGCAAAATTTCCCTGGATGACAACTCCAATTGATTTTCATTATTTCCCACCTAGACTTGTGAATCAGTTCAGCGGACAAATGACATGACTAGCCATAAATCATTCTAAAAGGTGAACTACCAAGTGGAGTCTTGTAGGTCGTCCTAGAAGACCATAGAACTTGGTCCATTAGATGGGACCAATTCTTCATATCAGAATGGACTAACTTTTGAAGAATGCTCTTCATCTCCTTATTCAAACCTTTGTTATGTCATTTAATTGTGTGTGGTAAGGACTAGTAACTTTGGTACTCAAATTTGTAGTCCATAGCTAAATATTCCAGCTCTCTATTCACAAAATGGCTATCTCCATCTGAAATCAAAACCTTAGGGCACACCGTGAAAAATCCATAGCATTTCTAAACAATGTTAGCCAATATAATCCACACTGGAGTACTTTGTGAGCAATTCTTTTTTCTGAATCATGTCCTCCAGCTTCTAATGAATTGTTGGATATATGAGTCCACGACGAGCCATTATGGAATAAATGTTATTGCAAATATCATTCCCTGATTTGAAATGAAGAATAAATAATTAGCATAGTAGGTCTCTTAGTATAATTAGAGTTATGTATCATAGCCATCTTAATGATTAAACAGTTGTTGATTCAAATGTTGAATCATAGAGGCTGGTGCTTGCATGATATCTAAAGAGTTAGATTGAGGACTCATCAAGCATCGCCAAATAATTGTTAAGAGAGGATCTCCGACCTAAGAGGAAGATGGAAATTCTTCTCTAAAGGCTGATACCCAATCGACCTCTTGATATAGGTCCTCTACATAGGAATAGAGATTCAGATGTGTTAGATATATTAGGTCAAAGAGTTGACTTAACAAGATCAAGATAATCAAGTTATATGTCGTATACTATTACGATATATACATACATCCACTGACCAAAGACAAATGTGTTACTATATGTTTGAGTATGTACATTTGACAGACTAATAGGTTGATGATCTAATTAAGGTCTATACAATGACGAGCTGGCGTGCATACAAGGGCGCATGACATGTCTGTGTCGATACAAATGCCCAAATACCACGATCAAGAAAGATCACTTTCCCTTACCTTTTATTGATCAGATTTTGGAAAATATTAGCAGGGAAAGAGTTCTTCTATTTTCTTGACGGATACTCAAGCTACAATCAAGTAGCCATCGCTCCTAAAGACCGGGAAAAAACCACTTTTACATGTCCTTTTCAACACTCGTGCATTCATGCGCATGCCATTTGGGCTTTATAATGCCCCAGGCACTTTCCAACTGTGCATAATCGTTGTATTTGCCAAAATGGTGGGGGATTTCCTGGAGGTCTTCGTGGAAAATTTCTGAGTCCATGGTGATTCATTTGATTCATGTATAGCATACTTGGACCGAGTATTTCAAAGGTGCAGGTAGGTGAATGAGGTACTCTCCTGGTAAAAGAGTCATTTATGGTTAAAGAGGGTATGGTATTATGGCATGTCATCTCTAAGAAGGGGATGGATGTTGACCCCACCAATGTGGTTGTGATCAAGAAATTTGACCCACCAACCAACGTTAAGTCAATTAGGTCATTTTGGAAGTACATTGGATTTTATAGAAGATTTATTCGAGATTTCTATAAGATTGCCGGTCAGTGACTGAGCTCTTAAGAAAAGACACAGATTCGTTGTAGATCACAAGTGTCTTGAGGCCTTTGAGCTCTTAAAGGGGAAATTTTGTCACTCGATGATTTTTGCAGGCTCCTGATTGGTATCTTCCCTTTGAGATCATGACTGATGCTTTGGGATTATGCTATAGGAGTTGTATTAGGTCAATGATGAGAGTGTATACCATTTTCAATCACTATACGAGCAAAGTTTTAGATCAAACATAAAAAAATTATACAGCTACTGAACAGGAGATGCTCGTGGTAGTTTAGACCATTGAGAAGTTTGTCTTATATTTTGGGCTCTAAGGTGATAATATATATAAATCATATAGCCATAAGATACCTCATGGAAAATAAGGACATGAAGGTGCATTTTCTTAGATGGATTCTATCACTCCGGGAGTTTGGTTTGGAAATTATGGATAAACTCGGAGTTAAGAACTTAACGACTAATCGTTTTATCTTGATTAGAGTTAAATGATTCCCTTGACTCATATCCTATTAGAGAAACTTTTCTAAATGAGTCGATTTATGTTGTCGATTCACTTCTGTGGTGTGCCAACATGGTGAACTATATTGTCTCCAAGCAAGTTCCACATGGTTGGACTAAGAGCATTATTAACAAACTAAAGTCAGATTTGATGAGGTGCCATTGAGAGGATCCATTCCTCTTCTTTAAAGGATCAAATAGTGTCTGAATAAGGTGTATTTCTCAGAAGGAATATCATAGTTCCTTGTACATTTTCATTCATGATTGTTATGGGAAAAAACCTTAAGCGCATCGTGAAAGCATGAAGATCGCATCATATGCGATCGGGAGCGGGGAGCGACTAGTCATACTAGTTGCTCCAGGCAGAAGAATTAAAAAATGTGATGAAACCACATGATCCAAGAACACTTCTTGAATCATTTCATCAATATAACAAATAAGAATTAGGGTAACTCTTGAAGCGGGCTTGTGATTGTACCTCTAAAGAAAGAGAAATCCTATCTCAAGTTTGATCCGACGTAGATCACACTTGCGGGCGTGAGGATGAATCGCATGCTTCCCGTAATCCATTTTGATGATCCAAGAAATAAATCTCCTGATTTTATCTCACAAAATCCGGCATATTCTCCATGAGTGAGAGGCATCGAAGAAGACGGAGATCCACGAGCGGTCGAGGTGGCGACATAATGGCATAATGATGACAATGATTTTTTTCTCCAACACAATGCAGATGGGCACAAGTGAGAGAGAAAAAGAGAGGACGTGTAGAGAGAGAGAGAGAGAGAGTTCCTCAAGGGAATGTGTGTACGCACAAAAGGATAGGGCTATCCCTCCTTTTACACTAATTGGATGTCTGTGGTTCTCAATCCATGTATAAGAAAATCCAATGGTTGACATTGATTTGTGTTTTCAATCAATGGCCATGATTTTGTTATGTTTTAATTACCAACAAAAAATTTGTTGGCTTTAAATTAAATTAAATATATTGAAATAAATCAATATATTTCAATTTAAATTTAAAGTAACAAACATTGAATGCATTGGAAAGAATGATGCCACATGCCACATATTGGGCGGACGACCACCAAGTTGAGAGAGCTCAAATTGGTTATACCTCCCTTGTATGGTGAGGAGGCACATTCATTTAAATTTTGTTGAGATCTTAATTCTCAAAAAATATTCCACATATGCAATAACTTTTATTGCATAATTATTCATCAAAATAATTCCCAATTATTTTGTGACAATTTCAATCATGCCATTTAAAATTGTGAATCATATTCACACATCCAAAATATGATGTAACTGCATTTACAATTATTTGTTCAATGTGGATCCAATTCACACCAACTATTTGTAAATATAAATTACAATTATCTCTCTCTAATATATTATAAATGATATTTATAATATGCATGAATAATATGGATAGTGCTATCAACATTATTCACATCCTTGATAATTAAATCACAATTAATCATCTTGGATGTCCATTCTCATGTGCCCAAATAATAGGAATCAAATTCATATTATTCATAATAATTAAGTCACATTTGATTATTCATTTTGCTCAATGTTAAGATAAATTATCAATAATGAAATTATAGCATTATCCTCAACATAAATGTGGTGTGAAAAGAGTGTGGGGTTTATAACCACGAGATCCAACATCGTCCCCCCTATAGCCTTGCGGTTCTTCTCTAACATTTCTAACAACCTAGACTCATGTTATATGATCAACTTAGAACTAGTGATGATAGGGAATCTATTCTTTGGTCCTAAAAGAAAGTTGTATTTGAGTGAAGGATGAAGCTGCTTCAACTCTGACAAAAGTAGCATCATTAATCAAATCGGAATGATCCGTCTCTGAATCTGGTTCCGTGCTACATAAAGATGGTGTTATATTTGTGGTATTAGGCACCAACGTTGTTGTACAAGAAGTCATATTACCAAAGAAACATGGTAATTTTGCAAAAGCCGCATCTGACTCAAGATCTAAATCCCTTGATTGTTTCATAGAAGAAGGAACTAACAGATTTGAAAGGATCTCTACATCATCAAGGGAATCTATAAATGATCCATAACTCAAGAACTCTAGCAACATCTCGCAAACTGCATCATGTACACTGACCTCTCCAGATGAGAGGGTCTCGCTTAGTCCTGTCGGGATCTGTTTCCATATCCCAATTGTGTTAACAACTTTGTAATCTGCCTCATATAATGAAGAGATATCTATACTAGATTCAGAGTCGGGTTGCTACCATTTTGCCCGCTTCATCTTAAGCTCCACTTTTCGCTTGGAGAACGAAACTTCATCATCTTTGTCTGGTAATTAAAGGAAGCCCCACCGATCCTAAGGAAAGTCTGCCTAAGGATGATCTGCGAGCCTCTCCCATGATTGGGGATATCCATTTCAGGGACTATGAAGTATACTTTGTACTCTTGTTCGTCAATGGAGATGGTAATATTTAATCTCATCCTTAACCTTCTTCATGGACTTGTCAATTGGAGTAGTGCTCTAGATCTGCAAAGTGGTCCCAACTTCAGCTTCTTATATAAGGAAAAAGTTAATAGGTTAATCAAAGAACCGTTATCTAGGAGAGCGTTGCAAATGCTATGTCATCTATATGACTCACCACATAATGTGCACTCAAATCTCTCTTATTTCTAGGCAACTGTTGGTTCTTGAGATAATAAGTTGTGGCACATGATTAGACGTGCGTCTTTACATAAATGCTCGGATTATTCCTGCTTACCCTAGTAGGTATGCATCTCACCTTAAGGTATTTCTGAAATGCAGGATTGTTGTTCACAAACTCATCAAATGACACCTAAATCATGATATTATCATTATAGAATCATGCCATACCTGGATCGTCTTTTTTAATCTTCTTACACATTTCCTACCATTAGAGCACAAGGGAAAGGGATTGAACAAACATAATAAGTAGATGAGAACTCTGAATCATAAAATAAAAAATGCTCCTTTCTATTAGTTAATTCAAGGTCCTTCATACATGAATATTTTACATTTAAATTGGAATTTAAAATAGCATAATCTACTGAAGTATGAGGAATGTCTATTGTTGGTACATCCTCTGTAATCGAAGGTGCAACGTCCTTATTAGAATCTGAGTGTGCTCCATGCTGCTGATGCATTCTCATACTCCTTCCTCTCTCTCTACCAATAGTCCTCCTCTTAGGCTGAAGGGGTTGTTGTTTATGTATGTCCTCCTCGTCCTCTAAGGTCTCCTCAGGTAGAGCCTTAGAAATGTCCCCGTCCATGTCCCTTGCCTGATCAAGTACAATCATCATCCTTCCACTCATGAAGGACATATGGTTAACGAAATCAAATGGAAGAATATCATGCTCAGATCTAGGTGGGTCTGAGTAATTTACCTGACCATATTGATGTTGTTGAGGAGGTTGGTACAAGATATTAGGGTTATCCTGAATTTGAGAGGGAATGGATGTAGATGGTGTAGATTGCTCCTCATGTAGATGGGATAAGCAGTAGAGGTCAACCCGCAAATCATGTACCTCGTTCATGTAGGAACACAACTCCTCGAGAATCTGCAGCTGAAAATCGATGGGTCCTGATGAAGGTAACTGCTGTTGCGAAGAAGAAGGAAAATGTGAAGACTGGCCCTAATCGTGCTGGTACGACTGTTGTTGTGGGAGATGCTGAACATGTGAGCTTTGCTAGATGATGGAACTGCATTTCATCATCTTTATTCATTTATTTTAGCTTAAAATCCCTTATAAAACACATGTATACAATACTAACTCCATATTCTTACAAATTTACATCTATGTAAATATTGTATATTCGTATATTATTTTAACCTAAAATAAATAAATAAAGAAAGAAAGGGAAAATAAAGAAAAGAGAAACAAAAAGAAAGAAAAATAAGACTGTATATATGTAAGAGATACTGGTTGACTCGAACCCCGAGAGAAGGTCAAGACTTGACCTGATCAACAAGGAATAAAGTAGGGGGAGATAAGGTCATTAATCAGAAAATTTAAAAAAAATGTGTTGTAAATAATTCTCACTTATTTTTGTACATCTGTATAAACTAACACTATTTTATTTTGTACATAAATTGACCTCAAATAAAATATTTTCAAAACAAAAGTTGTATATAAAAATATTTTCTAAATAATAAAAATGTTTGCCAAATAAAATCATGCATATAATAAAAGTAACCACATCTAGAAAAATGCATTAAACAATAATCGAAAGATCAATTCTGACTCCACATGAACTCAAATTGAACTAAACTCACTTCCATTATATTCTAAATTAAAATTATCTTTAAAATGACTGTGATTTCATAATTTTTGAAGTCACGGTTGAAAAGTCAATTTTCTAGGGTGGTTTGTGCAATTTTATCATTTATTTGTACATATCGTATTTGTAAATATTTGTAAATATTTGTAAAAAATAAGAAATTTAAAACAAAAAACTAATTTCCTTATTTATCCATGTATATAATGTCATATATGTATATAGAATAGGTATATAACTAATTTTCTCAAATAACTACCACAAAAAAATCAATATTTATTTTTCAAATTAATAAAGTAACGGAAATATAAAAAATATTTTATTTTTGTAAATATTTTTAAACACTAATTGCTTTTTTATCTTTATCTCATTTCAAAATTTTCTCTTATCTCGTATCTTTATTCAAAATTTAAAAATTCAAACTCCTTTCTTTATCTATTTATATGAATCCTCCTCTCTCATTTCAATTTGATCAATCTTTAGTGAGAGGAGCCCGATCTCCGAGAGTCTTCTTATCGTAGAAAGGCGCCTAAACTCCGAGCCATCTGGAGACAGCGAGTCAACCTTCGTCGAGACGATTAAGGTCTTTTCCGCTCCTAAGGTGAGATCCATAGTTTTTCTCTTATTTTCAACCTAGGTTAAGCTTATTTTTTATTTTTTTTCACATTTTTTATTTTGTTATCATTTTTTTATTTAGATCCTAGAATCCATCACGATTTGATTCGCCATCGATCTCGAGTTTTCATCTCATTTTCTTGATCTCATCGCTTCACGTTCTACCTCACACAATCTCTCAACTCCGGCCATGCATGATGGTCAGAGATTCGGATTCGATTCTTCCATTTTACTAGATCCCATCTATATTTTTTTCCATTTTTTTATTATTTACTTAAATAAGTAGAGATGATGCATTATGCCTGAGTCATCTTCTTGTCCCAAAAAAAGAAATAAAAATAAAAAAATTTAAAAAATACATATATAATTATTTGGCTAACATTTGTTTTACAGGATCAAATATAAAAAATATAAAAAAGGTCTCTACCGTTTTTGTTTTTGAAAAAATACATAAAAAATCTTCGCAGTTTCGATTTTTACAATAATAATATTTTTTTTTAAAAAAAACAAAAAACATCAGAAGCAGGCGGCGCCTGCTGCTCTCGCCGTCGACCAACGGAGGAGCACTTGTCGCCCCTCCATCCAGGGCGGAGCTCCACCGCCTGGACCGCCATCCCCTCGCATGCGGGCGCCCAGCGGGCTGCTCCCCACCTGAAGCGCCCGATCCCCGCCGCAGAACCACCCGGAGTGACCACCAGCCGCCGTCTGTCTCCGCGTAAGGCCCCCTCCGCCAACCATCGTTGCGGCCTGCGCCACCACTGACCGCGAACGCGACGCCATTGCACACCCGCGAGCTCCTCCTCTGTAGGGAACGCGTGCCACCAACCCTCGGAGCCGTCGCCGCCCCGCGCATGTTGGGAGAGAATGAAGAGGAGGCCCCGCCCCCTGGCCCCGTTTCCTCTGCTGCGTAAAGAGAACACAAAACGAAGAAGCCCTAATTGAAAGTATTAATATTTGGGTAAATTTCACTCCAGCCCTCTGTTTATCTGATATTGTAAGATGATCCCCACCAACACGTCTAATTCCTGGATAAACTGCGGAATTCCACCCGTATTTATTTCGTGTTAATTTTTGATATCAAAATGTAAAATATTTATATTTCAGTCCCTGAATTTCCAGACTTTAAATTTGCATGATCTTTTCATTGAAATAACTATTTTTATTATTCTGAAAATTTTATAGAAATTTGTGTGGTCTCCTGCTGTGTATCTTGTTATAGTGTAAATTTTTCATTGCATTTCATCATTATTTGATATTATCAAAAAATCAAATACATGTTATTTTTCCATGTTTGAACTTTGAAAATCATAAAAATTCGAATATTGCTTAAAAAAATTCTAAAAAAATAGAGTAGTTTACTTTTTGTGTTTTTTATTTCCTGTCCAAATTTTGTATATTAATTATTTATAAAATCCAAAAAATGCAAATTACTAAAAATCACATAAAAATCATAAAAAATTATACAAAAAAACTAAAAATAGTGATTTCAGTTCATGTGTGTAGATATTTATCAATATTTTAGTATAAAAATGGTCTCCAGGGGTTTTGGGCACTTAAAATATTAAAATTTGCAAATTACTCTAAGTTGTCACTATTTATCATTTTGCTACTGTTTGATTTTTAGAAAAACATAAAGACATCTGAAAATTCTACAAAAAATTCCCAAAAAATTCATAGCCTTTAAAATCAAAAATTATTTTCTCTGAATTTTTCTGAGCATTTTTATATAATTGAAAAATACAAAAAGAGTGTGATGTGCATATTTCCTCCCTTGTACATATTGACTCATATTTGAAAAAAAAATTACAAAATTAAAAAATACTAAAAATTTGAAAAATCAAATAATAAAAAATAGAAATTAAAAAATAAAAATAAATAAAAAGAGAAAAATTCAACAAAAATCGAGGATAGTTTGCATTTGAGTTTCTTTTTTCTTTTAATTGATTTTCTATCGATAATTTGAATAACCCTTCGGAATTGTAGCCTATAGCCTCCCCGAGTTCGAACCTGTCCGCTATACAGGTAAATAAGTAGCAAAAAATTCTCTTGCTCCACCATATTCTTTGTAATTAATTTTGTAGCTTGAGAAGAAAAAAAATTGTTTCTTTGTTGCGGGATTATTTGGGTCAACGACACTTTCACATTTCATTTAATTTAGAACCCCAAGATTCCCATGTCAACAAAATGGCACCGTTGCCGGGAAGGTATGGTGAGGGTAGTTAGGTTTCTCTTTTGACTTGCTATTCTTAGTTGTTTATATCTTTTCACATTTACTCCATTGTTCATATCTACTAAATTTATTTCATTATTTGTGCTCACATTTCTATAATTATGTTTCTTACATACTATCTCTTTTCTTTTTCTTGCTAGGGTCCGCGAAGAGAAGGAGGCGATCTTAGGAGAGTCGAAGCACCCAAGTGAAGCAGAGGCAGCTTGATTCATCTCGAAGCCGCAGGAGAGCGCAGAAGGATGAGAAGATTTTGAGAGAGACCATCATTTGGAGCATAGATAGTTTTTTATTTATTTTAGCATTTGAACTCTTATAAATGTACATTCATTGGTTGTGGGGTCTGTTTTGTCAAGTGTCGGTGAACTTGGGGCACCTCACCGAGTTTGTTTTCATCGCTTTATTTTTCTTTATTTCACGTGGATTTTGTGATCTACCTATTGATTGCTTTATTTAATTTGCTTGATTCAAGTAATTAATTAAGTCCAAACAACCTAAACAAGAATTTATGTACCTATAAAGTAGAGCGTAATTGGACTTAGTCAAATTTAATTGGTTCTTGCCCGTCAATAGAAGCTATTGTTAAGACAGTTCACTTGCATCATATAGGTTAGTTTACTTTTCTGTATTTGAATTCTGCGTGGATCATTTTACATGTAGAGTGCTGGTGATAAGGTACGCATCTCTAACCCTTTCATGCATTATTGTTTTTAATCGCACATTGGCATTTCTGATCTCCTTCTTTGTTTTCACTCACATAAGTTAAAAAGGAAATTGGACACTCCGTAGGCGATTCATTGAATATACTTAAACCAAGTGACAACTGCCTAAAATCTAGGAATGCTAAAAAACTCGACCCCAAAATAAATGTAAAGAAAAATCGTTATTTTGGGGAGAGTAACCCCCTCATTGTTTGGTTTGTATGCAACAAGAGAGCGACCTGCACACTAGGATAGAGACACGTCCAAACTCTTTTCATACTGCTGTCTTGAGGTTAGTCATTCTCCAGTGAGGATCTCTCCGGGTAGCTGGTAAACAGTCCGCGTTGTCCTTAAAAGATTGAACAAATCAGGTAGTCGGTAAATGGTCCACAATTCATACTGACTGGGAAAGATCTAACTTTGGGATTGGGTCAGTCTCTTGGGAGCATCGGGTTCCTAACAGCTCTCTTAATCGCTCTGATAGATTGATTTCTCACCAAACTCTAAACATTGACAAGATAATTGATCGAACCATCACAGTCTTCACATTGCGTTGAGTTGGTGAACTGGGGGTTTGTATTGTGTTTGGTTGCTAGTAATAAAGATCCTTCTGCGCAATTTGCGCCTTCATTCACTTTCACTCTTGCATTGACCTTTGTGCTGTCGCATCCTGCCTATTGATTTTGAAGATGGCGACTGGAGTATTTCTCGTTCGGATTTTGTGAACTCATTCTACGCTCCGAATCTTTCACCTTCTATTCGAGGAGACTCACTTCCCAAATATTCCTCTTTCTCTGCTTCTTCCTTCACAACATCCATCAACCCACTATTTGAGATTGGCTTTAATCTTGAATTAATATATGAGACTCCATCAATTCTGAGCACTAATCGAGTGTCACGCACATTTTCAGAGTCAAACGTCGGATACTTAAAGCCACCAAATGAAAAGGGAACCATGTCGGAGTAGAGCGAGATTAATAGCACCATGTTAGCTCCATTCAGTCAATTCAAGCCCACTTAACAGATCAGGCTAATTTTCAGACCACGTTGAGAGATATGATTCTCGAGATGAGACAGGAAAGAGAAGATAGAGAGAGGGGATAACAGAAACCCTGGAGGTGGGAATGGGGGAGAATAACCCACATAGAACCTGGGACTAAGTCTACATTAAAGGATGCTTATAATCCAGGGGCAGGATATACAAATTCTTGGATACAAATCTCTGCGATTCATGGGCATTTTGAGCTGAAGCCCACTATTTTACCTCTTATCCGAATATTCCATGGAAATATTAATGAAGAACCTTATATACACCTCCAGTTGTTCGATCGCATTTCTGGAACAATACACTACCCAAATGTCCCATTAAAGGTAGTGCAGATGACCACCTTTCCATTCAGTCTAATGGGTAAAGCTTTTATATTTGTCAAATCTCTTGGGGAAGGTTTTCACACTTGGGAAGAGTTAAGGTCTGCATTTTTGAACAAATATTACCCGCTTGGATGACTCAACCAAATACGATCCTTGATTGATAATTTCTCCCATATGCTCCAGGAGCCTATTCGTGAGGCATGGGAAAGATTCAAAGATCTGACGGAGAAGTGCTCCTATCATGGTATTCCAAAGACCAGCCTTATGCAAAATTTCTTTGGGGTTTTAAGCATTGAGAATCAAAAGATGGTAGATGCCGCTTGTGGGGGGAGCCACTTCAACAAGGATGAGGATGTCTTTTATCAAATTTTTGAGGAGATGGAGGAGAGTTCAACAAATATTTCTTCTTCACGTTCTTTTCAGAAGCACCCCATTACCTCCCCTACAATACCCCATAAGGATGTCAATATGACAGCATAGCATGAAGTGGATAGGATGGATAGCTCTTACCTGACCATTATTGGAATCACCTATATAAAGTAGACATTATCGATAAATGATCCAAGGAGCTTGTGAAGCTTCATGTGATCCATAGGTCACGAGGTAGGATCATCAATCTTAATAGACGAACTCTTCATCCTCCAGTCAAGCAGGATAGAACCTTAATCCACTTAATTTCTGAGGAACCTTAAGAACTGGAGGTAAGACTTTTTAGGTCCTAGTGACTTAATTCTTTGAGCCCATAAGACTATGTTCACATGTCATCTTGAGTAGTCTAAGTAGAATATTTAACAACACGCGCATGATTCTTTCAGACCATGGCTTATCTTGGACAAGCACTCTACACGTAGCTCTTCATGGAGGAGGTAGTGAGGAGGCAGAATCTTTTGGCTTGGGGTAGCATACGAGGGTAGTACATCTAGGCAGAACCTCTCATCTTCCTCTAGGGAAGGAAGTGCTTCTCAACCTGGTCTAGTGATGTTGAGGTCTAAAGACATGATGCTGTGGGGTTGCAATAATGCTTCAAAAGAGGGATAGTCTACTGGCTCAAGAGGGAAAACTCCTTACGTACATGCTGCACCTTGTATATATTTTCAAGAAAAAAAAGAAGAGGGAAAATGCAGAATCTCCAAAAGTTGACAGGCCTGATTGAAAAGTAAAATGCATGCGGAGTGTATATATAAGGATATAAAAAAAAGGAAAAAAATCATACGAGCTTCAAAGTCAAAATTTTGTAAGCTTGCAGCAAATGACTTGTCTACATTGGTCATGCATCCAAGAATGGGTAGCTACACTGGTCACCGTCCATTCTTTTTTCCATCCCCTCTTCTTGAGCTACTTGTACTTGAACTTAGAAGGGAATATTCCCGCTCCTCAAGGAAAGAGTAGCAAGATCAGCGAACTAGAGTTACCTTGTTGAGGGAGGATGTTTCTTTACTACTTTTGAGATGGTGAGCTATATCTCACTTACACTATACAAGTAAAGATTCATAGTCATAAGAATTTGTGTATGTAGACTTGTTCTGACCTAACTGTTGAGGTGATATGAATAGGAGTCTTGTGGAAATTAGAGTTGTTAGGTTTTAAATCCATTTCCCATTAAGGTTCCACCACACTAATAATCCAAAGGTCTGACAGAGCTCCATACTACAATTTTATGAAGATAAGTTTAATACTCAATATTGTACTAACTTCTTTATTTTTCCTTTTTTTGTTTATTAACTTATTCTTTCAAATAAGTGTTTGCTAAGGGACTAGCAAAGGTAAATCATGGGGGGATGATGAATCTACATTTCATCATCTTTATTCATTTATTTAGCTTAAAATCCCTTATAAAACACCTGTATATAATACTAACCCCATATTCTTACTAATTTGCATCCGTGTAAATATTGTATGCTTGTATATTATTTTAACCTTAAATAAATAAATAAAGGGAAAATAAAGAAAAGAGGAAAAAAAGAAAAAAGAAGACTGTATATAGGTAATAGATACAGGATGACAGAACACCGAGAGAAGTTCAAGACTTGACCTGATCGACCAGGAATAAAGTAGGGGGAGATAGGGTCCTTAATCAGAAAATCCAAAAACAATGTGTGTTGTAAATAATTCTCACTTATTTTGTGTATATCTTTATAAAATTAACACTGTTTTTTTGTACATAAATTAACCTTAAATAAAATAATTTTCAAAATTAAAGTTGTAAATAAAAATATTTTGTAAATAATAAAAATGTTTGTCAAATAAAATCATGTATATAATAAAAGTAACCACATCCGGAAAAAGCCATTAAGCGATAATTGAAAGATCAATTTTGGTCCATATGAACTCAAATAGAACCAAACTCCCTTCCACTGTATTCTAAATTAAATTATCTTTAAAACGGATGTGATTTCATAATTTTTGGATTTACGGTTGAAAAGTCAGTTTTCTGGGGTAGTTTGTGCAATTTTACTATTTATTTTTACATATCGTATTTGTAAATATTTGTAAATATCTTTTACTAATTATTCAAAAAAAAATAAAAAATTTAAAACAAAAAAACTAATTTCCTTATTTAACCATGTATATAATGTCATATATATCTATGTAGAATATGTATATAATTAATTTTCTTAAATAACTATCACAAAAAATAAAAAAATTAACATTTATTTTTCAAATTAATAATGTGATGAAAATACCAAAAAATTTATTTTTGTAAATATTTTTAAACACTAATTGCTTTTTTTTATCTTTATCTCATTTCAAAAATTTCTCTTATCTCTTATCTTTATTCAAAATTTTAAAACTCAATCTTCTTTCTTTATCTATTTATATGGCTCCTCCTCTCTCATTTCAACTTGATCAATCTTTGGTGAGATGAGCCCGAACTCCGAGAGTCTTTTTATCACAGAAGGGTGCCTAACCTCCGAGTCGCTTGGTGACAGCGAGTCGGCCTTCATTGAGGCGATTAAGGTCTTTTCCGCTCCTAAGGTGAGATCCACATTGTTCTCTTATTTTTAACCTAGATTAACCTTAGTTTTTATTTTTTTCACATTTTTTAATTCATTGTCATTTTTTATCTAGATCTTAGAATCCATCACGATTTGATTCACCATAGATCTTGAGTTTTCATCTCATTTTCTCGATATCATCGCTTCACAATCTACCTCACGCAATCTCTCAACTCCGGCCACGTACGGTGGTTGGAGACTCGGATTCGATTCTTACATTTCTACGGATCCCCATTCACATCTTTTTTCAAGGTTTCAATTATTTATTTAAAAAAGTAAAGATGATGCATTGTGCTTGAGTCATCTTCTAGTTCCAAAAAAAAGAAATAAAAATAAAAAATTTAAAAATCACACATAATTATTTGTCTAACATTTGTTTTGCAGGATCAAATATAAAAAATATAAAATATATATAAAGGTCTCTGTCTTTTTTTGTTTTTTTAAAAAAAATCGAAAAAATATTTACAGTTTCGGTATTCATAATAATAATAATAAACAAAAAAATCAGAAGCAGGCGACGCCCACCACTCTCGCTGTCGACCAAGAAGGAGCACCTGTCGCCCCTCCATCCTGGGCGGAGCTCCGCTTCCTGGACCACCATCCCCTCGCAGCGCGGGCGCGTACTGCCGTCGCCTAGCGTGCTACTCTCTGCCTGAAGCGTCTGATCACCGCCACAAAGCCACCATGTGGTGACCACCAGCCACCATCCGTCTCCGCACAAGGCCCCCTCCGTCGACCTTTCCTATGGCTTGCAACACCACCAACCGCGACGCCACCGTGCACCCACGCAAGCTCATCTACCATAGGGAACGCGTGCCACCAACCCTCAAAGTCGTCACCACCCCGGGCCTGTTGGGAGAGAACGAAGAGGAGGTGGCACCCTCATGGCCCCTTTTCCTCTCTTGCGTAAGGAGTTTTTTTTAACACATAACGAAGAAGCCGTAATTGAAAGTTTTAATTTTTTTGGGTAAATTACATTCCAGCCCTTCGATTATCTGATATTGCAAGAAGATCCCCACCAACATCAAGTCACGTACACTACACGTTAATTCCTAGGTAAATTACGGAATTCCCCCCGTATTTATTTATTATTAATTTTTTTATATAAAATAAGTAAATATTTACATTTTAGTCTCTGGATTTCCAAACTTTAAATTAACATGATGTTTTCATTGAAATAAATATTTTTATAGCTGTAAAAATTTTACATACAAAATTTGTGTGGTCCAACGCTGTGTGTCTTGTTATAGTATAAAATTTTCATTGCATTTCATCATTGTTTGACATTATTAAAAAAATCAAAAATATGTTATTTTCCATATTTGAACTTTGAAAAATTATAAAAATTCAAATATTGCTTAAAAATTCAAAAAAATAGAGTAGTTTACTTTTTGTGTTTTTTATTTCCTGTCCAAATTTCGTTCATTAATTATTTATAAAACCCAAAAAATTGCAAATTACTAAAAATCTTATAAAAATCATAAAAAATTTAGAAAAATTCAAAAATAGTGATTTTAGTTCCTGTGTGTAGATATTTGTCTACATTTTAGCATAAAAATGGTCTCCAAGAGTTTTGAGCAATTAAAATATTTTTAAATTGCAAATTACTCCAGGTTGTATACTGTTTATCATTTTTGCCACTATTTGGTTTTTAAAAAAAATACAAAATATCTAAAAATTCTACAAAACTTCTCGAAAAAATTTCAAAGCCTTTAAAACCCAAAAATATTTTCTTTGGATTTTTCTGAGCATTTTTGACATAATTGAAAAATGCAAAAAGAGTGTGTTGTACGTATTTCTTCTCTTATGCATATTGGTTCATATTTGAAAAAAGCTGCAAAATAAAAAACACTAAAAATTTAAAAATCAGTAAATAAAAAATAGAAATTTAAAAATAAAAAAAATAAAAATAGAAAAAAATCAACAAAAACCAAAGATAGTTTGCAATTGAAATTCATTTTTCTTTTAATTGATTTTTTCGATTATTTGAATAACCCTCGGGAATTGTAGCCTCCCTTAGTTTGATCATGTCCGCTATACAGGTAAATAAGTAGCAAAAGTTTCTCTTGCTCCACCTTATCTTTCTAATTAGCTTGAGAAGAAAAAAATTATCTGTTTGTTGCGGGATTGTTTGGGTCAACGACACTTTCACATTCATTTAATTCAAAACCCCAAGATTCCTGTGTCAACACTACCCCGACTGGTAGGTATGCTGACAGACGTACGCTTGCTTCTACCTCAGTGGTTTAGAGTGGTAGGCTTCAAAGCTTTGTTGTGCTGGAAGAGGTGTAGGTGTGTGATGTGTTAAAAAAAGTAGGGGGACATTGCTGAAGTGGACAGTCCCCTGAACTTCCCTTCTTGGCAGGATCATGTGTATACCACACACCATTCACCTCCCACACTGGGGAAGGATCCTCTGTAACTATCTCTGCTGATGGTTTCTATTGCTGATATGACCGAGTAAGAGTCTAGTCCTCTACCCATGGCTGTGGTGGTCCTGACATCAGTTGCTCATGTACATTATGTACTTGATAAACAAGAGCAGCAAATTCAGTCACGATATGTATCTTTATCCTATATACCCCCTTGTCATCTCTGTCATATGCTTTAGCAACTTGGATAAGTTGATGCCCAACTCATCCATCCTCTTGTCGATCCTCTCTACAATTGGCAACTTATCTGTTATGATTCTCCTGATGGGAATCAGATCCTCAGAGAGATTCAAAACCTTCTTACCCCTTTTTGATAAGAATCATATTGGGTCTCTGTATGAGCTCTGCCAGCGGTCTGCCCTCTGCTCATCTCGGCCATCCTCTCAAACACCTTCCAGACGGTGTCCACACCACGTGAAGCATAACTTCATCCACAAGCCGCATTAACTAAACCTTGCACCTTAGGTTTGAGACCATTGAATACTGACTGAACAAGGATGGTAGGCTCTAGACATGGACAGTTCTGTAATAAATCCTTGAATCCCTCCCATGTATCACTGAAAGGTTCATTCAATAATTGGGAGAAAATCATGATGCAAGAATGCATCAAATTAGTTCTACTCAAAGGGTAGAGTTTCTTTAAGAAAAGGTCCTTGAACTGAGTATATGTAGATACAACTACCCCTAAGTTCTTCATCCAATAACCCCCCTTATCTTTCAAGGCAAAAGGTAGAGATTTGAGTCTTATATAGTCCTGAATAACCCTAGGATGTCTAAGGTTAATACAAACTAACTCAAAGTTTCTAAGCAATGAGTATGGCTCCTTATGTGCATTCTCGTTGAAGTGAGGCAACAACTTCAATTCATATTCAATTTCTGGTTCATCTGGATTCAACCAATTTGTCATTTGATACTATCCATGATTATATGCTGCATCTATAGGTGCATCCACCCCTGGGTTAAGTTGGCCTATCTGGGCTCTCAATAAATATGCATTCTGCTCTAAGGCCGACAACCTAGCTAAGACCATCTGTAGTGGGTCTTCACATTCTTCTTCCTCCCCATTCCGTTCCTTTGGAGGCATCTTAGATGAATCTTCTAAACCTTCATCAAAAAGAGGGTTCAAGTGAGATCGTGATGAAGATATTAAATCAAGTCAGCCTCACCAAGGCAATGATCTTCCTTGGTGATAAGAGAAGAAAGGGTTTGATTGGGATATAGCAACTCCCTAAAAAGATCTCATGAAATCACAAATCAAAACAAGGGTTATTTTGAATCTAAGATTGTCCAGGAGAAGAAGTAATTGGACCTTAGAAGATATGATGTTTGGACGGTTTAATGATAGGTTCGTAAAATCTGAACAAAAATATGGGCAACTATCCACCTTCGATTTCAAGAGAGTACAGAAAAATAAGCAAGAAATATTCAAGAAATATCTACTACTAAATTACACTTGAATGTGCAATATCAACTCAACAAATAAAAAACAAGGCAAACTCTTTGAATATTTTCACCAACTCAACACAATGGGGTCGTAAGAGTTCTGCCTATTTTATCTTGTCAGTTTTAATCAGTGATAGAACAATATTTACAAGTACATATGGAGCCTCCTACTATATCCAATTGAAGTCTTATAGGCCCTCAAACAATGCAATGATCTGCCTGGGCTGCCAGGTTCAATATCACACTCCAAAAGGAACTTACAAGCACATACAACCAAAATGTATTTCTAAGATTGAAGGCAACCACTTGCAGCTTCCAAAATCCATGAGAGTCAGACCTGGAGATTTAGGTTGGAAGTCTAGGGATTTGGGCTCAAACCTTAAAGATCTGTCCTCAGCCACTCTATCTGGTGGTAAGTACGTGTCCAATGAGGGCATTACTGCGTGTAATACAAGGTTACTTTTGTCCCAAGATAATTAAGTTCACTTGAATAATTTTCTCCCAATTTTAATTATCAGATTATCGTTTGATTAAGGCGACTACATGAAAATCATACCTAACATTCAATCTATTTTTCTTTTTCCCTAAGTTTGTGAAAAACTGAGGGAGAAGACAGAAATCTGAATGCAGGTAGAAATCAATGATACATGCAGTCGTATAGAAATACTTATAACACATCCCAACATTCTTCATGTGAATGCTAGATTGAATTTATAAAATTGAATCTAAATGTTGCAAGTCAAGAAAAAGCCACACCTAAGAAGGATTTCTATTAGCGGTGAAGGATATAATTTAAGTTTGACTAAATAGAACGTATCTTATGGTGCATTTAGATGAATCTATAAAGATAGGGGTGAATCGTACGAGATAAAAAATAGTGTCCTAAGTAACGAAATATGCAAAGGAAATTTGTCCTAAATTTTATCTATTAGAAATGATAAACCTAATTATATTTTCGTCACTCAAGTAGAGAAGCGCTCTCGACATAGTCACATAGTAAAAGAATAATAATGGCCTTTTTACAAGCACAAGATTCCATATGAGTATCATTGTAAATCTGGCAATTTATTAGAAATTATTACAACACAATAACAAATCTACTTAATTTAGCTAGAAATTTCTCCTAAAATGACTATTAAATCGTCTCTTCAGCTCGTAGCTCCAAGCTTCTCACCTCCGCATTCCTCCAGTGTTCGTAGGCTTCGTGGGCCCTACCACAAAACGATAGGATTATTAGAAAATTTTCAGAAGAGATTAAGCTGATTAAATACAACACATAAACAAACATGGCATAATAATAAACAAAGCAACATAAACACTTAACCTAAAATGCACTAAAAATCACTAAAAAATATCTAAACCAAAAATAAATCAAATAATGTGCAATGCCCCCAGCAACGACACCATCTAAGGAATCACAAATCAGTATTGTTAATTAGTTACTGTTGTATTATGGCCAATTAGCAATCAATCAGAACTGAATAGAATGTCTCTGTGAAGAGGACTCTGTTGTAATTTATATTTAGCAAGTACATGATCAAACACAAGGACACGAGCAATTAATTAATTGAAATCTAGGTGTTAAATATCAATTCAAGTGAATTGTCAGTAGATCTAGGTCAAGTCAATGCAACAGAGATGGAATGTATTATTTTTTTTCAAATCAATTTATGCAACTATAACCTAAACGAACAAATAATGCAATGCGACACAACACATAATGCACTAAGTCACATACAAGTCCATGAATTATAAATTAAATGACTTGTATAATAATGAATCGGACGATTCGAGCGACGACCGTGCTTCTCGTGAGCACACCATAGGCGTCGGCTTCCATTGTAGGTAATTTCCCATTTTTATCATTCAACATCAGTTTTATCTTTGCATTTTTATCACATTACATTCACCAGCCATACTCCATCACATTTCATTTCATCACCATATCTCATTGTTCTTCTTTATTATCCACCTCCATCATCCTCATTATATTATCACCAACACCACACCATCATTCTCATCTTTTGTCCTTATTCCATGTTTAAGAAATTTAAAAAATTTAAAAATAAAAAACATCAATTCAAAAAAATTTTAAAATAAAAAACAGAAAAATATTGGCAGCAGCGGCGGCCAGCACCCACCACCGACTACTGTCGCTGCTCCACACAGCCGGCTTCACCGCCCGCTCCGCCGCCTGCGACCCACCTGCGGCTGCCTACAGCAGGCCCCTCCTCTAGCTCCACCCGCTGTGCTACCCCCCATCCACGACGCCCCAGCCACGACCTTCCCATGCAGCAGGCCCCTCCTCCATCCGCCCGCAGCTCCAGGTTGCCGCGACCATCTCCTCAACTCGGCTCCTCCAGTGGTGGTTCCACCTCCACGCCCTTGCTTATTCGCACCCCTACGCCATCTCCGCCCGGCCACAATTGTAGGCCTCTCCAACCTCTGCCCCTATTCCACAACACTCGCACACTCCGGCCACCACTGGCTTGCCTACGCGCGGTCATCGCCCCGGTCCCTTCACCACCGTGGTGCAGGCCACGACCGCTCCGCCTCGCGCGACGGGCCGTAGACTCCCATCCTCCGTCGATCCCTAACTTCCTGAAGAAGAAAAAGGTCCCATTTATTTTTTATTTTGTGTAACAATCGCAGGTTTTGTTCTGTATGCTTCTCTAATTCCAAAAGTGCCCATGTGCACAGTTTGTGTTGTTTGAGTTCAATTTTTTGCATTGCACTGATACCTCTATGTTTGTATTTTAATTTGGACATCTTTTTAGCAACATTTATTCAATGAAAAATACAATATAGTTGAGCAATTAATTTTCTATTTTCTGATTATTAAATTGGATTTTTTGTGAGCTTTAGGTAATTAATTAAAATTATTTAGTGAAAAATTGTATATTTTACCCAACCTATAATTTGAAATTGTCTTATTCAAGGTTGCTCCAAAAATTCTTAAAAAATCAGGAATGATGCCTTAAAATATGATTTAATTACTTTCCAAATTTCATCTTAATTGGAGTTGTCCTATGCCTTAAATAAATTACAATGTGATTTTATTAATTGATTTTTACTTAAATCTATACACATCTATTTTACGAAATTTCAGTTCTTCTGAATTGCTCTTATAAATACCTTTTTTAGATAATTCACACTCTGGATAATTTGATTATGTGGATTTATTAGGAATTGATTACCTGCAGTCACTTTATTTCCATTAAAAAAATCCATAAAAATCATATTTTGTTAGAACATTCCAAAAAAATATTGTAGCCTCCTTGTATTATGTATATGTTCCAGTAATATTTTCATGGTTTTTGCATTTTGTTTTTATGAAAAATTGCATAAAATCCATAAAAAGTGTGCATTTTTCATTGTTGCATTTTAACACCTAAACTTTCAAAACAAGGTGTTCTACATTCATCATTGGATTAAGTTTCTAAAAAAAAATATAATTTAGCTAGATTGGACTTATTTCCTACTAAAATTATTTGGCCAAGTTGTGTGTTTTCTTATTAACTTAATTCATTCACATTTATTTTTACATAAAAAATACGAAAAAATCGCATTGAAAACCTAGACCTAAATTTTTGAATTAACCCGAAGTTGTTCCTTAACCTCCCTGTGTTTGACCCCAGACTTGTTCGAGATATAAATTTAAGCAGAGACACTCTTCACAGAGATCTTTTCTCGATTCTAAATGATTCGCTAAGTGCACATATTACAATGAGTATAAATTACAACACATATTTAGCGAGATGTCAGATGGTGTTGTTGCCAGGGAGGCAAACGGCTTAGAAATTAATTTGAAAAATTAGATTTTCATTTTCACATACTCGGGTAGTCTGACCCCCGAGCCACCTTGTATTTATTCCATTTTTCTTTCAGTCATTTTTCTTCTTATTATTGTATATTTCTTGTTGTCTATCTCTCTAACATAAATTTTATTTTCCTTACGAAGGCATGGTCGACTTGGAGTGTGTCAGAGGTAGACGGACGTGACACGTACTGATTGTTGAAGATCAAGGAATTTTTAATTTATTTTTAAGAGAATTTTTGTAATTCGTGTGTTGTAATAATTTAAATAATTTGCTTGTTTACAACAGCTCCTGTTTGAGAGCTCGCACATGTAAGAAAGACTTGGACATTATTTTGTGGTGTATCGAGACTTGCTTCACTCTTCGATGAGAGTGGGACTCGACTTGAGTGGCGAAATTAAGGATAGGCACATGGTAGTGTAAAATCAAATTTGTTTGGGCACATCATAATTTAGGCCACACATATCTTAAAAGATTTACTTATCTGATAAGATTCATATTGAGACGCACATAGACACGTACTCTTATCTAAAATTAACTCAATTCTTCCCCGCTAATAGTATATTGTTTAGGTGTGGTTTTCTCGATCTGCATGCATTTAGTATAAATTAAAAAATTCAGTTTTGTATGATGCATGGAGAGTGTCGGGAGTCACTGTAAGTATACCTTCTTCTGAGCATGCATCATCGTTTTGTTGCATTCTGATTTCCAATTCCTCTTTTGTTTTACAATTTAAGATCAAAAATAAAATCGGGACATAATGATAGACATGCCTTGTTGTGCTCAGATAAATTTTAAGTGATAAACTAACTCTAAAATTGGGACTGAATTGAGAAGGTCGGTTAAAAAATTTGGAATAAAAAGAACCTTGTTCACGGGTGTATGAAGCCCTCATTGTTTGAATTGACTTGCAAGTGAGAGAGAGAGACAACACTTGGATAGAGCCATGCCAGGATTTTCATATAGATTATTGGTTCTTTCTTTTTAGGCGATTAGCTACTTCTGAGTGAGGATCTACGAGAAGCCGGTAAACGATCCAGATTTCCTTAGTAGAGTGGGAGGATTATAAGATGCCTTTTAAGGCTTTTTCCTCAAGGAATGGGTAGCCGTATTTATATGGTCCGCACTTACTCCTATATTGGCTGAAAGTAGGTTCAACTAGTCGTAAGAACTAGGCCAGTTTGTAGGGAAATACAAGCACCCAACAACTCATTAATCTTTCAAAGATGGCAATTATCACCAATTAAAATTGATCAGATAATTCAACCGAACCTTTATGGCCATGACGTGTTGATTCGGTGAAATTGAGGGTTTGAATTGTGTTTGTATTATGCGAGTTTACTCTGCACATTTACATGCACCATAGAACTAGTGTCTCGTTGGATATCGTCTTATAAGCGGTTCTTTTGACATCGAAGATGACTAATTGGGGGGATATTTATTCATACTTTACGAATCTCTTGTTGAACCTTCCAAGAAGTACGTCTTCAAAGATTAGAGCACAACTTGGACCAACCTAGACTCATGTCCCTCTTGAACCCAGGATCACCCACTCTTGGGATGGTTACTCTCAAACCATTCCTTTTCTCTCTTCCCACCACACCGAAGAAGACCTTCACCTTGGTGAGAATATCTTGAATCATAAATCCTCTTCTAATGAAGAACATATTGCTGATGTCCGCCCTAAAGAAGATTCAAGTAAAATGCCTCTAAAGAAGAAAGAAGAGGAAGAAGAATACCTTGAAGACCCGATGAGAATGGTACTTTCTAGATTAGTTGCATCTGAGCAGCAACACACACTACTCAGATCTCAGTTAGGATAGCTCAATGTTGGGGTCGAACCACCAATGGATGCAACCTATAACCCTGGACAATACAAAATTCATAATTATTTGAGTACGTAAGAACCCGAAGTTGATTTTGAGTTGAAGCCATTGTTTTTGAACTTGTTGCCGCATTTTGATGGGAATGCTTCTGAGGAGTCATAAACATTTCTAAGGGACTTTGATCTCATCTACGCTAACCCTAGACATCCTCGGGTTATCCAGGATTATATTAGGCTCACATCCCTTCCATTTGCCTTGGGTGGCAAAGCTGACTACATGGTGAAAAATCATAGAGTTACAATCACGACTTATACCTAGTTCAAGGACCTATTTCTGAAGAAGTTCTACCCTCTGATTAGGACTAACATGATGAGGATGCGCATTATGAGCTTTTCACAGTTACCCCATGAATCCTTCTGTAATGCATGGGAAATGTTGTAGGACATCTTGTAGAATTGTCCCTATCATGGACTAGATGACAACATCTTGGTCCAGTCTTTCTTCACTGGTCTCAACCCTGAGATGCAAGGTTTAGTGAGCGCTGCTTGTGGAGGCAGCTATACATCACGAGGATCGGATACCGTATGGAAGGTATTTGAGCAGATGGCTGAAACCAACCGCTTATAGATGGCCAACATGGCCTATACATCGTCCCCCAATTCACTCTTATCTGGAGAGGGAAAGTCAGCTATAGTTGATCTCTCTCAGGACATAATCCCCAACATGGGGCTTATTTCAAACAAGTTTACCGTAGTCGAGAGGATTGACAGGAGGATTGATGAGTTAGATCGGAGCATCTCCAAAATTCCTAAGCAAATGGAGCAGTTGACTGAGAAGGTATCTAAGATAAGGATACCCGTTGTGACTTCACCCATTGTTCCCGTTTACCGAGTTCACCATGTTCAGGAGCAGTTGGTGTCAGGGCAACCCCAGTCGTGGGAGCAGGACCAGTCCTATGCCCACTCTTTCCAGCAGCCCCATCCATTAGTAGAGACAATTCAGGAGGAGCCTCCACCGGTTTGGGAGGTGAATGGAGTATGGTATACCCAGGACCCTGATAGGCAGGGAAGTACGACACATTCACCTCTACACCATCTCCTTCACATCAGAGCCTTGAATTCCAGCCACCTCAACAACAACGACAGTAGTACCAGCAATATGGCCGACATGGCCATTCCCAGGCGGGCCAGCAGGGCTCGCAATTTCAATAGATACCTCAGTAGAAATAGCATAGGCAGTACCCTAACCAACAGGGTCAGTCTTCCCATTCTTCTTCCCAGTCTTATCCCCTTCCTTCTTCATCTGGTCTCGTGGACATACAACAACAGATACTCGACGAACACCTTACCTATAGGAACGAAATTCACGACTTACAGGTGGATGTCAACCTTCTGTACAGATGACGAGACAAGCAGTCTGCACCCTCTACCTTAATCCGATCCCAAGTTCAGGCTAACCACAATAGCTTGAACCGATCTAGTTCTCAGCAGCACTTTGGTCATGTACATTATTCAACATCTCCTAGATCTGAACATGAGATTCTTTCGTGTAACTAGACTAATCACATGTCACTCAGGAGTGGAAGGACCGTGACCGTACATGATCAGGTGTGAGTTAGGATGAGGGGCATCTCTAGAGCTCTACCCGAGGAGCCTTCAGAGGATAAGGAGGAGTGGCAACATATTTCGGGGCCCCATCTGCACAATTTGAGGATTTCTACTCAGGGAGCCGAGAGAATAAGGAGAGCTCATATGCAACAACAACAACATGGATATACTTTTGAGTCTATTGAGGACCTTGCATCTCCGGTTGTAGTGGATACCACTTCTTCTTCTATTCCACAACTTATAGTATATAGTTTTGATTTCGATTCCATGTTACATCAAAAAGATTCATGTGTGAAGAACTCTGTTTCCGTTAATGCCAAAAACCATCTTTCAGTTCATGATTCAGATTCTCCATCTTCTATTTCTCTAGCTTCAATCCCTTTTCCCCGTTCTCTTACAGCAGGAAAGTGCATCAAAAAGATTCAGAAAGATGACCCCGATATATCACGGTTTTATAAAGAAAATATCACTGTAAAGGTGCCATTTGATGGGTATGTGGCTAACCATTCTGCATTCCAGAAATACCTTAAGGTGAGATGCACACCTAATAGGGTTAATAGGAAGAAGGAGAACCAAAATGTAAAGACACACGTCTTGTCAGTAGCCACAACATATTGTCTCAAGAATTAAACACTACCAAGGAAAAAGAGAGACATGGGTGCTCACTATGTGGAGAGTCGTATTGTTGACATTGCGTTTGCACGCACACTCTTGGATAACGGTTCTTCAATCAACTTACTTCCCTTAGTATTATATAAGAAATTAGAGTTGGGACCACTTCGCAAATCCAGAACTTTACTCCAATTCACAGATCCTTCAATGAAGACACCTAAGGGAGAAGTGAAGAATGTCATTATCTTGATTGAGAGGTAGAACTATCAAGTTGAGTTCACAGTCTTGGATGTGGAGACCCCCAGTCATTGGATATAATCTCATATCATTCTCGGACGACCCTTCCTTAGGACCGCATGCGCAGATTTCGATTATGGTACATGAATGATGAAGTTCCGTCTCCAGGTAGAGAAGTGAACCTTTAAATGAAGCAAACCAAGTGTCAACAAACCGATTCAGATAGTAGCACATAGTACTCATCTTCAGAGGAAGATTGTAGAATGATTAATACCGTTAGGATTTGGAGATATGTTCCTTCAAGACAGAGCAAGACCCTTTCATCTGGAATGGATATAGTGAACGATGCAGTTTTCCAGGTGTTTACTGATCTTGTTAGAGATGCATCTATCTATTCACGTGATGACATAGAGATCTATCTGGATCTGTCAGTTCCACCCCCTTCGGAATGATCATGGGACATAAATGACGAGTCGGACGCAGTTTTGGCCAAATTATCGCATTTCTTTGGTAGTCCGACTCCCGATACTTCAGAGTTGGTGGTGAGTACTACATAGCTTAACCCACCTTCATGCAACACGGAACCGGATTCAGATTCAGTTCTGCCAAATTTGCTTGATGATACCACATTCCCAGAACTGAAATCACTACCTCCTACACTCAAGTATGCCTTTCTTGACCCAAAGAAAGATATCTTGTTATCATAACTCAGACTTGACTTTAGAACAAGAGTCTAGGTTGTTAGAGGTCTTAGAGAGGAACTTCAAAGCAATAGGCTGGACAATGTCAGATCTCATGGGGATCAACCCCGCTCTTTGCTCGCACCATATTTTTGCTGAGGATAATGTGAGACCTTCTCCTGGGTTCGGAGGAGACTTAACCCCAATCTATGTGAAGTAGTGAAGAAAGATATTGAGAAATGGTGTAATGCAGGGTAAATATACCCTATTTCTAACTCCAAGTGGGTGGCCCTGCTTCATGTTCTCTCGGAGAAGTCGGAAATTCAGATGGTCACCAATGGGGAGGGAGTAGCGATCGTGACACGAGTACCTACGTCATGGTGCGTCCGTGTCGATTACAGACATCTGAATGCTGCGACCAAGAAAGACCACTTTCCCTTGCATTTTATTGATCAGATTTTGGAGAGACTCGTAGGGAAAGAGTTCTTATTTTTTGACGGGTACTCAAGCTACAACTAGGTATCTATAGCCCTTGAGGACCAAGAAAAGACCACATTCACATGTCCATTCAGCACTTACGCTTTCAGGTGCATGCCATTCGGGTTCTGTAATGCCCCGAGCACTTTTCAGCGGTGCATGATCGCCGTATTTGCTGAGATGGTGGGCGATTTCCTGGAAGTATTCATGGATAACTTCTCGATTCATAGTGATTCCTTTGATACATATTTAACGCACTTGGACCGCGTCCTCAAGAGGTGTAGAGAGGTGAATCTGGTACTCTCCTGGGAGAAGAGTCACTTTATGGTGATGGAGGGTATTGTGTTGGGGCAAGTCATCTCCAAAATGGTAATGGAGGTTGATCCTGCCAAGGTGGAGGTGATCAAGAAACTCGATCCACCTACCAACGTGAAGCCAGTAAGTTCTTTTCTAGGAAAGACACGCAGTTCTTTGTAGATCATAGGTGTCTAGAGGCCTTTGAGTTCTTGAATAGGAAGATTTGTGCCTCGCCTATCCTACAAGCTCCTATTTGGTCTCTCCCCTATGAAATCATGACCGATGCTTCAGATTTTGTTATATGAGCTGTGTTAGGATAACGTTGAGAGGGGGTTCCTGTTTGCAATCCACTACGTGAGCAAAGTATTAAATCCTACATAGAAGAATTACACCATGACTGAAAAGGAAATGCTCGTTGTAGTGTAAGCCCTCGAGAAGTTCATGTCGTATATTTTGGGCTCTAAGGTGACAATCTAAACTGATCACACAACTATTCAGTACTTAATGGAAAAGGACAAGAAGGCATGTCTTCCTAGGTGGATTTTGCTCCTCCAAGAGTTTTATTTGGAGATAAAAGATAAACCTGGAGTGAAGAATGTTGTGGCTGATTATCTTTCTCGGATTGAACTTAAGGATTCTCCTGATTATGAGCAGATTAGAGAGACCTTCCCAGATGAGTCAATTTGTGTTGTTGACTCACTCCCGTGGTATGCCAACATGGTGAACTATCTTGTCCCCAAGTAGGTTCCCCATGGTTGGACTAGGAGAAACATTGACCAATTGATGCTGATTCGAGGAGATTCCACTGAGACGATCCTTTCTTTTCTTTGAAGGGATGGATTGTGTTTGGAGAAGGTGTATTCCTCAGTACTAGAGTGTCCTTACATTTTGTCATTCACTTGAGGCTGGAGGACACCATTCGGGGAATAGAACCACTCATAAAGTAATTCAATGTGGATTGTATTGGCCGACCTTGTTTAGCGATGCTATTGATTTGGTACGACCGTGCCCGATTTGTCAAAGGATGGGATGGACAATTGGACAAAGAGATGAGATATTAATGCAACCAGTGATTATTTGTAATGTTTTTGATGCATGGGGCATAGATTTTATGGGTCCCTTTCCCAATATCCAAGTACTTGAGCACTTCTTGTTGGCGGTTGACTTTTTGTCTAGGTGAGTGGAGGCTATCCCAACCCGAACCGTAGACAACAAGATTGTCTGTAAGTTTGTGAGAGACCATATTATTGCTAGGTTTGGGGTGTCAAACGTTTTGATATCAGATGGGGGTCGCCACTTTCTAAATCGAGATGTGAGATCTTTATCTAAGGACTACAAATTTGAGCACATAGTTACTAGTCCTTACCACCCACAGTCCAATGGCATGGCAGATGTTTCGAATAGAGAGGTGAAGAGTATTTTACAGAAATTGGTTCGTCCGATTGGAAGAACTGGTCCCAGCTCTTGGACCAAGTTCTGTGGGCCTATAGGACAACCTACAAAACACCATTGGGTACTTCACCATTTAGAATGATCTATGGCAAGCCACACTATTTGCTTGTAGAGTTGATTCATAAATCCAAATGAGCAATTAAGCCGATTAATTGGAGTTGTCACCTAGGGAAGCTTTGTCGAGACTTGAACTTGAACAAGCTCATGGAAATATGAAACCGGGTATACGACAACAATTTGATTTATAAGGACAAAGTAAAGAGATGGCATGATCAGCACATTAGGTACAACGACTTTGTCCCTGGGCAAAAGGTATGGTTATTCAATGCCGGGTTGAAGATGTTCCATGGGAAGCTCAAATCTAAATGGACGGGCCCCTTTGTTGTTAACAAAGTGCACGGGAACGAAAGAGTAGAGATAACTGATCTCACAAATGGTGCACAGTCTCATGTGGCGAATGGACAATTGTTGAAGCATTTGTATATTTTAAAGAGAAGTTAGTCCAAGTTGAGGTCGTCAACTTCATGCAGAGTGAGCACATAGAAGATACATCATATTACTCTTCATGAAGATGCAGTATCAAGATTTAGCGGCTTAGAAGATTCATTCACTCTTGTACATTCTCCATTATCTGTATATTCTCCATATCACAAAGGTTCTCACACTAAATCTTGTCCTATACTTAGGCTGAGCCTAAGTATAGGGGGCACCGATGCCAACCATGTGTATATAATCATTCACTTCTTCTCTTGACCTCATCTGTCCCTTTTTTTGTTCTTATTCTACATTTAGGCTGACCAGAGCCTAAGTACAGGGAGGCGGATCGACTTCTATACTTTTTGCTATTTTATCTATCCTATGCTTAACATGAGCTATGTCTTTTTCTCGCTTGTTGTGCTATTAGGACATTGCATATACTAAGTATAGGGGGCATGTATATATTACATATATACTTTACCCATAGCTCGTTCTTTCACGTATTTTTGTATATATTATACAATAATTACAGGGTGGGTAAAATTGTTAAAAAACTTTTCAAAAAAGTTCAAAAATAAACAAAAAAGCTTTTTTTAAAAAATCTCTCTCCCTCTCTCTTTTCTTTCTTTATCTAGTTTTATTTTTTTTAAAATGTCCTTTTCAAAAAAAAAATTTTGAAAAAAAAAACAAAAAAACCTTTTTAACAAACACCTTTCTTCCTTTCCTTTCTTTTTCAAAAAAATCACAAAAAAACTAACTAATGAGTTGGTTTAGTCCCTGACTCATTCATATTCACACAAGACTAGTGAAGTTCAAGAACACTTGGTTTATGAGATCTTGAGATTTTGAGTTAATCAACCTTAGTCGTTAGGGTCTTTGACTTATAATTCACGTTTCCCTAATTTGAAAGATTTGTGTGCTATATTGTATGCTTAGTCTCTACCTTAAGAATATGATCAACACCTCACATGCACGACTGCGGTTATGATAAGATGAGTTGAAATTTCACTTGAGGAACTGGGATGAGGGATTTAAGTTTGGACCTGATTTTATGATGCTAGAATATGGGATAAAATCAATGACGGATTCATGAGACCCGAGTGTCCGCACCTTTAGCCAGTATGAGAACATGGTTCTTGTACTATCTCTTGATATTTACCTATGTTCCAGGGTGTGATGAAATCTTAAAAAAATATTTCTGTGTGTGCCAACTTTTGTAAATGTTGTGAAGCTAGTCAAAATTAAAAACAAAGAAAAGAAAGAAATGTTGAAAGAAAAGCTTTCACCATACAAAGTCAAATATCAAAGTGCTTCCACCAAAGGCGAGCGCTCCCAACCATTTCAGAGTGTCCACTTGGACCACCGCTACTAAGACCAGAAGTCGGGTTAGCACCAAAAAAGGGCTCTGCATCATAAATGCTACAATTCTAGGTGTAGAAGATATATTATATACTCAAAAAAGGCAAACCCCGGTGCACTCCCAAGAAAATAAGTGCAGACGACTCCAACTTCTCTTGATGGATACACTATTCAACAACAAAAAAATACATGTGTTGAGTTTATAAGACACTCAAGAGGATCCTTGTTCCAATGAGAGGGAGAGAAGAAATGATACAATCCTATGCCCTCCATCAACCGACCCTCCTTCTACAATTTTAAGTCTGACAACTAAAGAGACGATGGATTCGATGCAAGAAATGGTTTATTCCTTAGTGTTTAGGATCAGGTTCTTAGGAGATTCTCTTGGACTAGAACCTCAGGTGCTGTTTCGATTCTACTCTTGTAATCCACACTTAAAGTCATATCCTTATTATATATGTATATAGAGAGAGTCTGATAATTAGGGAAATTGGATACCTTTTGACTAGAGCTTGGTTCATCTTAGATTTTTAGGATCTCTAAATCGAGAGTTCTTGAACGGATCAAGTCTTGTATTCACATGCATAGTCAGGGGTTAATCTAAATTATTCATTCTTTATTTGCTCAAGGACTAGCAAAGTTTAAGTATAGGGGGTGATGAATCCGCGATTCTTCATCTCAATCTACTGATCTTAGCAAAATACCTGAGTAAAATCTCAAATAAATATCCATAAAATCAATAAATTAATAAAATGATTGTTGTAAATAAAATACACTAAATATTACATTTTATATTGTACAAAATAAAATAATAATAATAAGCTGCAAAATAAAGGAGTTTTTCACCTATAAATAGCCCAAAAACTTCATGTATTTTTATAAATTCATTTTAACTCCTTTTCAGCTCATTATTTTTCCATCTTCTTTATAAAAATGTATATAAAAATACAAAAATATAAAATAAATTTCACCTCATATAAATGCTTCTAGATCCCAAAGAGAAAATGTCGTAAAATCCAACTTTCTGGCCAATTTCCCGCTTCGTATGAACTCCAAATTCACCAAACTCACTTTTAAAGTTCAAGTTAGAAAATTATCTATCCAATGAAAGTAGTTTAATTAAAATCAGAGCTCGTTTGTAAAATATAGATTTTGAGACCTAGGTGTACACTGTACTTAATGTAAATATTCATTCTTCTTCATTATTTATTTATTTTTTTAATCGCTTAAAAATCCAAAGAAAATTAGAAAGGTAAAAAATGTTTGTAAATTCCCAACTCTTTTTCTTCTCTTATTTTATTGTATTTTTGTAGCCTACTTTATTTCTTTTCTTTTCTTTTCTTTTATTTAATTATTATTATCTATAATAACTTTTCTCTTTCCATTAACCTCCCATTCAACTCCACCATCCATCTAACTTCTCATTCAATTCCACCATTAATCTAACTTCCCATTCAACTCCACCACCTTTCTAACCTTCATTTTCCATATCCTTCTATACATCTCATTTTCCTCATATTTTCTTTTGATCCACCTTTATGCGAGAGGGATTGAGAGCTCTGACCTCTCGTCTCGGTGACAATGAACGATAAATTAGAGCGACGATCGCTTCCTCTTCGATGAGATCCATTGGCATTCAGCCAACATCACAGCCGCCTCTGTATGCTGCTCGAGCTCATCGCTCGCTGGCGATTCGAGCGATGACCATGCTTCTCATGAGCACACCATTGGCGTCTGCTTCCATTGTAGGTGATTTCCCATTTTTATCATTCAGCATCATTTTTATCTTTGCATTTTTTATGACATCACATTCACCACCCATGCTCCATCACATTTCATTTCATTACCATATTTCATTGTTCTTCTTTATTATTCACCTCCATCATCCTCATCATATCATCACCAACACCACCCTTAATTTCATCTTTTATCTTTACTATCTGTTTAAGAAATCAAAAAAATAAAAATTAAAAAAACCATCGATCAGAAAATAAAAAATAAAAAACAAAAAAATTTTTTGGCAACAGCGGTGACAAGCACCCACTGTCGCCCACTGTCGCTGCTCCCCATAGCCAACTCCACAACCACCATTGGCCTCAGCTCCACCGCCTGCAGCCCACCTGCTGCTGCCCGCAGAACGATCCTCCTCCAACTCCAGCTGCCGCGCCAGCCCCCTGTCCATAACGCCCCAGCCACAGCCTTCCTCTGCAGCAGGCCCCTCCTCCATCTGCCTACGGCTCTAGGTCGCCGTAGTCCCCTGCTCACTGCGGCTCCTCTAGTGATGGTTCCACCTCCACGCCCTCACTTGTCTGTACCCCTACGCCATCTCCGCCCAGCCACAACTGCCTGGCCTCTCCAACCGCAACCCTCTTCCACGATACCCGCGTGCTCCATCCGCTATCAGCTTGCCGACGTGTAGCAGCTGCCCCAATCCCTCCACAACTACCGTGCAGACCACGACCGCTCCTCCTCGCACGGCGGGCCGCAGATTCCCATTCTCCATCAAGCCCTAACTTCCTAAAGAAGAAGAAGGTCCCATTTCTTGTCTTTTATTTTGTGTAACAATTGTAAGTTTGTCATGTATGTTTCTCTAATTCCAAAAGTGCCCCTGTGCAAAGTTTGTGTTGTTGAGTTCAATTTCTGCATTGCACTAATACCCTTATGTTTGCATTTAATTTAGACATCTTTTAACATCATTTATTTAATGAAAATAACATATTGTTGAGAAATTAGTTTTCTATTTTCTGACTATTGAATTGGATTTTTGTGTGCTTTGGTTAACTAATTAAAATTATTTTAGTGAAACATTGTATATTTTACCAAATATGTGGTTTTAAATTCATATCGAATTCACGGTTGCTCTAAAATTCTTAAAAAATAAAAATGATGCCTTGAAACATGGTTTAATTATCGTCCAAATTTCATCTTAATTGCAGTTGTCCAATGTCTTAAATAAATTATAGAGTGATTTTATTAATTGATTTTTAATTAAATCTATACACATCTATTTTGCATAATTTCAACTCTCATGGATTGCTCTTATAAATACCTTTTTTAGATAGTTTGACTCTGGGTAATTTGATAATGTGGATTTGTTAGGAATTAATTACTGCAGTCACTATGTTTCCATTAAAAATTCAAAAAAAATTCATATTTTGTCAGAAATTTTTTAAAAAGCATTGTAGCCTCCTTGCATTATATGTATGTTCCAGAAGAATTTTCATAATTTTTGCATTATGCTTGTGTGAAAAATTGCATAAAAATCCATAAAAAGTATGCATTTTTCATTGTTGCATTTTTATCCCTAAAATTTCAAAAAATGTGTTCTACAGTCATCATTGGATTTAGTTCTAGAAAAAAAAATATAATTTAGCTAAATTGGACTTATTTCCTATTGAAATTAATTCAGCTAAGTTGTGTGCTTTCTTATTAACTTAATTCACCTGCATATTGCATTCGCATTTATTTTTGTATAAAAATACAAAAAATCTGCATTGAAAACCTAGACCTAAGTTTTTGAATTAACCCGAAGTTGTTCCTTTTACTTCCTGTGTTTGACCTTAGACTTTCTCGGGATTTAAATTTAAGTCGAGACACTCTTCATGGAGATCTTTTCTCAGTTCTGAATGATTTACTAAGTACACGTATTATGATGAGTACAAATTACATCACGAATTTAGCGAGACATCATATAATCAATTAGAAATTAATGCATAAATTAAATCCAAAGAATCAATCTAAGTAATAAGTGAATTCCTTTTAATATATGATAAGAAAATGTCAATCAATTAACCAATCAGAAATTAATGATCGATGCTTTTATTTAAGGTCCTAATCAGATTTAGATTGATGTAAATGCAATACATGGTGTTAAGTAATTGATTAATGTCCATCTTTGTCCGCCTGCTCGTTTTGGCAGAGATAGTGATGCTCTAGCAACTTAGCTGCCGCACCGCTGGGGCTATCCTCATCCTTTAATGTTGAGGGACATACTTGGAATGCTGGTTAAGAAGAGGACATTGTGGCACTGATGAACATAAAAATTTCATCGCTTTAATAATATAATATTGTAGTATATGAGATGAAAAGTGATCGATTAAAACCCACAATCTTTGAATGTTGTGGAATAATTTTTACTTAGCTAGTATACCAAGATTGAACACAAGGAACAAACTATTTCTAGTTACATGGTTTTAAATTAATTTAAATAATCAACTAATCGTTAAATTAAGATCTTTGTTAAAAAATAAAAATGTGATTATGAAAATGCAATGAAAATAAATAGAGAAAATCAGATTTGTGATTATAAGATTTAAATCCTTAATTAAGATAGTTAATAAATCTACATTTGACATCACAGATAAAAAAAGATTAAAGTCCACAAATATGTATCAATTAATATGTCAGATGCATGCCAAAAAGATCAACGTATCAAAGATTTATCCTGCAAGAATTTTACTTATGACCCCTTATTTTCCTGTAATTTAGACCTCAATAAATTGAATCTTAATCATATAAAATGTCAGGGAATGAAATTCATTTCTCCTTGATTAGGCCCCTGCAATATATTAAATTCCTCAAAGAATACTCAATAATAATCATGAAAGGATTAATGAAAATGTCCTAGAAAATATCGTTGCAATTCAATAATTCTTACTCGATCTTGTCCCTTGTATAGATTGATTTCTCAGTCAAAAAGATCAACTATTAATAGATTATTAGTAAAATCAAAAACCTCGATCAAGTCCCTATAAAATAGATCATAATTTTCTCAATGTAATAAGGCACAAAATGTCAAAGATCAACTTGTATAAATCAAAATACTCCTTAAATTATAAACAATGGTAAATGCCTTCAAATTAGTTCACGGAATCTATATAATAGAGGAGCTCAAAAATAACTTCAAAATGACCTATTGTGCGCAAAAATCTGAGTTCGAATGAGAAAGATATGATAAATTGAAATGGTAGGGACTGAAATACAATAAAAATAAATATTTTGTTCTCGATTAAGTTCATGGAGGGCGTATATGTAATTATGCAAAATCGTTTTGTCCTATCTGTAATTTACCCTAACGAGGGTAAATTTGTAATCTCTTAAAACCACGGGGGTAGAGCATAAATTGTCTAGATGGCACGTGCTCGGCACATGCTCTCGGATGGTGGGGGCACCTGCGCAATTAGCTCGAGTTGCGAGGGTTTTCATGCAATATTCCCTCAGCCACGTGGGGGTCACGTACCTCATGAGGCTCGGATGATGGGGTAGAGGCTCATGCAGAGGTGATGGCTTGGAGGCTCGAGCCTCCACGTGGCAGTAGTGGATAGGTTCGGCTAACCTGAGCCTCGAGGCAGGGCCTGAGGCTCAAGGAAAGCAATGTGGAAGAAGTATGACCACTAGATTATGAGCTTGTAGCCTCATCTAATGGCCACTAGAGGTGAGGCACAGTAGAGGCGGTGGCGTTAGCGAGGGTGGACGGCAGCAGATCTAGGCCTCTTACAGAGGGGGCAGAGAAACGCTCCATAAGTGAGGTGGCTGGAGGTTCGCTGGAGGCAGAGCGACGAGGTGGAGAGGCAGTTGCGACAATCCCTCAGCCAACACATGGTTGAGGGGTGAAGCCAAGGTGGCGCATCGGGTGGAGGCGAACTGGAGCTGAGGCATCGTGAGGGTGTCTATCGAAGGGGAAGAGGCGCGGATCAGCTGCTTGGTGGAGGTTGGAGGTGAAGGTCGAGTGTCATGGCAGGAGGTCAGTTAGTGATGATGGTGAAAGGTGTGAGTCGATGGCCGGAGTAAAAGGTGGATGCAGTAGGGAGAGGTGATGGATCACCTGGTGGTTGGTGCAGGCGTTATGGATGAGGGTGTCGTGGGCTCCTGGAGGTGATGGGGTCGGCTGGTGGCCATAAGTTTGGAGCCGCAAGTGGCTGCACATGGCTGGGGGATGGTCGTCGCTGGAGGGATGACTTAAAGGTACACGGATTGGCTGCGTGTGCTGAGAGACACATCGATTGGCTGAGGTTGTTTTACCTAGAGTGTGGACTGAAAGTGAGAAGATCGATGGTGATCAAGGAAGAAGGAGTTCGGGTTCTCCTAGGAGGTTGGAGTCATGTGAGGCAAACTCCGATCTTCACCTCAGCCGCGGGCGAGGTCACGGAGAACCTTAGCCACTCGTCGGAGCAAGGCGGCAACAGTGGCCGAGGATACCTCTGGATCTCACCTTCCAGGGGCCTCTATCGGTGACCTTTAAGGGAGAAATGATGGATGAAGGGAATGGAGGATATGGTCTATGCTTAATAGGGTTGGAGGCTGGGTAATGATTGATAGGTGAGTGGTGAGGGCGTTATACAGAGGAGACGTAGCAATGGTCGTAATGACAAGAGGCGTGGAGGGCGGAGGCATTGTAGGAAGGGAAGGTGGTTCTGGAGCAAGGGGATGGGAATATGCGAGGCACGTGACTATGGGTGAGAGAGGAGAGGAGGAGGCAGGTCACATGCTGAGCACGTTACCTTGTTGGAGAGAAGAGAGGGGTGACACATGGCTTGCCCAAGAACTGCTAGGTGTCGCCAAAAAAATTCAAAAAAAAGGGATGAAAAATAGATAAGAAATAGAAGAATACTACATATCAAAACTTTTCCTTCACAAAGGATTCATCTCAATGAGATCTACAACTTTTATGAAGGAATCGGGAGCAAAAGAGGTCATGAGCATAAAGTGGTATTTTTGGTGGTTTCCATGTGTATAGAAAACTGCTTTTGGTGTTTTTGCAATTTTTTAGTGATTTTTAAAGAGGACAAAAAATATAAAAAATATGATAGAATAAAATACACTTAACTACAAATAAATCTAATTTTTTGGATTTCACATGATAAAAATTTCATCAAAGAAGATAAATGAAAAAGGAAAAAAATAAAATGGGTTAATTATTTAAATAAAACTCAGTTCAAAAATCGCAAAAAGATAAAATGAGAAATAGAATCCCAAAACCCAACTTTCACATATGAGCTCTGATTTTTATAAAATTGGTCTTGTTTTGAAGGTAATTGAAAATGGATTAGTTTAAAAGTGAATAGACTAAAATTGAATAACGTATGAGGAAGATATGTGTATTTTAGTCCGTCGGGTGTGAAATTATGGTTTAGATTTATTTGTCACGTATTAAGTTAGCAATTTTTTGTATTTTTTTCTTTATTATTGTTAGTGATATCTACACAATGGAAGTGGTTTGAGGTCAATCAGAGTCAGGATAAATTAATTAAAAAAGTTAGTTGCTTTTTAGGTCAATTTACACTTGGACTTTTGGCTCCTTATTTTATGCAATTATGCATGATTCGAATATTATTTACACGTGATAATAATGCTATTTAAATGGTTAGATACATATGAATTTAAAGGAATAAAAACTAATTGGCGAATTTTAGTATGTTGAATCAGAGATACGTCATACCCCTATACTTAAATAATGCTCATCCCCGAGCATCAAAGAATGAATGACTTAGTTGGATAAATCCCTAATTGTGCATATGAATTTTCAAGGCTCAATTCATCGAAGAACCTTTATCTAAGTGATCCTAAAATTCTGATCTCAACGGTGCTTTAATAAACAGGAATCCAACTTCTCTAATTATCAGACTCTCTGTTTAAACGTAAAATATAAGGATATGATAATTAGTGTACAACGTTCATGAGAGTTGAGTCGAGATGTCACCCAAGGTTCTAGTCCAGGAGACTATCCTCTAGACCTAATCCTCAACACTAGGGAATAAGTTGGTTCTTGCATTCAATCCTCCGTCTCACTAGTTTGTCAGACTTGAAAGTGTAGATGGACAACCATATGATGGAGGGCATAGGATTGTGCATTTTCTTCTCTCCATCACATTCAAAAAAGGGTTCTCTCAAGTGCCTTATTACTAAATACATGTATATTTTTGATTTGTTCGTCAATTTGTCCGTTAATAGAATTCGGAGTCGCCTGTGATTGTTTTCCAGAGAGCACACCGGTGTGTGTCTCTTTTGAGTATGCAAGATACCTTCGACACCCATACATGTATTACTATACTATGCAGAGCACTTTTTGGGTGCTAGCCCGACTCCTTGGTCCTAATAGCATTTGGTCTAAGTGGACATTTTGAAATGTTTGGGAGCGCTCGCCTTTGGTGGAAGCTCTTTTGAATTTGTATTTGTAATGATAGAGATTTTCTTTGTATGAGAGAACTTCAGTTGAAATTTATTTCTTGGTTTTGCTAGCTCCACTGCTTTTACCAAAAGTTGGCGTACACTGATAAACAATTTATTTAGGTTTCACCGCACCATAGCATATAGGTAGATATCAAACGATAGCATGCGAACTTGTTCACATATTGGCTATGGTTTTGCTGGCACTCAAGTTTCTTGAAGCCTTCCTTAATCTTATCCCATCCTCGAGCATCATTTAATCAGGTTTAAACTCAAATCTCATGTCCTAGTTCCTCAAGTGATAACTAAACTCATTGCATCAATCATGCAGTTGTAAAAGTGATATGCTAGTCATATTCTTTATAAGGTAGAGATGAAGAGTACAATAGCGCTTAAATCCTCAAACTAGAAAAGTTTGTATTATTAAGTTCAAAAACTCAAATGACTAAGGCTGGTTAACTCAGACTCTCAAGATCTCAGAAATCAAGTGTCCTCAAATCCTTAAGCCTTGAGTGATAGTGAATGAGTCATGAATACACCAACTAAAGGATGAATGGATGCATGAGATGCTTAATGAAATGCCAAACCATGAGTGATGCTTTTAGATATTTTAATGCAATAATGAACAAGAAGTAATTTTTTCCTAACTTTTACACACACAGTATTAGTTGCAAGATACATACAATTATTATACTTTTAATCTTATCTAATAAGTAAGTCAATTTCAATGATGATATGTAGATATAGAATATTCCGATGCACTATCTGGGTCCTCCTCTAACGATCTAAGATAGTCTAGATAGTCACACTATCAGTGCATCTGCTTATTGCAGTATTGGCATTCACCAGACTCTTAGGATGTCATATGGAAATTATAGAAGTATAGTCAACTCCTTGACTTTCCTTCTTGCTTGGGTTAGACCCATACTTCAACTGCGCTCACTTCATCTATAGACAACCATTGCTTAAGATAAAGGATCCCTTGTGTTGAATTCAAAAGATTTTAATATAAGAGTACTTCAACATTTATACATGCCTCATTTAATTCATAAAATACGAATATTACGAAGCTTCATAAATGACTTGAGTATAGACAATAGAATGATGACACTCGTCGTATCTACATCCATCCTAACTCTCAAAGACTTTTGGTTCAGGAAGGTACTCAAACATTTTGAGTACTTCATCTCCTATCGAACCACCATTCTGCATAATGCAGAGAACTATGCCATCCACGATTAAATGTTGAGAGCATATATGTATGCCAAAACATCTTCTTTGGTTTGGAATATTTGACAATTATGATGATCACCGACAAGTCACTTCAAAAGTACATTCTATGACATATTAAGACTATAGAGAAATATAAGCCCTAGGGTCGTATTTATATTGTCTAAATAATTTCAATTCCTCATAATTACGAGGAAACTTGCAAGTTGCAACCACATATATTATGTGGCCAACTGCAAGTACAATATCTTAATCATGGATCAAATCCATGATATTCTACTAGTCATTATTGATTACAATATTAAGTGGGTTTAATGAGGATTTATTTGAAATAAGAAATTTTGCATATATATATATATATATTTTACTTTGATTTAGGAATTTTTTGTATCAAATTTGTCTTGTCTTGTCAACACTGAAAACTCATTCCCTTAATCACTTTCAATGTAAGAGAAAAACTTATCATTATATCTCAAGCAAGATCTGGGATCTCTTTTCTTATCTTTGTTGCGTCTCAATAATATGAGAACATCTAACATGGATAAAAAGAAGCGGGAACACATTCTGCCTTGCAAGTTCAACTTGCATTCCTAATTCGATCTTTAACACTTGGGCCCGCCTCCCCAAAGGTGATGTTAACCCGTCATTAATTGAACCAATCGTCAACATGAATAGAACTCGCTACGCGCAATCCAATATCGACCCAATAATATGAGGACCCAATATTGCGATCACTACGTATACGACCTTATCTTTAAAGAAGCAAAGAGCTTGATCCAGACGTGCTTGTATGCAGGAGCTGTCACTTCGGATATACATCTCCAACATACAATCCCTGGCGACGGAACCCTTCACCTTGACGGGAGACCATGGATGTCACTTATGTCATCCTCCATATCACGTTAGAATTCTAATTAGTCATTATAAATCACATTCATTACGATTAATTATTCCATGGGAAATAAAAATCTATTCATAATAGATTTTTTAACTTAATTAGATTTCAATTAATCTAATCACATTAAATCAATTATCCAAACAACAAATATTCTTTATTGTTACACGAAATAAAGAATTATGTCAAATATGTATTATTTTAATTTTAATAATAAGAAAAATACATCATGATACCTTCAAATATTATATCTTCCTTATATGTTGTCATGGAAGTACCGATGGGAGTGAGACAAACCACTCATGGAGCAACCTTCTTCCCCAACGGTCCCTGACTAGACACCATATTCACCTCAGGTCAGGATAAATTGATTACTTTGTACTTGATATGATAATTGGTTTTTCAACCGAAGTCATATCATATATAATGCTCATCAAAACTTTTTTGATAATATTATACGAAAAGTTGCTAAACAAATCCCCGATTCTATTCAAGCAACCATGTTTGTTGGAAGGGTAACGTAACCAATTGTGATAGATCATATCTAATCAAATCTAGTTAAGGCAATGTCAGTTAAAGAAATAATTATGATCAAATATTTCTCAAAAAAGTTATCCATAATAATTTCAGGAAATTAAATCATTTATTTTCACTAATTGATTAAATGACAATCACAAGGTTCTTGATTAGGAAAGTAATTTCCAGAAGTGACTCTCACTTACTAAAATTAACATATCTCAATCAATTTAAATTTAAATGATAAAAAAAGTTTTCTAGTTTGTAGTTTTATTTACAACTGAACCAAGATATTTTCATGCATTTCTAGGCATTTCAAAACAATAATTAACTATTTAATTACGTCAAGATTTGCCATCCTCGGAATAGTGGATACATGTTCACTAAAATGATCATAACTTGAACAAAAAATTCCGAATCTTGCAAACTCAAATCCCATGGTTTCCTTATTTAATGGAGAATATAATCCAATTGTTAATTTCGTGTTTAAACACATTATAAATTGGGATAAAAAATCACATAAAATATGGCTGTGAGAACAAAATGCCATGGAAGTTTACAAGCCTTAGACTATCCAAGTCATCTTAGGTTTACATATCGTATCCAAAACCTGTGACCTATGGTTCTAATACCACTTGGAGGATATGGGAAGATCCTTAATCTCATCAAGGAAGCTTGATAGTATTGTTTACGACTGAGAGCGACTAGTCAAACTAGTTGCTCGATGCAGTTGAATTTAAAAAATTTAACGTGATGAAGCCACATGATCCAAGAACACTTACGGATCATTTCATCTAAAACGTAAACAAGTATTAGGTTTACCTCATGAAGCGTGATGGCGATCGAGTCTCTAAACAAACATATATCTTATCGCAAGTCCGATCCGATGGAGGAGACGCTTGCGAGCGTGTTGATGAAACACGTACTTCTCGCAATCCCTATTGATGATCCAAGCAGGGAATCTCGTGATATCTTAGTTATGTACACCGAACGAGATGGAGATCCACGAGCAAATGATCCGACAACATATGCTGATGCTACGATGATGGTGACTCTCTCTAGGGCTCCACGGGGGATGATCCACAAAGAGAGAGAGAGAGAGAGTTGGAGTGTAGAGAAAGAGAGAGAGCATATGAAGTTGTAATTCATCTCACTTGAAGAGAAAGGGGTGCCTCTTCTTATATAGTATTTTGGGAGTCCTTGTATCACAATCCATGGACTACACAAAATCAATGGATGAGATTGATTTGTGCTTCTTTCAATGGCCAAGATTTTGTTGTAAAAAACAACAATAACTAATTTAATTTAGATCAAATATATATTTAAAAAGCAATACAAACTAATTACAAATTAAATCAATCAAGCATGGAGATTATGGAATGGAGATTGCCTCCTTCCTTAATTTGGGAGTGGACGACCACCCTTTCTTAATGGGAGTAGGTGGTCGTCGACACTCCCAATTGGGAAGGAACCGTTATCATATAATCTCATGAGAATTCATTATTTCATGTAAATCTTCAAGATTTACAACAAAACTTGATGTAAATTATTCTACAAAATAACTCATAATTATTTTGTGAATATTGCAATCTTACCATTGGAAAATTGTGAATCACATTCACAACCCAAAATAAAATGTAAATTACATTTTCAATTAATTGTCCAATATGAATCCAATTCACATCAACATTTTAAATTGTAAATGTTATTTATAGATAGCTCTCTCTCATATATTAAAATCATATTTATAATATATATGAATAATATGGATAGTGTTATCCACATTGGCCATATCCATGATAATTCAATCACATTTAGTCATCCTGGATCTCTATTCTCATGTGCCCAAATAATATGAATCACATTCACACTATTCACATCCTTTATAATTACATCACATCTAATTATCTTAGATACCTCTCCTTATAATATGAATCGAATTCATATTATTCATGGTATACATTTAATTATCAATTTTCTCAATGCTCGGATACATATATGAACAATGAAATTATCCTTGAACTCTTTCAAAGATAATGCGATTTTCCGCGAATACTTGGAGATATGGACAATGCGATTGTGTCCCAGGTATAGTGACTTGGATATTGAGATCACATCTCAGATCCAGACCTTGCGGACCTCCCAAAGATGCTTGATTAAATCAATGTTGTAGATCTAAACTTTTCATTGCATCTGAATCACATTCATATAACTATCCAATGCTTGGACCAAGATTAGATTACTTCTCTATTGAGAGGAGTCACTAAAATCCAGACCCATTTCATTACTCCCTAGGAATGGGCACATCATGGTTATACAATCGTTTATGATCACATCACTCTCAGGTGTTCTAATACCTGTACATCCTGCATACTGGAAGACCTAAGTTAAAATTGAAGTTTTAGATCTCTTTTAGTCTTTCTCCTTCAGAGTTTTATCATTAAGTTTCTGATTTGAGCATTAGGAGTTGGTATCGATCATATACTTTCCAAAAGCATATATCATACCTAGGTGTTGATCATATACATTCCAAAAGCATATATCAAACTTATAAATTCAGTTAAGCTTCCAAAGCGAGACGATCGTGTACGGAATTTAATTCTTCGCAATATCTCATGAGTGAGCTCATGTTTTTCAGTTCAGTAAATGAACTTGTATGATCCATTTTAGAGATCGTATTACTCATGTACCCTTGTATGCATACCAAGGCACCTACATAGGCCATGATCAGGTCATCAACCTATTGGTCTGTTAAATGTACATACTTATACATATAGTAAAACATATGTCTCCATTCAGAGGATGGATGCCTATATCGTGGCAACATACGACATAGGTCTTTGGTTATCTTGATCTTGTTAAGTCATCTCTTTGATCTAACTTATCTAACACCTCCGAATCTCTATTCCCATGTCGAGGACCTACATCAAGAGGTCGGTTAGATATCAGCCTTTAGAGAAAGGACTGCCATCTCCTCCTCTGTTTAGAGATCCTCTCTTACCAACCACTTCACGGTGCTTGATGAGTCCTCAATCTAACTCTTTAGATGTCCATCCAAGAACCAGCCTCTATGATTCTACAATTGAATAAACATTTGTATGACCATTAATATGGCTATGGAAAATTACCGTAATTGTAATAAGGGACCTATTATGCAAATGAGTTATTTTTCATTTCTGATGGAATGATATTTGCAATAACAATTATTGCATAATAGCTCGATGTGGGCTCGCATGTCCAACATCCTACTAGCCCAAAGAGACATTAATGTGCTAATCTTTAAACCCTCACTCATGTGACAAACAGTAGCAATTGGAAAAATATAATTTTTACAACACTTGCAAATTCCGTTGCAACAGTGCTTGCATTCAATGTGAATGTTGCATGTTATGCAAGCAATACTCAATTTTAAGGCAGTTCTAATGTCTTCGACACTACAACTTAATAATTATTAAAACCAGTATCTAATTTCTACTATCCTTATCAGAATACCCTTATTCTTGGAGATCTCTATCTCTTAAGACTAAGACCAAATCTTAAGTCTTATAAGGCATCTACAGTTAAGACCTTTTATATCACTATCTATAAAGTCTTAAGTTCTCGAAGACAAGACTTTGATATCACTATATCTAAAGTCTTGTCATCTTTAATGATATTGTTATTATAGCAATCAACTGTTTAATCTCCATAATGGGATTAGTAACAGTTTAAGATTCCCATTGCATGGCAGACATCTGCCTTTTGTACATATCTAGCATACATTGAGCTTCCCAAAGCTGATACACTAGGGCACATAGATTTGGTATTCACATCTTCAACTCTTTGAGGTGCTATCCCTTTACATAGGTCAGTACCATATCTTAAGTAAAAGAAGCCATTCTTGGAGTTCTTCCGAAAATGGAATATGTTCAAGGTTTACCACTAATGTGACAGTCCCAATACCCTCTTTCTTTACTTCTAAACAACTTCAGAACTAAGATCTAAGAGGTATCCTTGAGATAATATCTCAATGGAATAGCCAGTATATAAAACACTTATTATTATCCTTATATCATTCCAAATGATCAGGATATCATCTTCATTTAGCATGACGAACACAATGGCACTCCTACTGAGCTTCATATGGTTCATCAAGGTTCTAGTTGAAATCATAACTTTTATAAGTTCATCAAATATGATGTTCCAACAAGAAGAAGCTTATTTGAGTCCATAGATGGAGCTTCTTAAGCTTTCACACCTTACTTTCCTAAACCATGAAGCCCTAAGGCTACTTCATGTGTATCTCCTCAGAGAGTTATTCATAGAGGAATGCAATATTCACTTCCTTGTTGAAGATGTCATGGTCAAGTTTGTTAGATATAGTTAGCAATATTTTGATGGGTTTAAGATTGGTCATTGACGAGCAAGTCCCATCACAAGTGATGTCTCCTCTTCGTGTGTAGCTCATGTTTACAGGACGTGCTTTGAAGCTTTCTACCATCTCATTAGGTTCCCTCTTTCTCTTGAAGATCCATTTACACCTAACAGGTACTACCCTTAACTGACACATGGAATCCATCCTCAAACTCATTTGAAGAGGTTTTAGTGTTTCATCTTTAGTCATCCTTTTAGTTTCCGATTTTAGGAGCCCCATTATCTTGTCAAGATAAAATGAGTTCCTTCACTTCATTATCATCTTGATTCTAAAGAGAGTTATCCTCTAAGAATCATATCCTTAGAGAAGAAATCTTTCAGGAATCTAAAGGCTATAAAATAGGTATCTAATATCATCCTTTATATTCTTAACGAAGTAGCACTTTCTGGTGCTAGATTCTAGCTTACTTGCTTGGAACCTTATATATTGTAGTCTCTGTACATATATATTTGGAAACTAAGAGGCAATTATGCTAATATTCATCATTATTCAAATCATATCACACATGATCCAATTGTATCCCCATATAAATCTATTGAGTTTACCTAGGATAGATCAAATTCATTTCATCTTCCTTCAAACTTCGATTCTAAATCAAAATTGTGAAATCTTTGAACATTTAAAAGGTATCTAACGTAAAGAGAAGAAATCTTATATCACATATAATCATCAATATATATCACATATCATTAATGTTTGTTATGATTTGATGATCCACATACATCAATATGTCTGAGATCTTGAATACCTTGACATCTCACACCATTTCCAGAGAAGGGTGTATTAGACATTTTTACTTTGAATACAATATTCACAAGCATGTAAGTTGAAATTTCATACATTCTAAAGTTTCATCTCTTACTGTTATATTTACCACATCAATAGACATATGTTCGAGGCTTGATGCCATATCATTGTTAAATGATCTTCATTCTCATATTGATATTTTAAGGTATTAAATTTTCAGTATTAAAAAAGTTAATGAACCATTCATTCATATTCTAATTTTGCAGAGTCCTCAAGATGTCGGATTACTATCATAAATATATCCATCATAGCTCTTTATGATAGGTCTATTCCAGAATTCATGTTTATTTCCAACATTTAGAAATAAACAATAAGTGTATTTTAATATCTAGGTCATAGAGATATTCTCTAAGACTAAGGGCTCAACCACTGAAATTATTAAGTCTATCTATCCAATAGAGATTGTTGCAACATTTGCATCAATATCCATGCAGATGACTATTAAACCTCAAGATAAAATTTTATAGTCTTCTAAAACATATGTAACCAATTACAAAAATCATTAGAAGAGAGAGATACAATTATTAGACTTTTAATCTTATCTAATAAGTAAGTCAATTTCAATGATGATATGTATATAAAGATTATTTCTATGCATTATCCGGGTCATCCTATAAGGATCCAAGATAGTCTAGATAGTCATAGTATCAGTGCATCAGCTTATTGTAGTATTGGCATTCATCCAACTCTTAGGATGTCATATGGAAATTACAGAAGTACATTTAAATCCTTGATTTCCTTCTTGCTTGGGTCAGATCCATGCTTCCATTGCACTCCCTTTATCTATAGACAACCATTTCTTAAGATAAAGGATCTCTTATGTTAAATTCAAAATATTTCAAAATAAGAGTACTTCAAAATTTCTACGTGCTTCATTCAATTCATACAATATGAATATTATGAAGCCTCATGAATGGCTTGAGTATAGACAATAGAACGATGACACTCATCGTATCTATATCCATCTTGACTCTAAAAGACTTTTGGTTCAGGCATGTACTCAAACACTTTGAATACATCATCTCCTATCGAGCCACCATTCTTCATAATGCGGAGAACTATGCCATTCATGATTAAATGTTGAGAGCACATTTGTATTCGAAAACATATTCTTTGTTTTTATAAGGATTATTTGAAAATTACGATCATCATCAACAAGTCACTACCAAAGTAGATTCGATGAGATATCAAGACTATAGAGAAATATAAACCCTAGGGTTGTACTTCTATTGTCTATTTAATTGTCATTCCTCATTATTATGAGGAAAGTTGCACGTTGCGACCACATACATTATATGTCCAACTTCAAGTACATTGAGTGGGTTTATTGAGGATTTATCTCAAATAAGAAATTTTTCATAAATATAAATTTTACTTTGACTTAGGTATTTTTTATCAATGTTGGCTTGCCTTGTCAACATTGAAAGTTCATTCCCTTAATCACTTCCAATGTAAGATATATAGTTACCATTACATATTAAGAAAGATATGGGATCTCCTTTCTTATCTTTGTTACATCCTGATGAATCCATGATTCATTAACTTTTCTGTCGCATTTTGTCTTAAACCCCTTAACAAATACATGTAAATATCCATTAATTCTCATCTTTTAACAAATCACCATTCATGTGTAAATATTCACTTTTAACCACTAAAATCATGTAAATAAATAAAGAACAAAGAAAATAAAGAAAAGGCAGATTGAATATATGTATATATATACAATAGGACTTAAATATAAATATAGCTGTAAGATATATTTATAGCCCAACCCTCGAGACCAAGTCAGCATGGATTGGTCGAAAAACCAATAAGTAGGGGGAGATAAGGAAAGAAAACATAAAAAAATAATTTTGACACACACATATACACCTCTCATTATTTATAAAATAAATACAAAACTTCAAAGATTTTTTAACTATTTCATATGAACATATTTTTCACTAAACTCTTCTCCTAATTATTTATAAAAATGTATATAAAAATATAAAAATAAGTTAAAAATACCCTATATATATGCCAAGAAACTCAGCCTGCAAATTGTCAAAATCTCAACTTCCGAACATCAAAACTTCCTCATACGAATTCCAATTTCACTCTACTCACCTTTAAAGTTCATAAAATAATATTCTCTAATTAATGGTTTCATCAAATTCGGAGTCCGTTTGCAAAAAGTCGGTTTTGGGACCAAAAGACAACGGGGTTTCTGGGCTATTTATTTTATGTAACACATATTATTTATAATTTTCTTGATTTTATAATTTTTAAATTATTTCATGATCTTGTAGTTTCATCATAAGTTATTTCATACTTTTTGGACCATATTTATTATTTTAATAAAATCAAAAACCCTAAAATATAGGTATAAATGAACTACCTAGTTACTTATCTTATTTATTAAAATATGTAAATTAACTTATTAAAATCTATAAAAATTCGTATAAACCTTATTTAATATTCTAATAATTAAGAAAATATAAAATAAATTTTTACTTATTTATTTATTAAATTAAAAATCTAAAACCTATTTATAAATACATATTTATTAATATAATATTTATATTTTAAATAATATTCATTATTTATTAAAAATTAATTAGTCCATAAATTAGAGAATAATTTTATCTACACTTTTTGTATTTAAACTTATTTAAAATAACGTAATTTACTATTTAATACTTAATTTATAAGCTAATTCCATTTCTAGACCTACCAGGTGCTGACACTTGTCAGCACCTGGGCCTTCTTCCTCCAAGAAGCTGTTCCACCCGCCTGCTCGACCGACCACCTTCAACCATTTTTCCCGCGTGACTCTCGAACCTTCTAGCCAATCTCAACCTTCAGATCTACCCTCCTAACTACCTACTCCATCGCCACCCTTCGATCTCGGCTTGGAGCCCAAGTAATCTCTCTATAAAAGGCCCTCAACTTCCGCCATTACAACTAACTTTCCAGCTCTCTGAAACCCTCCAGTTCCAGAAGCCCGACCCCCATCTTCCAAGCCTCGTCTCGGCTGACCTGAGGTGGTGACAGCACCGTGCTCGACCCAGCGAGGAGGAGGAGACGTCGGAGATCATTCCAAGGCTACGTCAGTCTTGTATCGCCGCCCACGCATGCGTCGGAATTCCGGTCTTTGGTCGCCTTCGAGCAGCTATTCCAGGTAATATACCTAGAATCTTCATAGACCTCTTCATCCATTTGCTCAGACTTTCTCCTTGATCTTCGTGCCACGATTAGCATGGCTAATCCGCGATTTAGTTAGCCTAATCATCTAGGATTGACGCATTTTGTAATTCCTCTTTTAAAAGCATTCAACCCGCTTAGAATCGCATCATCATTCCATTGTCGTTCTCACGCAATTCACGCATCTGGAAGTTCACCTGGAAACTAAGTTTTTATCTAGTTTTGATCTTGCAAATCCTTTACCCTTAAGCCGATTCCTAGCGAATCGAGCACATACATCTTGTGTTTGCAGATCAGACATCAGTTGGGAGGCATTCTCAAGGCTTGGAAGCTAACCTTCTTCATCAAAATCCGCCTCAAAGGTCCATCGCCAGAACAGAAACCATCTCCAGAAGAGCGAGGCCGTGACCTTCTTCGTCGCTCCACCGCCGCTCCGAGCAGTCTTCGCCACAACCCTACCGCGGGCGAGCTCGAGGGGTGGAGGCGCCACCCCTCTGGCCCCGCCGGAGTGCCAAAGCGTTCGCCGTGCGTCCAGGAGAATTTGGAGAAGAACAGCCATTCGTCGGGAGTCTAACAACCTCAAGAACAGTGGAGGCACAGGTGCGCGACACGTGGCATCCGCAGAACCATCAGATCAGCGCCTTGAACTTCTAATCTCAGCCTTCCATTGCGAAACGGTGGAACAATTGCAGATTAAGTCCAGCAGCTTCCAGATATTTTTCTCCGCCTCTACAGTTTTCCAGATTTACATTTAGGTCCCTCCACAGGGACCTAAATGTAAATATTTGTATATATTTATTTCAGAACAGTCCCTGAGGACCCATTTGCGAACATTTTAATTAGTTTTCTTTTGCGCTTATGCCCCTGGGCTGTAGGGATTGTTTCGACTTCGTCTGACTTTGTTCTTTGACGGTTTCTTGAGGGTAGTTACGCAACTACCCCACCTATCTAGTATAAAGTTTTCGAGTGTTTTTGACGAGTTTTTGTCGTGTTTTGATTTCGTCGAAAATCGTCTTGTTTTGTTTTGATTTCTTGAAGTTGTTCGAGCTCGCGGCTCGACACCGTTCACTCTACTATATTATATCACCTAAATAGTATCCACCTATTATATAATAAACAAATCTTTTTGAAAAATCTCCCTTTTTGAAAATTAATTAAAAATTTGAAAAGAATAAAATCAAATAAAAATAAAAAAATAAAAATCAATAAAAAAGCTTCTTGCCTTGATAACTTTGAGAAGAGATAAAAATAAGATTACAAAGAAATCTCCGAAAAATCAAAGGAATCTATTCTGCCTCCTTGAGTTCGACCCAGGAACACTTTCCTGGTAAAATATTTAGTGACGGTTTTCCGAAGGAAAACCGAAATTGTTTGATAGGTTAAAAATCGAGATTTGTTTCGCGGCTTTTTGGCTACATCGACCGTGATTCTTCATAAAAACGAAAAGCCGCGAAATCGATTTTCAGCTTTATCACATCCCAATAATATGAGAGCATGTAACTCGGAAAAAAGAAGCAGGGACTCATTCTGCCTTGCATGTCCAACTTGCATTCTCAATTTGGTCTTTAACACCCGAACCCACCTCCCCAAAGATGATGTTGACCCGTCGTTAATTGAACCAACCATCAACAAGATTAGAATCACTATGCGTAATCCAATATCGCCCCAATAATATGAGGACCCGATATTGGGGTCACTACGCAAACGGCCTTACTCTTTCAAGAAGTAAAGAGCCCGATCCAGATGCACATATATGCAAGAGATGTCATTTTGGACATGCGTATGTCACTTAGACAATGGATGTCACTTATGTAATCCTTCATATCACGTTCGAATTCTAATTAATCATTATGAAACAAATTCGATTAATTATTCTGAGGTAAAAACAACTCTATTCATAATAGAGTGTTTTAATTTTTATTGGATTCCAATTAATCTAATCACATAAAATCAATGATCCAATTAATATCCAAAGAACATTCTTTATTATTACTTGAAATATGGTATTATCTCAAATACATATTATTCAAAATTCAACAATTAGAAAAGTACATCATGATCCCATCAAATAATATCCATTCCGTACCCGATGTCATGGCTAGTACTAACGGGAGTGGGACAGCTCATTCACGGAGCAACCAACTACCCCAACGCTCCCAGACTATCCACCCTATCCACCTCAGGACAAGATAATGCGAATTGTCACTTTTTACTTGAGATGATAATTGGTATCTCAACCGAAGTTATACCATATATAATATTCATCAAAATCCTTTTGATAATATTATAAAGAGATTTGCTAAACAAATCCCCGATCCTATTTAAGCAACTACATTTGTTGGAAGGTTCATGTAAACAATTGCGATCTAGATCATAACTAATCAAATTTGGTTAAGGCAATGCCATTTGAGAAAATAATTATCATCAAATATTTCTAAAATACTTATCCATAATAATTTCAGGAAATTATACCATTTAGTTTCACTAATTGATTAAATGACAATCACAAGATTCTTGATTAGGAAAGTAATTTTCAGCAGTGACCCTTAGTTATTAAAATTAGAATATCTCAATCAATTTAAATCCAAATCATGGAAAATAATTTTCATATTTTTTAATTTTATTTACATCCCTAAGTGATTTGCATGCATTTCTAGGCATTTTAAAATACTAATAAACTATTTAATTACGTCAAGATTCGCCATCCCTGAAATAATGGTTACATGTTCACTAAAATGATCACAACTTGAGCAAACAAATTCCAAATCATGCCAACTCAAATCCCATGGTTTAATTATTTAATATGGAATAGAATCCAAATGATAATTTTGTGTTTAAAAACATTTAAACAGGGTGAAAAAATCAAACAAAACATGGCTGCGAGAACAAAATGCGATGAAAGTTTACAAACCCTAAAGTGCCCAAGTCATCTTAGATTTTATGGATCGTATCCAAAATCTCTGACCTATGGCTCTGATACCACTTAAAGGATATGAGAATACCTTTAAGGTCATCACGGAAGCGTGAGAATATCGTATGCGACTAGTCGCACTAGTTGCTCGATGCAGCGAAATTTAAAAAAAAATTATGCGATGAGACCACTTGATCCAAACTTCTTGGATTGTTTCATCTAAATTATAAACAAGCATTAGGTTTACATCTTGAAGTATGGTTGCGATCAAGTCTCTAAATGAATAGACCTCATGTCTCAAATACGATTCCACGGAGGACACGCTTACGACGCGTTGATGAAACATGTGCTTGTCGCAATCCTTGTTGATGATCCAAGCGACATCTTCTTCACTAGCGATGCACACCGAAGGAGACGGAGATCCATGAGCAAATGATCCGGCAACATAACATCGTTGCTGCGACGATGGCTACTCTCTCTAGGCTCCATGGGGGATGGCCCACAAAGAGAGAGAGAGAGAGTTGGAGTATAAAGATAGAGAGAGAATATGAAGTTGTAATTCATCTCACTTGAAGAGTAAGGGGCGTCTTATTATATAGTATTTTGGGAGTCATTGGATCACAATCCATGGACTACACAAAATGAATGGATGAGATTGATTTATGCTTCTTTCAATGACAAAGATTTTATTGTAAAAACATAACAATAATTAATTTTATTTAGATTAAATATATATTGAAAATAAAAAATAATCCCAAATTAAATCAATCAAGCATGGATATTATGGAATGGAGATTGCCTCCTTCTGTAATATGGGAGTGAACATCCACCCTTTCTTAATGGGAGTTGGTGGGCGTCCACCCTCCCAATTGGGAAGGAACCAATCTCTTGTAATCTCATGAGATCTCATTATTCCATGGAAATTCCCATGATTTACAACAACACTTGTTGTAAATTATTCTACAAAAATAATTCATAATTATTTTTTTAATAATGCAATCTTACCGTTGGAAAATCGTGAATCACATTCACAACCCAAAATAAAATGTAAATTACATTTTCAACTAATTATCCAATGTGAATCCAAATCACGTAAACTTTTTAAATTGTAAATGTTATTTACAAATAGCTCTCTCTCATACATTAAAAATTACATTTATAGTATATATTATTAATATGGACAGTGCTATCAACATTAGTCATATCCATGATAATTAAACCACATTTAATCGTCTTGGATCTCTATTCTCATGTGCTCAAATAATATAAATCACATTCACACTATTCACATCTTTTATAATTAAATTTACATTTAATTATCTTATATAACTATCATTATAATATGAATCAAATTCATTTTATTCATGATACACATTAAATTATCAATTTTCTCAATGCTCGGATATATATATATATATATATATATGAATAGTGAAATTATCCTTAGACTCTTTAAAGGATAATGCGCTTTCTCTACGAATACTTGGAGATATGGACAGTGCGATTGTATTGTCCCAGGTATAATGACTTGGATATTGAGATCACATCTCAGGTCCAGACCTTGCTGACCTCCCAAAGATGCTTGATTTAATCAAGGTCGTAGATCTAAACGTCTCATTGCATATGAATCACATTCATATCACTGTCCAGCACTAGGACCAAGATTATATCACTTCTCTATCGAGAGGAGTCACTAAAATCCAGATCCATTTCATCACTCTCTAGGAATGGGAGTGTTATGGTTATACAATCGTTTATGATCAGTTCACCCTCAGGTATTCCTAATACCTATACATCCGACATACTGGAAGACCCATATTAAACCCGACATTTTATATCTCTTTTAGTCAATCTCCTTCAGGGTTTTATCGTTAAGTTCTTGATTCGATCACTATGACTTGGTATCAATCATATACTTTCCAAAAGTATATATCATACCTAGGTGTTGATCATATACTTTCCAAAAGCATATATCAAATATAGAAATTCAGTCAAACTTCCAAAGCGAGACGATCGTGTATGGAACTTAATTCTCCCAATATCTCATGAGTGAGCTTATGTCTTCCATTTCAACAAATGAACCTGTATGGTCCCTTTGAGAGATCGTATTACTCATATGCCCTTGTATGCACACCAATGGGCTGGTGTTTAGACCTCGATTAGGTCATCAACCTATTGGTTTGTCAAATATACATACTCAGACATATAGTAACAAATTTGTCTCCGGTCAGAGGATGTGTGCCAATATTGCGACAACATATGACATAGATCGTTGGTTATCCTAATCTCGTTCAGTCAACTCTTTGACCTAACTTATCTAACACCTCCAAATTTCCATGTAGAGGACCTACATCAAGAGGTCGGTTAGATATCAACCTTTAGATAAAGGATTGCCATCTCCTTCTCAGGCTCGAGATCCTCTCTTACCAACCACTTGATGGTGCTTGATGAGCCCTCAATCTAACTCTTTAGATATTCATCCAAGAACCAACCTCTATGATTCTACAATTGAATAAACAGTTGTATGACCATTAATATGGCTATGGAAAATTACCCTAACTGTAATAAGGGACCTATTATGCAAATTAGTTATTCTTCATTTTAGATTGGGGAATGATATTTGCAATAACGTTTATTTCATAATGGCTCGACGTGGGCTCGCATGTCCAATATCCCACTAGCCCAAAGAGACATTAATGTGCTAATCTTTAAACCCTCACTCATGTGACAATCATTGAATATTAGGAATAGCTAGGTAAGTTGATCAGTCATTTTGTTCCCAAGAGACTACGCCAAGCCCTTTTACGACACTTGCAAATTCCCTAGCGTCAGTGCTTGCATCCAATGTGAATGTAGCATATTATGCAACTAATACTCAATTTTAAGGCAGTTCTAGTGTCTCTGACACTACAACTCAATAATTGTTATAACCATTGTTGTAATAGTCACCCGACTAGCCCCACTAGTAGGTATGAATAGTCTAGTCAGTGGGGTAGCCGACCGAGTACCGACTAATTCCGACTAGGTCCACTAGTCAACCAATTTTTGCTTGGATATGCCATATTTTTTACTTTTTTAAAAGCAAACTTATTTTAATACGCTTAATGTTTTATTTAAATTCAATTACATATTTTGATTCATTATGAAAGTAAATATATATAAATCTATGTAAATATATAATAATACATGTATAAAAATGATTACGTATTTAAAAATAAAATCCAATTAAAGTCTGACTTAATCCGATTAATCACCCGACTGCCGATTAATCCTTAGTTACTGACCTGATCGATCGAGTACCGACTACTGACTTTTGCAATGTTGGTTATAACCAATATCTAATTTCTATTATCCTTATCAGAATACCCTTATTCTCGGAGATCTCTATCTCTTAAGACTAAGACCCAATCTTAAGTATTATAAGGCATCTATAGTTAAGACCTATTATATCACTATCCATAAAGTCTTAAGTTCTTGAAGATAATACATTGATATTACTATATCTAAAGTCCTGTCATCTTTAAAGATGTTGTTATTACTGCAATCAAGTGTCTAATCTCTATAGTAGGATTAGTAACAGTTTACTATTTCCACTGCATGGCAGACATCTGCCTTTTGTACATATCTATCATACATTGAGCTTCCCAAAGCAGATGCATCAGAGCACGTAGATTTGGTATTCACATCCTCAACTCTATAAGGTGATATCCCTTTAGATAGGTCAGTACCATATCTTAAGGAAAAGAAGCCTTTCTTGGAGTTCCCTTGAAAATGGAATATGTTCACGGTGTACCACTAACATGACAGTCCCAATATCCACTTCTCTTTACTTCTGAACAACTTCAGAACTAATATCTAAGAGATATCCTTGAGATCATATCTCAATGTATGAAATAGCCGATCTATAAAACACTTATTTTTATCCTGATATCATTCCAAAATATTAGGATATCATCTTCATTTAACACGACGAACACAACTTCATCAAATCTGATGTTCCAACAACACGAAGCTTATTTGAGTCCATAGATGGAGCTTCTTAAGCTTGCACACCTTGATTTCCTCAACCATGAAGCCCTGAGGCTACTTCATGTGTATATCCTCAAAGAGTTATTCATAGAGGAATGCAATATTCACTTGCATGTTGAAGATGTCATGGTCAAGTTTTGTAGATATAGTTAGCAATATTCTGATGGGTTTAAGCTTGGTCACTGACTAGCATGTCCCATCGCAAGCAATGTCTCCTCTTCGTGTGTAGCTCATGGTTACAAGTCGTGCTTTGAAGCTGTCTACCATCTCATCAGGTTCCCTCTTTCTCTTGAAGATCTATTTACCCTTAACATGCACTACCCTTAACTGACACATGGAATCCATCCTCAAACTCGTTCGAAGAGGTATTAGTGTTCCATCTTTAATTGTCCTTTTAGTTTCCGAATTCATTTTCATCTCGCTTCTCAAGAGAGTTATCCTCTAAGAATCATATCCTTAGAGAAGAAATCTTTCAAGAATTTAAATGTCATAAAGTAGGTATCTAATATCATCCTTTATATTCCTAACGAAGTAGCACTTTATGGTGATAGATTCCAAATTACTTGTATGGAACCTTATATTGTAATATCTGCTACATATATATTTGGAAACTAAGAGGCAATTATGCTAATATTCATCATTAATCAAATCTTGTCACACATGATCCAGTTGTATTTCCATATAACTCTATTGAGTTTAGGTGGATCAAGAAGAGTGACATAGGAATGATATTCCTATCATCATATGATATTCCTTGAATTCGTCTAATAGGTACTTTCTACCTAGGTTAGATCAAATTCATTTCATCTTCCTTCAAACTTCGATTCTAAACCAAAATTGTGAAATCTTCGAACATTTCGAAGGTTTCTAACATGAATAGAAGAAATCTTATATCACACATAATCATCAATAGATATCACATATCATTAAAGTTTATTGTGATTTGATGATCCACGTACATCAATATACATAAAGCTGAGCAATGGTGGATGAAGCTCAGGGAATGAGTAATAGAGGATGAACAAGGGTGTAGAGTCCTAATTAATTCAAAGAAATTAAAAGAAAAATCAAAGAAAGATCAGAGGATCTTACCCGAGGTTGGACGGAGCGGAGGGCTTGTATTTGGGATTCGAGGAGAATCCCGGGTCTTCGTTGAACTCCATCAACTTGGTGGAGCAACTCAAGCAGAGGCAGAGCTTCGCGACACGACCATGAAGGCGGCATGTTTCATCGGGAGCAGAGGTCATCATCGCACCTTCAATCACTCCTCCCCCTATCACAGGGAGGTGGAGAAGTGCTGGGCCTCACTCCTCCTAAAGGTGGACATCTGAGGAGTTGGACGGAGGCGCGGTATTTGAAGAGTTGGAAGTTTTAGTTCCAGTGATAGTGGGCGAGGTTTTTGTGTAGAATATGGAGCGCAATAGAGGGAATAATGGAGGGAGCGGTTGCTAGTGTGGATGATGGAGTATGGAGCTCCATCGTGGGCTCGTTGAGGAAAGGAGAAGATGGCCGACGAGGCAAGGGAAATGGAAAGGGGGAGATGAGTTGGCGAGGTGGAGCGACATGGGTGAGGTATCTTCGGAGGTTGAAGATGAGTCCTCCGCTGTTGGATCTTGTGGTCCAACGTCTTAGATTTAGGCGCTAAGGAGTGGACCAGATTTGATCGATGGAGGCATGATCGGGGGGGGGGGGGGGGCGTAGGAGGCACCACGTGGTGCAAGGAGGAAGCGGCGTGGCAGACGGATGACATTCGATTTGGGATTGATGGAACGGTCAATATTTGGAGCAGATAAGAGCGGTTGTGATGAAAGAATTTTGGAGATGATCTTCTGACAGAAAATGCGACACGAGGCACAAGGAGAGTGAGGCTAAGATGAATGGTCGTGATGAAGATGGTGGATGATCGAATGGTTAGGAAAGGGGCCGGAAATGAGTGACGCGGATGGAGAGCTCCAGACAGCCATCCAACAAACCAGATGATGGGCGCGTGGCACGCATAGAGAAGGGCCACGTGTCGCAATGAAAAGGCGCCACGTGGCCCAATCAGATTATTTCGATGAAAAACCTCAAAAAAGAGGGTGAAAATGGCCGAATTTGGAATTCTTATTGACACGTAGTCTAATCTAGGGGGTTGATAAATGCGAATTATGACAATGAAACTGGGTTTCATCAACCCCCTATACTTAAACTATGCTCATCCCCGAGCATCACAAAAATGAATGAGTTGGATTAACCCCCTTGTGCATGTGCATAATACAGGATTTGATCCATTCAAGAACTTCTAATTTTAGAGATCAAAATCTCAGAGTTCATCCCAGCCTTAATCAAGAGGCATCAAATTCCTCTAATTTTCCAGACTCTCTCTTGTACACATATAAACTAAGGATATGACATTAATTGTTGACCGCGTTCTCAAGAGTAGAGTCAAAATGTCACCCTAGGTCCTAGTTCAAGGAACTCTCCTAAGGACCCAATCCTCAACACTAGGGAATAAACCAGTTATTGCGTCCAATCCACCATCTCTTTAGTTGTTATACTTAGAAGTGTTAGTGGTAGGACAATTGATGGAGGGTTTCGGATTGTGTCATTTCTTCTCTCCCTCTCATTGGAACAAGGATCCACTTGAGTGCCTTATTACTCAACATAATTTTTTTGGTGTTGATCAGTGTGTCCGTAAAGAGAAGTTGGAGCCGTCTGCACTTGTTTTCCTGGGAATACACCGAGGTGTGCCTTTTTTGAGTACCTATCGTACCTTCTACACCTAGACTTGTAGCATTTACGATGCAGGACCCTTTTTAGGTGCAAGCCCGACTCCTGATCCTAATAGTGATGGTCCAAGTGGACACTATGAAAATGGTTGGGAGCTCTCACCTTTGGTGGAATCTCTTTGATATTTGACTTTGTGGAATGAGAGCTTTATCCCCAATATTGATATTCTTTGATTTGCATAATTTTTGGCTAGCTCCTCTTCTTTTTTCAAGAGTTGGCGCACACTGATCAACAATTATTTATTTATTTCACACCCTGGTACTTAGGTTAATATCAATAGATTAGTATAAGAACCAAGTTTTAATACTGGCTAAAATGGTGACACTCAGGTTTCATGAAGCCTTCATTGATTTTATTCCATCCTTGAGCATCACTAGATCAAATCCAGACATGAATCCCTCATCCCAGTTCCTCAAGTGAAATTTCAACTCATCTCATTGAAATCGCAGTCATACATGTGATGTGTTGATCATATTCTTAAAGTAGGAGACTAAGCATGCAATATATCATGCAAATGTAGAAACCTAAGGAAATGTGGATGATTAAGTCTAAGATCCTGATGGCTACGGCTGGTTAACCTGAGATCTCAAGACCTCATAAATCGAGTGTTATCGAATATCACTGATCCTGTGTGAAGTGAAAATGTAGGGGATTTAATCCAACTCCTTCATCCAAGTTTTGATTTTTTTTGAAATTTTAATTTTTTTTGAAGACTTTATAAGACATTATGACTGCCTAAACTCAAATGAGTAGATGCATATACATTCAGCCAGTATAGGCGTAAGTACAGGCCGGAGCTCGTTGCTTGAGGGTGGAGCCTTATACGATGTCCTCTAAACCACCTACTCTGTTAAGGGCGAACCCTCACTGAACACGTCTACTTATTTGGGTTTAGTAGTCAATTTGACTCAAAGGATTTTTTGAATTTTTCATTTTTTATGATTTTTTTATTATAGTTTGAACACAAGTTAGACTCAACTTCCTTGAAATCAAAAAGAATTTGTCAACACCGTGTCACACAAATAAAGATTTTCCAAATATTTTCACAAAAATTTTTCAAAACAAGAGAAACTCATTTTTCAAATCATTTTCAAAAATATTTTTCTTTGAAAGTAGTGTAACATAATATAGAAAATCCTTGAAAATAATTTCATCCACTTAGTTCAAGACATTATACTTTAGCCAAAAAGTTTTAAAATTTTCAAAATTTTCGAAATATAGCTAAAGTACATATACTATATATACGGTATACCCCCCTATATTTAAACTTTGCTATGTCCTCATAACACTAGATGATACAAGGCCATATGTCCATTTAAGTCTAGAAGAATATATGGGAACTGAGGTGGGCTCCCCCTATACTTAGGTTAGAAATAACCTAAGTATTTAGGCAAGGAAAGATGAGTAAGAAAATCACGGGGACTCGGGCCTCCCTATACTTAGGATGAGAGTAGCCTAAGTATAAAGATTGATAATTGATGTTGGGGAGACCCGAGGGAGACTAAGAAATAAGGGTGAATAAAAAAATGAGAGGATGGATCTTCAGAGATGAATGGAGTATCTAAGGCGTAGGGGAGGGTTTCGGAGCATTCATGGCTCAAACAAGCATGCGAATCCCTTTGATTTCACCAACTCACACGTGAAACCAACAAATGTAGGTTGATTATCTCGTCGATTTTATTGGTGATTAACACCATTCTAGTTTATGCATGAATCAAGAAAAATGTCAAGGAAAATCATCATGCATAAGCACGGGTATTGCTCCCCCAAAACAAGAGTTTACTCCATTTTATGTCAACTTGCATTTATCAGTCATGACTATTTTGCTTAAGGTTATCACTGATTAAAAGTGAGCACATAAACCAAGCAATCATCGTCTACCGCTCATTCCCATTTTCGATTAACCTATGTGATCAAGCCAGGAAGGGAAGTCGAGAAAAGCCATGCAGTTGATAAAAATCATGATCTACACTACGCGAGAAAACATGCAGTGCCTTGAGCAAGAAATCATGAAAACCCGAACTGAATTTAAAACCAAATTCAAATGTATACAAGTCAATGAAAACCACACCTAACATGCTTCTATTAGCGGGGAATAATATCTTTTACTTTGGCTAAGTGAAGTGATGTTTATGTGCGTCTAAATGTAAAGTGTTTCATACTTACGAGCAAGCACGTAAAAAAGAGAATGTGAAAATAGCTCGAAGAGCTGTGTGCCTGGTCCTAGTTCAACATTCAAGTGGGGTGATCCCGACACAACCACATATAAGTCGTTCATTTACAAGCGTGAGTCTTCGATCGAAGACCGCTGTAAAGACGATTATTACAAAAATGCAAAACATTTTTTCTTTGATTTTTCTACAAAATTACTTCTACGGCTCCTTGCAGCGGGGAAGCACCTACTCCTCGCCTCCTTGAACATCAAGGGCCCTTGTCACAAAACAAATATTAGATATCAATCGAAATTTTTTTTAATGATGCAAGACAACCTGAACAAATTGACCTATGTATAGAAAACACTTACTTAAATAAATAAAAATCTTAATTAGAAAGATGACTTGTGTCCCCGACAACGATGCCATTTGACGAACCGACATTTCACCCTTCTAATTATGTATAATTAGCATTGTTCATTGCAGCCGGGAAAAATCAAGTACGTCAAAAACCGCTTCAAAACAATGTATGAAAGGTCAAAGCAGTCGATTTATTTTTTTTACTTGGGCAAGCCCAAGGTCGAACTCAGGGACACGATCCTCTTTAGTATCATTTAGACTCTAATTAATTGAACTAAGTGTTGCATTAATGAAATGCATGTCAAGAAATGCACGCAGACATGATGCATGAATAAACATGTAAATATGACATTTTTTATTTTATTCTCATCATGCTAAGAAATGCAAAATTAAAACACCACAATTATGCCCTATTTATACATAATCAATGAGCAATAAAAAGGTCAGCAAGTTCAGAGTCCATTTACGAAGCGATAAGTGATAATGGCATGATAAGCAATTAACAAGTGACACTATTTCATTAGAATTAATCAATGCGATTTAAATTGTCCAAAACAAACCAAAATCTAAGCCATTATAAAGAGAATGAAATACGCTTCGAAACGAGACTGAAATTGACTCAAACGGAGCTTGGATGCTCAAGATATTCACAAATGCAACCAGGGGCATAGATGCAAGAAAACATAAATGATAACTAGCAAACAGGTCCCTGGGAGGGACTAAAATGCAAATCAGAATTTATGCAAGCCCTTCCCTAATATTTACCCACACACATGGAACTATTTTAGCAATTATTAAAACCTACAGGGGCTGGGTTGCAAATTACCCCAGGACCTGTTTGCAATATGGAGAAACTAGCGGGGGATGCCTGCAAATTTCCCAGCTACCACGTGACCAAGTACGTTCAAGGCAAGGCTCGGTTGGCATGTAGGCTCGGAGCTGGCTCGGAGTAGCTTCGATGCTTCGGCTGAGGCACGGGAATGGCTCGAGGGTCCCAAACCTCTATATCTGGTGCATCCTCCTGTCGCAGCCACGTAGCAGAGTGTAAACCGTATGATCAATGAAGATCAGACGGTGGCTGAACGGAGATGGGTAGGCGACGTGACTAGCCTTGGACCACCCGATTTTCGGAGATCCAACGATATCTATGAGTGCAAGGCGATGATAACGTGACCAGTTTTCAGCCGTTGGATGGACACCGAGGAGGTGCATAGAACAGTAGTTGTAAGTCCATGTTCTTCAAGCTCCGGCACGGGGAGGCAGCGAGTTCTATCCTCCGACTAGGTCCTCCTAGCTCCACCTTGCTTTCTCAGACCCGGAGGAGCTTCCCGGAATATCCTGGAAGGTCGTCGATGGAGCTGGGAGGTCGGGCAAAATGCATCAGGTTTTGGAGGAGATCGTCCACCTAGTTGTCGGATGAGATGCGTGAGAAGTCTTCGCCTACGATGCTTCGACCATTGAAAGTATGTTTTATCCTGCAGAGTTAGTCCCAAGTAGCCGAAGCACAAATGCAAGAGGGGAATGCAGTGAGTGGAATGGATCGTCATGAAGGAGTGAAGAACATGGTGGTCGGGCGTCATCTCCGACGAGATTGGCGGAGAAGGGGTCGGATTGGTCTAAGGTCGTGAGAGATAGGTAAGGTGAGCAAAGTGGTGCACGAAGATGAGCGATGGTGGATGAAGCTCGGGGAATGAGTAATGGAGGATGAACGAGTATGTAGAGTCCTAATTAATTCAAAGAATTTAAACGAAAAATCAAAGAAAGATCGGAGGAGCTTACCTAAGGTTGGGCGGAGAGGAAGGCTTGTGCTTGGGATTCGAGGAGAATCCCAGGTCTTCGCTGAACTCCATCAGCCTGGTGGAGCAGCTCGAGTGAGGCAGAGCTCCGCGACATGCCCGTGAATGTGGCGGGTTTCACCGGGAGCAGAAGTCATCATCACACCTTCAATCGCACCTCCCCCTATCACGGGGAGGTGGAGGAGGGCTGGGCCTCGCCCCTTATAAAGATAGACATCGGAGGAGTGGGACGTGAGGCATGGTATTTGAAGAGTTTTAAGTTGCAGTTCCAATAATGGTGGGCAAGGTTTTCGTGGAGAATATGGAGTGCAATAGAGGGAATAATGGAGGGAGTGGTTGCTAGCGTGGATGATGGAGGATGGAGCTCCATCGTGGGCTCGTTGGGGAGTGGAGAAGATGGTCAATGAGGCAAGGGAAATGGAAAGGGGGAGATGAGTTGACGAGGTGGAGCGACGTGGGTGAGGTGTCTTTGGAGGTTGAATAAGAGTCCTCCACCGTTGGATCTCGCGATCCAATGACTGAGATTTAGGTGCTAAGGAGCGGACCCGATTTGATCGATGGAGGCATGATCGGGGGGGGGTGCAGGAGGCACCACATGGCGCAAGGAGGAAGAAACGCCGGCGGACGGATAAGATTTGATATGGGATTGATCGAACGGTCAGTATTTGTAGCGAAGAAGAGCAGTTGTAATGGAAGCATTCTGGAGATGATCTTGCAGCGGAAATTACGACACGTGGCACAAGGAGAGTGAGGCGGAGATGAATGGTCATGATGAAGATGGTGGATGATCGAATGGTTAGGAAAGGGGCGGTAAATGAGTGGCACGGATGGAGTGCTCCAGACAACCATCCAACAACAACAGATAATGGGCATGTGGCGCACATAGAAAAGGGCCGCGTGGCACAACGAGAAGGCGCCATGTGGCCCAATCAGATTTCTTTGAACAAAAACCTCGAAAAAGAGGGTGAAAATGGCCGAATTCGGAAAAACTCAAAACATGAAAGTTGTAGATCTCGATGAGATCTACAAGTTCATGTTGATCAAAAATAGAGATGAGGACAAATCAGAGGAGGAAATTTTTGAGAGTGTTTTTAAAGGCTTAAAAACACTATGATTTAAGTTTTGTTTTTTTGTATTTTTAAGTTATTCCAAGGGTTATATAATTACAAGGATTAATCCGATTCTTATTGACACTTAGTCTAATATAGGGGGTTAATAAATGTGAATTATATTAATGAAACTGGATTTTATCAAACATTTGCATCAGTATCCATGTAAATGACTATTAAACTTCATGATAAACTATTTTAGTCTTCTAAAACATATGAAACCAATTGCAAAAGTCATTAGAAAAAAGATATTTGATTATTAGACTTTTAATTTTATCTAATAAGTAAGTCTATTTCAATGATGATATGTAGATATAGATTATTTAGATGCATTATGCGGGTCCTCCTCTAAGGATTCAAGATAGTCTAGATAGTCATAGTATAAGTGCATCAGCTTATTGCAGTATTGGCATTCATCCAACTCTTAGGATGTCAAATGGAAATTACAGAAGTATAGTTAACTCCTTGACTTTCCTTCTTGCTTGGGTCATACCATGCCTCCACTGTGCTCCCTTCATCTATAAACAACCATTGCTTAAGATAAAGGATCTCTTATGTTGACTTCAAAATATTTCAAAATTAGTGTACTTCAAAGTTTATACATGCTTCAATCAATTCACACAATATGAATATTATGAAGCCTCATGAATAACTTGACTATAGACAACAGAATAATGACACCCATTGTATCTACATCCATCTCGACTCTCAAAAACTTTTAGTTCATGCATGTACTCAAACATTTTGAGTGCATCATCTCCTATCGAGCCACCATTCTTCATATGCAGAGAACCATATCATTCATGATTAAATGTTGAGAGCACATTTGTATGCCAAAACATCGTCTTTGGTTTTATAATTATTACTTGACAATTACGATCATCATCGACAAGTCACTTCCAAAGTACATTCTATGAGATATCAGGACTATAGAGAAATATAAACCCTAAGGTTGTAGTTTTATTGTCTATTTAATTGTCATTCCTCATTATTATGAGAAAAATTGCACGTTGCAACCACATGCATTATGTGTCCAACTGCAAGTACAATACCTTGATCATGGATCAAATCCATGATATTTTATTGTCATTATTGATTATAGTATCAAGTGGGTTTAATGAGGATTTATATGAAATAAGAAATTTTTCATAAATATTAATATTTTACTTTTATCTAGGTTTTTTTATATCAATGTTGTCTTGCCATGTCAACACTGAAAGTTTATTCCCTTAATCACTTTCAATGTAAGAGATATAGTTACCATTATATCTTAAGCAAGTTCTGGGATCTCCTTTCTTATCTTTGTTACATCCCAATAATATGAGAACATGTATCTAGACAAAAAAAAGAGGGGATACGTTCCACCTTGCAAGTCGAAATTGCATTCCCAATTTGGTCTTTAACACCCAGACCCACGACTCCAAAGATGATGTTGACCCGTCATTAATAGAATCAACCGTCAACAAGATTAGAACTCACTATGCGCAATATAATATCACCCCAATAATATGAGGACCCAAAATTAGGGTCACTACGCATACGACTTTACTCTTTCAAGAAGCAAAGAGCCCAATCCAGATGCGCTTATGTGCAGGAGCTGTCATTTCGGACATGTGTCTCCTAAATACAATCCCTGAAGATGAAACCCTTCCCCTTGATGGTAGACCATGGATGTCACTTATGTGATCCTTCATATCACATTCGAATTCTAATTAATCATTATGAATCATGTTCATTACAATTAATTATTCCAAGGTAAATGCAACTCTATTCATAATATAATGTTTTGTTTTTATATAGATTCCAATTAATCTAATCACATAAAATCAATGATCCAATTAATATCCAATAAACATTCTTTATTATTACTTGTAATAAGGTATTATCTCAAATACGTATTATTCAAATTTCTGTAATTAGAAAAATACAACATGATCCCTTAAACTAGTATCCATTCCTTATCCGATGCAGTGGCTGGTACCAACGAGAGTTGGACAGATCACTCATAGAGCAACCAACTACTCCAATGCTCCCCGACTAGACACCATATCCACCTCATGTGAAGATAATGCGAATTGATCAATTTGTACTTGAGATGATAATTAGTCTTTCAAACGAAGTTATACCATATATAATATCCATCAAAACCCTTTTGATAATATGATAAGGAGATTTTTGAAACAAATCTCCCGTCCTATTCAGGCAACTACTTTTGTTGGTAGGTTCATGTGACAAATTGCGATCTAGATCATATCTAATCAATCTAGTTAAGGCAATGTCATTTAAGGAAATAATTATAATCAAATATTTCCCAAATAGTTACCCATAATAATTTTGGGAAATTAAACCATTTAAATTCAATAATTGATTAAATGACAATCACAAGGTTCTTCATTGGGAAAGTAATTTTCAGTCGTAACCCTCACTAAAATTAGAATATCTCAATCAATTTAAATCCAAATAATGAAAAATAAGTTTTCATAGTTTGCTAATTTTTCTTACAATAGAACCCAAGTGATTTTCATGCATTTATAGGCATTTCAAAATAATAATTAACTATCTAATTACGTCAATATTCGTCGTCCCTGAAACAATGGTTACATGTTCATTAAAACAATCACAACTTGAGCAAACAAATTCCAAATCATGCAAACTCAAATACCATGATTTCCTTAGTTAATGTAGGACATAATCCAAGTGATAATTTCATGTTTAAACACATTTAAACTGGACAAAAAATCACACAAAACATGAATGTGAGAATAAAATGTGATGAAAGTTCACAAACCCTAAAGTCCCCAAGTCATCTTTGGTTTATGGACGTGTATCCAAAACCACTGACCTATGGCTCTGATGCCATTTGAAGGATACATAAATATCCTTAAGGGTATCACAGAAGCATGAGAATATCGTATGTGATCAGGAGCAACTAGTCGTACTAGTTGCTACATGTAGCGGAATTTAAAAATTTTTAATGCAATGAAACCACATGATCCATGAAAACTTCTCGGATCATTTCATCTAAACCACAAAAAAATTATTAGGTTTACCTATTGAAGTTTGGTTACGATCGAGTCTCTAAACGAATAGACTGAAGGATATGGTTAGATCCTCAAGCGCATCACGGAAGCGTGATCGTCATATCGAATACAACGAAGAACGACTAGTCGCACTAGTTGTTCTATGCAGCGGAAATTAAAAATTTTTCATGTGACGAAACCACATGATCCAAGAACACTTCTCGGATCGTTTCATCTAAACCACAACCAAGTATTAGGTTTACCTCTTGAAGCGTGGTTGCGATCAAGTCTCTAAACGAAGAGACCTCTTGTCTCAAGTCCGATCCGTCGGAGGAGACGCTTGCAAGCGCGGGGATGAACCGCGTGCTTCTCGCAATCCAAGTTGATGATCCAAGCGGTGGATCTCCTGATCTCGACACACGAGATCCGACGTCTTCTTCACGAGCAAGGCATGCCGAAGTAGACGGAGTTCCACGAGTAAAACATCGGGCAGCATAACGACGATGCCGCGGCGATGGAGAGCCTCTCTAGGGCATCCATGGTGGACGGCCATGAGAGGGAGAGAAAGAGAAAGAAAGAGAGAGAGAGAGAGAGAGACTTGTTGTCTCACTTATGTGCCTAGAAGAGCAATGGGGTGCCTCTCCTTTTATAGGGTTTTGGGATCCATGGATCTCAATCCATGTGTCAACACAAATCCAATGGTCCACATCAATTTGTGTTTCTTTCAATGGTCATGATTTGTTGCTAAAAACACAACAACAATTAATTTAATTTAAATTAAATATATGTTGATAAATCAACACAATTTAATTACAAAATTAAATCATCAATACATGGAGATAATGAAAGGAGAGAAAGCCTCCTTCCATGTGGAGAGGGGGGACGACCTCCCTTTCCTAATGGGAGTGGTGGCCGTCCACCCTCCTCCATTAGGAAGGTGGCTATTTCACCTTTTATGTAATCTCCATTATTTGCAACAACTTTTGTTGCAAATTATTTCACAAAAAATAAATCCAATTTATTTTGTGAACATTGCAATCATGCCATTGAAAAATTGTGAATCACATTCACAACCCAAAACAAAAATGTAAATTACATTTTCAATTTGATGTCCAATGTGAATCCAATTCACATTAACATTTAATTAACAAACGTAAATTACAAATAGCTCTCTCTTATATATTATAAATCACATTTATAATATATATGACTAATATGGATATTGCTATCCACATTATTCATATCCATGATAATTAAATCATATTTAATCATCTTGGATCTCTATTCTCTTGTGTCCAAATAATATGAATCACATTCACATTATTTACATCTTTGATATTTAAATCTCATTTAATTATCTAAGATAACTCTCTTTATAATATGAATCAAAATCATATTACTCATGATAATTAAATCACATTTAATTATCCATTTTCTCAATGCTCGGATACATATATCAACAATAGAATTATCCATGAACTCCTTCAAGGATAATGCGCTTTCTCCGCAGATACTTGGAGATAAGGACAGGGCGATTGTATTGTTCCACGTATAGTGACATGGATATTGAGATCGTATCTCAAATCCAGATCGCGGGCCTCCCATAGATGCTTGATTAAATCAAGACCGTAAATCTAATCTTCTCATTGTATCTGAATCACATTCAGATCAATGTCCAATACTTGGACCAAGATCAGATCACTTCTCTACTGAGAGGAGTCACTAAAATCCAGACCCGTTTCATCACTCCCTAGGAATGGAAGCGTCATGGTTATACAATCGTTTATGATCACATCACCCTCAGGTATTCCCAATACCTGTACATCCTGCATACTGGAAGACTCAGACTAAACCCGAAGTATTCGATCAACTTTATACTGTCTACTTCTTGGTTTTATCAGTAAGTTTCTCATTCGATCATTGGGAGTCGGTATCGATCATATACTTTCCAAAAGCATATATCATACCCAGGTCTTGATCATATACTTTCCAAAAGTATATATCAAACCTACAAATTCAGTCAAGCTTCCAAAGCGAGACGACCGTGCGCACGGAATTTGATTCTTCCCAATATCTCATGAGTGAGCTCATGTCTTCCGGTTCAGTAACTGAACCTGTATGATCCCTTTGAGAGATCGTATTACTCATATGCCCTTATATGCACACCAGCGCGCCGGTGTATAGACCTTGATTAGGTCATCAACCTATTGGTCTGCCAAATGTACATACTTAGACATATAGCAACACATCTGTCTCCGGTCAGAGGATGCGAGCCAATATCATGACAGCATACGATATAGGACTTTGGTTATCTCGATCTCGTTAAGTCAACTCTTTTGACCTAACTAATCTGACACCTCCGAATCTTTATTCCTATGCAGAGGACCTGCATCAAGAGGTCGGTCAGATATCAGCCTTCAGAGATAAGGATTGCCATCTCCTACTCAGGCTGGAGATCATCTCTTAACAATCATTTGACGGTGCTTGATGAGTCCTCAATCTAACTCTTTAGATATTCATCCAAGCACCAGCCTCTATGATTCAATAGTTGAATCAACAGCTGTATGATCATCAAGATGGCCATGGTACATAACCCTAATTGTACTAAGGGACCTATTATGCAAATTATGTATTCTTCATTTCAGATTAAGGAGTGAATTGCAATAACATTTATTGCATAATGGCTCGCCGTGGGCTCGCATTTCCAACAATCTCCCACTAGCCCAAAGAGCCATTAATGGGCTAATCATTTAAACCCGCACTCATGTGACAATCATAGGCTATTTAGAAAATAGCTAGGTAAGCTGATCAGTCACTCTGTTCCCGCGAGACTACGCCAAGTCCTTTTACGGCACTTGCATATCCCCAGTAACAGTGCTCGCATCTAATGCGAATGTTGCATCTCATGCAACCAATACTCAATCTAGTTGGTTAGAGTGTCCCTGAAATCATAACCAGTATCCCCATAATCCTTATTAGAATACCTTCATTCCCGGAGATCTCTATTTCCTAAGGTATCTAAAGTTTAGACCTTTATAGATCACTATCTACATGGTCTTAAACTTTTGAAGACAAGACTTTGAGATTACTTTCTCAAAAAACTCCTCATCTATGAAGATTTACTGCAATCAAGTGTTTTATCTCTACAGTAGGATTAGTAACAATTTACTACTCCCACTGCATGACAGACATCTGGCATTTGTACACTCAGCTTCTCGTAACTAATGCACAAGTGCAAGTAGTTGTAGCATTTACTTCCTCAACTCTTTGAGGTGCTATCCCTTAAGATAGGTCAGTACCATATCTTAAGGGTTAGAAGCCTTTCTTGGAATTTCTATGAATAGAATATGTCCAAGGTATACTACAAATGTGACAGTCCAATTATCCTCTTCTCTTGGCTTCTGAACAACTTTAGAACTAAGATCTAAGAGGTTTCTTTGAAATCATATTTCAAGATATGGAATAACCAGAGAATAAAACACTTATTATTATCCTTATATCATTTTAAATGATCAGGATATCTTCTACATTCAGCAAGATGAACACAAAGGCACTCCCACTAAGCTTCACATGGCTCATCAAGATTCTATCTGAAATCATAACAATTATAATTCCATCAAATCTTATGGTCCAACTTCAAGAAGCTTATTTGAGTCCATAGATGGATTCCTTAGTTTGCACACCTTGCTTTCCTCAACCATGAAGCCCTGGGGCTACTTCATGTGAATATCCTCAAAGAGATATTCGTAGAGGAATGCAATATTGACTTACATCTTGAAGATGCAATAGTCAAGTTGTGTAGCTAAGGTTAGCAACATTCTGATGATTTTAAGCATGGTCACCGAAGAGCAAGTCTCATTGCAAGCAATGTCTTCTCTTCCGGTGGGTGGCTCATGGCTACGAACCGTGCTTTGAAGGTCTCTACCTTCTCATCAGGTTCCCTTTCTCTTGAAGATCCATTTACACCTTTACAGGTTTTTACCCATATAGGTGGATCCACGAGGGTCCATATACAACACTTGCATATGAAGTCTACATTAGACTTTTATTGCTAACATCCATCTATCCATGCTATGATCTTCAGAAGCTTCATCGCATGAAGTTCAATCATTGTCAGATTTCTCTGACACATGGAATCCATCCTCAAACTCATTTGAAGAGGTATTAGTGTTTCATTTTTTAATTGTCCTCTTAGTTTCCAATTTCAAGAGCCTCATTATCTTCTCAAGATAAATGAGTTCCTACACTTCATTTTCATCTTGATTCTCAAGAGCCTCAACCTCTAAGAATCATATTCTCAGAGATGAGATACTTAGAATCTCAAGGTCATAAAGTAGGTATCCAATACCATCCTTTATTTTCCTAATGAAGCAGCACTTTCAAGTGCTAGATTCCAGCTTGCATGCATGGAATCATATTAAGCATATATATTGTAGTCTCTTCTACACATATATACCTGGAAACTAAGGGATAATTATGCTAAAATTCATCATTGATAAGATCATGTCACACATGATCCAATTGTATCTACCTATAACTCTATTGAGTTAAGGTGTGTTAGGAGGATTGAGATAGAAATGATATTCATATCTCTATAAGGTATTCTTTGAATTTATCTAACAGGTACTTGCTACCTAGATTAGATCAAATTCATTTTATCTTCCTTCAAACTTTGGTTCTAAACCAAAAATAATGAAATCTTTGAACATTTCAAAGGTTTCTTAGGTGAAAAGAAGAAATCTCATATCATACATAATCATCAACAGATATCACATATCCGTAATGTTTACTATGATATAGATGATCTACATACATCAATATGCATGAGATCCTGAATACCTTGGCATCTTACACCTTTCTTTAAGAAGGGTGTATTGGACATTTTACTTTGAATACAATATTCAAAAGTATGTAAGTTTTGAAATTTTAGACATTCTAAAGTTTCATCTCTTACTAGTCTATTGATCAAATCAATAGACAAATGTCCAAGGCTTGATGCTAGATCATTGTCAAATGATCTTCATCCTCCTATTGATCTTAAGGTTTAATTTCAGTATTTAGAAATGTTAATGAACCATTCATTAATTTTCTAATTTAGTGAAGTCCACTAGATTATTAGATTACTTTCTGAAATATATACATCATAACTCTTTATGATAGTTCTATCTCAGATTCATGTTTATTTCTAACATTTAGAAACAAACAATGAGTGTATTCTTATATCTAGGTCATAGAGACATTCTCTAAGACTAAGGACTCTCCCACTGAAATTAACAAGTCTATCAATCCAACAGAGATTGTTGCAACAATTGCATCAATATCCATGTGGATAACTATAAACCTTTAAGATCAAATTTTCCAGTCTTCTAAAACATATGCAACCTATTGCAAATGTCATCAGAAGATTGAGATACAATTATTTGACTTTATCTTATCAATGATTTATGTAGATTAATCCGATGCTCCATCCGAGTCCTTCTCTAAGGATTCTAGATAGACTTGATAGTCATACTATCACCACATCAACTTATTGCAGTATTGGCATTTATCCAACTCTTCGGATGACATATGGAAGTCATAGATGTATAGTCAACTCTTTGACCATACTTCTTACTCGGGTCCAACCCATGCTTCCACTGCGCTCCCTTTATCTATAAGCAACCATTGCTTAAGACTAAGGATCTCTTATGTAAGAGCATTTCAACATTTATACATGCTTCATTAAATTCATACAATATGAATATTATGAAGCTTCATGAATGACCAGAGTATAGATAGTAGAATGATGACACTCATCATCTACATCCATCTAAACTCTTAAAACATAGGTTCAGGTAGGTACTCAAACAATTTGGATACATCATCTCTTATAGAGCCACCATTCTGCATGATGCAGTGAACCATCTCATTCATGTTAAATGTCAAGAGCACATGTGTATGCCAGAATATCTTCATTAATTTTATAAGGATTATTTGACAATTGCGATCATCATCGACATGTCACTTCCAAAGTACATCCGATGAGAGATCAAGACTATAGAGACATACAAACCCTAGGGTTGTAGTCTTATTATCTATTTAATTGTCATTCCTCATTATTATGAGGAAACTTGCACATTGCAACCACATACATTATGTGTTCAACTGCAAGTACAATATCTGGATCATGAGTCCAATCCATGATATTTTACTGGTTATTATTGAGTATATCATTGAGTGGGTTTTAATGAAGGATTATCTGAAATAAGAAATTTGCATAAATATATATATATATATATATATTTTACTTTGATTTAGGATTTTTTTTATATCAAAGTTGTCTTGTCTTGTCAACACTGAAAGTTCATTCCCTTAATCACTTTCAATGTAAGAGATATACTTACCATTATATCTCAACAAGATCTGGGATCTCCTTCCTTATCTTTGTTGCATCCCAATAATATGAGAACCTACAACTCGGATAAAAAGAAGCGGGAACACATTCCGCCTTGCAAGTCCAACTTGCATCTCCCAATTCGGTCTTTAACACTCGGGCCCACCACCCCTAAGGCAATGTTGACCCGTCATTAATTGAACCAACCGTCAACAGGAATACAACTCGCTATGCGCAATCCAATATCGCCCCAATAATATGAGGACCTGATATTGGGGTCACTACGCATACGTCCTTACTCTTTCGAGAAGCGAAGAGACCGATCCAAATGGATCGTATGCAGGAGCTGTCACTTCGGACAGGCGTCTCCTACATACAATATCTGGCGACGGAACCCTTAGCCTTGACGGGAGACCATGGATGTCACTTATGTGATCCTCCATATCATATTCAAATTCTAATTAATCATTATGAATCATATTCATTATGATTAATTCTTCCAAGGGAAATAACACATCTATTTATAATAGAGTGTCTTAATTTTAATTGGATTCCAATTAATCTAATCATATTAAATTAATGATCCAATTAATATCCAACAAACAATTTTTAATTGTTACTTGAATTATGGTATTATCTCAAATACGTATTATTTCGAATTTTAATAATTAGAAATACATCATGATTTCTTAAGCATTATACTAACCCTACCCGCTGTCATGGCCAGTACCGACGAGAGTGGGACGGACCACATACGTTGCAACCCGCAACCCCAATGCTCTCCGACTAGACACCATATCCACCTCGGGAAAGGATAATGCAAAATAGATCATTTTGTACTTGAGATGATCATCGGTTCTTCAACCGAAATTATACCATATAGTAATAATCAAAACAATTTTGATTAACATTATAATGAGATTTGCTAAACAAATCCCAAGTCCTATTCAAGCAACATGTTTGTTGGAATGTTGATCATGTAGATCATGTAACCAATCTTGATCTAGATCACATCTAATCATTTGTTGGTTAGGGCAAAGTCATTTAAGGACATAATTATCATTAAATATTTCACAAATATTTATGCATAATTATTCCAGGAAATTAAATAATTTAATTTCACTAATTAATTAAATGACAATCACTAGGTTCTTGATTAGGAAAGTATTTCCAGCAGTGACCCTCACTTACTAAAAATATCATATCTCAATCAATTTAAATCCAAATTAAGAAAAGTAAATTTCTAAAGTTTGCTAACTTGATTTACAACAGAACCCAAGTGATTTGCACGCATTTCAAGGCGTTTCAAATCCGTAATTAACATCTTAATTACGTCATGATCCGCAGTCCCCGAAACAGTGGATACATGTTCACTAAAATGAGCATATCTAGAGCAAACGGAATCGAAATCACGCAAACCCAGATCCTACGGTTTCCTTATTTAATGGGGAACAAAATCCAATTATTATTTTCATGTTTAAACAATTTAAACAGCGCCGAAAATAATATCAAAACAGAGATGCGAAAATGAAATGCAAGAAAAAACTTTCGCATACCCTAATGAACCCAAGTCGTCCTCGGTTTATGGATCGTATCCAAAACAACCGACCTAAGGCTCTGATACCACTTGAAGGATATGGTTAGATCGTCAAGCGCATCACGGAAGCGTGATCGTCGTATCGAATACAACGAAGAACGACTAGTCGCACTAGTTGTTCTATGCAGCGGAAATTAAAAAATTTTCATGTGACGAAACCACATGATCCAAGAACACTTCTCGGATCGTTTCATCTAAACCACAACCAAGTATTAGGTTTACCTCTTGAAGCGTGGTTGCGATCAAGTCTCTAAACGAAGAGACCTCTTGTCTCAAGTCCGATCCGTCGGAGGAGACGCTTGCGAGCGCGGGGATGAACCGCGTGCTTCTCGCAATCCAAGTTGATGATCCAAGCGGTGGATCTCCTGATCTCGACACACGAGATCCGACGTATTCTTCACGAGCAAGGCATGCCGAAGTAGACGGAGTTCCACGAGTAAAACATCGGGCAGCATAACGACGATGCCGCGGCGATGGAGAGCCTCTCTAGGGCATCCATGGTGGACGGCCATGAGAGGGAGAGAAAGAGAAAGAAGAGAGAGAGAGAGACTTGTTGTCTCACTTATGTGCCTAGAAGAGCAATGGGGTGCCTCTCCTTTTATAGGGTTTTGGGATCCATGGATCTCAATCCATGTGTCAACACAAATCCAATGGTCCACATCAATTTGTGTTTCTTTCAATGGTCATGATTTGTTGCTAAAAACACAACAACAATTAATTTAATTTAAATTTAATATATGTTGATAAATCAACACAATTTAATTACAAAATTAAATCATCAATACATGGAGATAATGAAAGGAGAGAAAGCCTCCTTCCATGTGGAGAGGGGGGACGACCTCCCTTTCCTAATGGGAGTGGTGGCCGTCCACCCTCCTCCATTAGGAAGGTGGCTATTTCACCTTTTATGTAATCTCCATTATTTGCAACAACTTTTGTTGCAAATTATTTCACAAAAAATAAATCCAATTTATTTTGTGAACATTGCAATCATGCCATTGAAAAATTGTGAATCACATTCACAACCCAAAACAAAAATGTAAATTACATTTTCAATTTGATGTCCAATGTGAATCCAATTCACATTAACATTTAATTAACAAACGTAAATTACAAATAGCTCTCTCTTATATATTATAAATCACATTTATAATATATATGACTAATATGGATATTGCTATCCACATTATTCATATCCATGATAATTAAATCATATTTAATCATCTTGGATCTCTATTCTCTTGTGTCCAAATAATATGAATCACATTCACATTATTTACATCTTTGATATTTAAATCTCATTTAATTATCTAAGATAACTCTCTTTATAATATGAATCAAATTCATATTACTCATGATAATTAAATCACATTTAATTATCCATTTTCTCAATGCTCGGATACATATATCAACAATAGAATTATCCATGAACTCCTTCAAGGATAATGCGCTTTCTCCGCAGATACTTGGAGATAAGGACAGGGCGATTGTATTGTTCCACGTATAGTGACATGGATATTGAGATCGTATCTCAAATCCAGATCGCGGGCCTCCCATAGATGCTTGATTAAATCAAGACCGTAAATCTAATCTTCTCATTGTATCTGAATCACATTCAGATCAATGTCCAATACTTGCACCAAGATCAGATCACTTCTCTACTGAGAGGAGTCACTAAAATCCAGACCCGTTTCATCACTCCCTAGGAATGGAAGCGTCATGGTTATACAATCGTTTATGATCACATCACCCTCAGGTATTCCCAATACCTGTACATCCTGCATACTGGAAGACTCAGACTAAACCCGAAGTATTCGATCAACTTTATACTGTCTACTTCTTGGTTTTATCAGTAAGTTTTTCATTCGATCATTGGGAGTCGGTATCGATCATATACTTTCCAAAAGCATATATCATACCCAGGTCTTGATCATATACTTTCCAAAAGTATATATCAAACCTACAAATTCAGTCAAGCTTCCAAAGCGAGACGACCGTGCGCACGGAATTTGATTATTCCCAATATCTCATGAGTGAGCTCATGTCTTCCGGTTCAATAACTGAACCTGTATGATCCCTTTGAGAGATCGTATTACTCATATGCCCTTATATGCACACGAGCGCGCCGGTGTATAGACCTTGATTAGGTCATCAACCTATTGGTCTGCCAAATGTACATACTTAGACATATAGCAACACATCTGTCTCCGGTCAGAGGATGCGAGCCTATATCATGACAGCATACGATATAGGACTTTGGTTATCTCGATCTCGTTAAGTCAACTCTTTTGACCTAACTAATCTAACACCTCCGAATCTTTATTCCTATGCAGAGGACCTGCATCAAGAGGTCAGTCAGATATCAGCCTTCAGAGATAAGGATTGCCATCTCCTACTCAGGCTGGAGATCATCTCTTAACAATCATTTGACGGTGCTTGATGAGTCCTCAATCTAACTCTTTAGATATTCATCCAAGCACCAACCTCTATGATTCAATAGTTGAATCAACAGCTGTATGATCATCAAGATGGCCATGGTACATAACCCTAATTGTACTAAGGGACCTATTATGCAAATTATGTATTCTTCATTTCAGATTAAGGAGTGAATTGCAATAACATTTATTGCATAATGGCTCGCCGTGGGCTCGCATTTCCAACATAGACCTCATGTCTCAAGTCTGATTTGACGGAGGAGATGCTTGCGAGCACGTTGATGAAACGCGCGCTTCTCGCAATCCTTGTTGATGATCCAAGAGACGAATCTCTTGATCTCGTCACACGAGATATGACATCTTCTTCACGAGTGATGCACACCTAAGGAGGCAGATATGCACGAGAAAAAGATCAGGCAGCATAACGCTGATGCTGCGACGATGGCGACTCTCTCTAGGGCTCTATCCAAAGAGAGAGAGAGAGAGTTGGAGTATAGAAATAGAGAGAGCATATGAAGTTTTAATTCATCTCACTTGAAGAGTAAGGGGTACCTATTCTTATATAGTAATTTAGGTGTCCTTGGGTCACAATCCATGAACTGCACAAAATCAATGGATGAGATTGATTATTCTTTAAATGACCAAGATTTTGTCGTAAAAATATAACAACAATTAATTTAATTTAGATTAAATATATATATTGAAAATCAATAGAAATTAATCCCAAATTAAATCAATCAAGCATGGGTATTACGGAATAGAGATTGCCTCCTTCCGTAATATGGGAGTGAACAACCATCCTTTCCTAATGAGAGTTGGTGGCCATCCACCCTCCCAATAGAGAAGGAACCAATCTCATGAGATTTCATTATTCCATGGAAATCTCCAAAATTTACAACAACACTTGTTAAATTATTCTACAAAAATAATTCATAATTGTTTTTTGAATATTGCAATCTTACCGTTGGAAATTTGTGAATCACATTCACAACCCAAAATAAATGTAAATTACATTTTCTTTATCCAATGTGAATCCAATTCACGTAAACTTTTTAAAATTGTAAACGTTGTTTACAAATAGCTCTCTCTCTCTCTCGTATATTAAAAATCACATTTATAATATATATGATTAATATGGACAGTGCTATCCACATTAGTCATATCCATGATAATTAAATCACATTAATCATCTTGGATCTCTATTTTCATGTGCCTAAACAATATAAATCACAATCACACTATACACCTCTTTTATAATTAAATAACATTTAGTTATCTTACATAACTCTCCTTATAATATGAATCAAATTCATTTTATTCATGATACATATTTAATTAGTAATTTTCTCAATGCTCGGATACATACACGAACAGTGAATTTATCCTTAAACTCTTTCAAGGATAATGTGCTTTCTCCACGAATACTTGGAGATATGGACAGTGCGATTGTTGTGTCCCAGGTATAGTGACTTGGATATTGAGATCACATCTCAAATCCAGACCTTGCGGACCTCCCAAAGATTCTTGATTAAATCAAGGTTGTATATCTAAACATCTCATTACATATGAATCACATTCATATCACTGTCCGACACTTGGACCAAGATTAGATCACTTCTCTGTTGAGAGGAGTAACTAAAATCCAGACCCAATACATCACTCCCTAGAAATGAGAGTTTCATGGTTATAAAATCTTTTATTATCACGTCACCCTCAGGTACTCCTAATACATGTACATCATGCATACTTGAAGACCCAGATTAAACCCGAAGTTTTTGATCTCTTTTAGTATGTCTCCTTCAAGGTTTTATCATTAAGTTTCTAATTCGATCATTAGGAGTCGATATGAATCATATACTTTCCAAAGGCATATATCATACCTAGGTGTTGATCATAAACTTTCCAAATGAATACATCAAACTCACAAATTCAATCAAACTTCCAAAGCGAGGCGGTCGTGAACAAAATTTAATTATTCACAATATCTCATGAGTGAGCTCATGTCTTCCGGTTCAGTAAATGAACCTATAAGATCCCTTTGACAGATTGTATTACTCATATGCCCTTGTATGCACACCAGCGGATCGGTGTATAGACCTTGATTAGGTCATCAACCTATTGGTCTGTCAAATGTACATACTCAGACATATAATAACACATTTGTCTTCGGTCAGAGGATGTGTGCCTATATCGTGACAACATACGACATAGGTCCTTGGCTATCTCGATCTCATCAATTCAAATCTTTGACCTAACTTATCTAACACCTTTGAATCTCTATTTCCATGTAGAGTACCTACATCAAGAGGTAGGTTAGATATCAACCTTTAGAGAAAGGATTTCCATCTCCTTCTCAAGTTGGAGATCCTCTCTTACCAACCATTTGATGGTGCTTGATGAGTCCTCAATCTAACTCTTTAGATATTCATCTAAGAACCAACCTATATGATTCTACAATTGAATCAAAAGTTGTATGATCATTAAGATGCCACGGTACATTACCTTAATTGTAAAAAGTGACCTATTATGCAAATTAGTTATTCTTCATTTCAGATCAAGGAATGATATTTGCAATAATATTTATTGCATAATGGCTCGACGTGGGCTCGCATGTCCAACATCCCAATAGCCCGAAGAGCCATTAATGTGCTAATCTTTAAACCCTCACTCATGAGATAATCATTAGCCATTAGAAAAATAGCTAGGTAAGTTGATCAGTCAAGCCTGTTCCCAAGAGACTACGCCAAGTCCATTTATGGCACTTGCAAATTCCCTAGCAACAGTGCTTGCATCCAATGCGAATGTTGCATGTTATGCAACCAATACTCAACTTTAAGGCAATTCTAGTGTCTCTAACACTAATACTCAATAATTATTATAACCAGACTCTAATTTCTATTATCCTTACTAGAATACCCTTATTCTTGGAGATCTCTATCTCTTAAGAATAAGACCCAATCTTAAGTCTTATAAGGCATCTGCAGTTAAGACCTTTTAGATCACTATCTATGAAGTCTTAAGTTCATGAAGATAAGACTTTGATATCACTATATCCAAAGTCTTGTCATCTTTAAAGATATTGTTGTTACTATAATCAAGTGTTTAATCTCCATAGTAGGATTAGTAACAGTTTACTATTCTCACTGCATGGCATACATCTGCCTTTTGTAAATATCTAGCATACAATGAGCTTCCCAGAGGTAATGCTCTAGGGCACGTAGATTTGGTATTCACATGCTCAGCTCTTTGAGGTTCTATCTCTTTATATAGGTGAGTACCATACCTTAAGTAAAAGAAGCCTTTCTTGGAGTTCTCCCAAAAAAGGACTATGTTCAAGGTGTACCACTAATGTGACAATCCCAATACCCTCTTTCTTTGCTTCTGAACAACTTCAAAACTAAGATCTAAGAGGTATCCTTGAGATCATATCTCAATGTATGGAATATCCAGTCTATAAAACACTTATTATTATCCTTATATAATTCCAAATGATTTGGATATCATCTTCATTTAGCACGACAAACACAATGGCACTCCTACAAAGCTTCATAATCAAGATTCTATTTGAAATCATAACTTTTATAACTTCATCAAATCTGATGTTCCAACAACAGGAAGCTTATTTGAGTCCATAATGGAGATTCTTATGCGTACACATCTTGCTTTCCTCAAACATGAAGCCATGAGGCTATTTCATGTGTATATCCTCAGAGAGTTATTCATAGAGGAATCCAATATTCACTCCCATCGCAAGTGATGTTTCCTCTTCGTGTGTAGCTCATGGTTACGAGTCGTGCTTTGAAAGTTTCTACCTTCTCATCAAGTTACCTCTTTCCCTTGAAGATCCATTACACCTAACAAGTCCTACCCTTATAGGTAGATCCTTGAGGATCTATATACACATTTGTATATCAAGTCTACTTAACTGACACATATTTGTATATCAAGTCTACTTAACATTCATCATTCTATGTCATGATCTTCAGAAGCATCATCACATGAAGTCAGATCATTGTCAAACTTAACTGACACATGGAATCCATCTTCCTTCAAACTTCGGTTCTAAACCAAAATTGTGAGACCTTTGAATATTTCAAAGGTTTCTAACGTGAGGGGAAGAAATCTTATGTCACACATAATCATCAATAGACATCACATATCATTAATGTTTATTGTGATTTGATGATCCACATACATAAATATGTATGAGATCTTAAATACATTGACATCTTACACCATTCCTTGAGAAGGGTGCATTGGACATTTTTACTTTGAATACAATATTCACAAGCATGTAAGATTTGAAATTTCATACGTTCTAAAGTTTCATCTCTTACTAGTTTATTTACCACATCAATAGACATATGTTCGAGGCTTGATGCCATATCATTGTTAAATGATCTTCATCCTCCTATAGATCTTTAATGTTTCATATTTTCAGTATTAGAAAAGTTAATGAACCATTCATTCATATTCTAATTTAGTAGAGTCCTCAAGATGTGGGATTACTATCAGAAATATATCCATCATAACTCTTTATGATAGGTCTATTCCATAATTCATGTTTATTTCCAACATTTAGAAATAAACAATGAGTGTATTATAATATCTAGGTCATAGAGACATTCCTCTCCAACTGAAATTATTAAGTCTATCTATCCAATAGAGATTGTTGCAACATTTGCATCATTATCCATGTAGATGACTATTAAACCTCAAGATAAAATTTTCTAGTCTTCTAAAACAAATGTAACCAATTGCAAAAGTCATAGAAGAAAGAGATACGATTATTAGACCTTTAATCTTATCTAATATGTAAGTTAATTTCAATGATGATATGTAGATATAGATTATTTCGATGCACTATCCGAGTCCTTCTCTAAGGATCCAAGATAGTCTAGATAGTCATAGTATAAGTGTGTCGGCTTATTGCAGTATTGACATTCATCCAACTCTTAGGATGCCATATGGAAATTACAGACGTACAGTCAACTCCTAGACTGTCCTTCTTGCTTGGGTCAGACTCATGCTTCCACTGCACTCCCTTCATCTAGAGACAACCATTGCTTACGATAAAGATCTCTTATGTTGAATTCAAAAGATTTCAAAATAAGAGTACTTCAAAATCTATACATGCTTCATTCAATTCATACAATATGAATATTATGAAGCCTCATGAATGACTTGAATATAGACAATAGAATGATGACACTCATCGTATCTACATCCATCTTAACTCTCAAAGACTTTTGGTTCAAGTATGTACTCAAACATTTTGAGTACATCATATCCTATCTAGCCACATTTCTTAATAATGCAGAGAACCGTGCCATTCATAATTAAATGTTGAGAGCACATTTGTCTGCTAAAACATCTTCTTTGATTTTTATAAGGATTATTTGACAATTTATGATAATCATCAACAAGTCACTTCCAAAGTACATTCGATGAGATATCAAGACTATAGAGAAATATAAACCCTAGGGTTGTAGTTTTATTGTCCATTTAATTGTCATTCCTCATTATTATGAGGAAAATGGCATGTTGCAACCACTTACATTATATGTCCATACCTTCATCATGGATCAAATCCATGATATTTTTCTGTCACAATTGATTACAGTATTGAGAGGTTTTAATGAGGATTTATCTGAATAAGAAATTTTTTGTAGATATATATTTTACTTTGATTTAGGTATTTTTTAATCAATGTTGTCTTGCCTTGTCAACACTGAAAGTTCATTCCCTTAATCACTTTCAATGTAAGAGAAATAGTTATCATTATATCTCAAGCAAGATTTGCATCTCGTTTCTTATCTTTGTTACATCCCAATAATATGAGAATATGTAACTCGGTAAAAAGAAGTGGGGGACACATTCCGCCTTGCAAGTCCAACTTGCATTCCCAATTTGGTCTTTAACACCTGGTCCCACCAACCCAAAGATGATTTTGACTCGTCGTTAATTGAACCAACCATCAACAAGATTAGAACTCGCTACAAGTAATCTAATATCCCCCAATAGTATGAGGACATGATATTGGGGTCACTACACATACAGCCTTACTCTTTCAAGAAGTAAAGAACATGATCCAGATGTGCTTATATGCAAGAGCAGTCATTTTAGACATGCATCTCCTAAATACAATCCCCGGCGACGGAACCTTTTGCCTTGATGGTAGACCATGGATGCCACTTATGTGATCCTTCATATCACATTCGAATTATATTTAATCATTGTGAATCATATTCATTGCGATTAATTATTCCAAGGTCAATACAACTTTATTCATAATAGCATATTTTAATTTTAACTAGATTCCAATTAATCTAATCACAAAATCTGTGATCCAATTAATATCCAACTAACATTCTTTATTATTACTTGAAATATGGTATTATTTTAAATACGTATTATTCAAATTTCAGTAATTATAAAAACACATCGTGATCCCTTCAAATAGTATCCTTTCCTTACCCGATGTCATGGACGATACCAATGAGAGTGGGACAGATCACTCACAGAGCAACCGGCTACCCCAATGTTCCCCGACTAGACACCATATCCACCTCAAGTAAAGATAATGCCAATTGATCACTTTGTACTTGAGATGATAATTGATCTTTCCACTGAAGTTATACCATATATAATATTAGTCAAAACTCTTTTGATAATATTATAAGGAGATTTGCTAAACAAATCCCCAGTCCTATTCAAGCAACTACATTTGTTGGAAGGTTCATGTAACCAATTGCGATACAGGTCATATCTTATCAAATATGTAATGCCATGTCATTTAAGGATATAAATATCATCAAATATTTCTCAAATAGTTATCCATAATAATTTCAGGAAATTAAATCATTTAATTTCACTAATTGACAAATGACAATCACAAGGTTCTTGATTAGGAAAGTAATTTTCAGGAGTGACCCTCACATTCTAAAATACGAATATCAATCAATTTAAATCCAAATCATGAAAATAAGTTTTCATAGTTTGCTGATTTTATTTACAATAGAATCCAAGTTATTTGCACACATTTCTAAGCATTTCAAAATAGTAATTAACTATTTAGTTATTTCAAGATACGTTGTCCCCGAAACAATGGTTACATGTTCACTAAAATGATCACAACTTGCGAAAATAAATTCCAAATCATGGAAACGCAAATCCCATAGTTTCCTTATTTAATGGGGAACATAATCCAAGTGATAAATTCGTGTTTGAACATATTTAAACAAGGTGAAAAAATTGCATAAAACATGGATGCGAGAACAAAATGCGATGAAAGTTTACAAACCCTAAAGTACCTCAGTCATCTTAGGTCTATGGATCGTATCCAAAACCACTGACCTATAGATCTGATACCACTTGAAGGATATGGGAATATCCTTAAGGGCATCACGGAAGCGTGAGAATATCGTCTGCGATCAGGAGCAACTAGTCGCACTAGTTGCTCCATGCAGCGGAATTTAAAAAAAATCATACAATGAAACCACATGATCCAAGAAAACTTCTCAGATTATTTCATCTAAACCACAAACAAGTATTAGATTTACTCTTGAAGTATGGTTGCGATCGAGTCTCTAAACGAATAGACCTCCTGTTTGAAGTCTGTTCCGATAGAGGAGACGCTTGCGAGCACGTTGATGAAATGTGTACTTCTCGCAAGTGATGAATATCTTGATCTACTCATACAAGATCTGACATCTTATTCACGAGCGATGCACACCAAAGGAGACGGAGATCCACGAGCAAATGATCTGGCAGCATAACGCCGATGTTGCGGTGATGGCGACCCTCTCTAGGGCTCCATGGGGGATGGCCCACAAAGAGAGAGGGATATGGAGTATAGAGATAGAGAGATAATATGAAGTTGTAATTCATCTCACTTAAAGAGCAAGGGGTACCTCTCCTTATATAGTATTTTGGGAGTCCTTGGATCACAATCCATGAACTACACAAAATCAATGGACGATACTGATTTGTGCTTCTTTCAATGGCTAAGATTTTTTTGTATAAACATAACAATAATTAATTTAATTTAGATTATATATATATATATATTGAAAATTAATACAAATCAATCCCAAATTAAATCAATCAGGCAAAGAGATTATGGAATGGAGATTGCCTCCTTCCGTAATATGGGAGTGAACGACCACCCTTTCCTAATGGGAGTTGTTGGTCGTCCACCCTCCCAATTGGGAAGGAACCAATCTCATGTAATCTCATGAGATTTCATTATTCCATGGAAATCTCCAAGATTTACAACAACACTTGTTGTAAATTATTCTACAAAAAATCATAATTATTTTTTGATTATTGCAATCTTACCGTTGAAAAATTGTGAATTACATTCACAACCCAAAATAAAAGGTATGTTACATTTTCAATTAATTGTCTAATGTGAATCCAAATCACATAAACATTTTAAATTGTAAATGCTATTTACAAATAGCTCTCTCTTATATATTATAAATCACATTTATAATATATATGATTAATATGAATAGTGTTATCCACATTAGTCATATCCATGATAATTAAATCACATTTAATTATCTTGGATCTCTATTCTCATGTGCCTAAATAATATGAATCACATTCACACTAATCACATCATTTATAATTAAATCACATTTAATTATCTTAGATAACTCTTCTTATAATATGAATCAAATTCATATTATTCATGATAAACATTTAATTATCAATTTTCTCAATGCTCCGATAATATATGAACAATGAAGTTATCCTCAAACTCTTTCAAGAAAAATGTGCTTTCTTCGCCAATACTTGGAGATATAGACAATGAGATTGCATTGTCCCTAGTATAGTGACTTCGATATTGGGATCACATCTTAGATCCAGACCTTGTGGACCTCCCAAAGATGCTTAATTAAATCAAGGTCGTAGATCTAAACTTCTCATTGCATCTGAATCACATTCATATCATTGTCCTACACTTGGACCAAGATTAGATCACTTCTCTATAGAGAGGAGTCACTAAAATCTAGACCATTTTATCACTCCCTAAGAATGGGAGCATCATGGTTATACAATCGTTTATGGTCACATCACCCTCAGGTACTCCTAATACTTGTACATCCTGCATACTGGAAGATCCGGACTAAATGTGAAGTTTTAGATCTCTTTTAGTCCGTCTCCTTCAGGGTTTTATCATTAAGTTTCTGATTCGATCATTAGGAGTCAGTATCAACCATCTACTTTACAAAAGCATATATCATACCTAGGTGTTTATCATATACTTTCCAAAAGCATATATAAAACTTACAAATTCAGTAAAGCTTCCAAAGTGAAATGATCGTGTACAGAATTTAATTCTTGCCAATATCTCATGAGTGAGCTCTTGTCTTCTGGTTTAGTAAATGAACATGTATGATCCCTTTGAGAGACATATTACTCATATGCCCTTGTATGCACACCAACGGGCTGATGTATAGACATCGATTAGGTCATCAACCTATTGGCCTGTCAAATGTACATACTCAGACATATAGTAACATATTTGTCTTCGATTAGAGGATGTGTGCCAATATTGTGACAACATACGACATAGGTCTTTGGTTATCTCAATATCGTTTAAGTCAACTCTTTGACCTAACTTATCTAACACCTTCGAATTTCTATTCCCATGTAGAGGACCAACATCAAGAGGTCGGTTAGATATCAATCTTTAGATAAAGGATTGCCATATCCTTTTCAGGCTCGAGATCCTCTCGTACCAACCAGTTGACGGTGCTTGATGAATCCTCAATCAAACTCTTTAGATATTCATCCAAGGACCAGCCTCTATGTTTCTACAATTGAATCAACAGTTGTATGATCATAAAGATGGACATGGTACATTACGCTAATTGTAATAAGGGATCTGTTATGAAAATTAATTATTCTTCATTTCATATCAGAAAATGATACTTGCAATAACATTTATTGCATAAGGGACCATTGATGTCACTTATGTGATCCTTCGTATCATGTTTGAATTCTAATTAGTCATTATGAATCATATTCATTACTATTAATTATTACAAGGTAAATACAACTCTATTCATAATAGAGCGTTTTAATTTTAATTGAATTCCAATTAATCTAATCACATAAAATCAATGATCCAATTAATATCCAACAAACATTCTTTATTATTATTTGAAATATGGTATTATCTCAAATACGTATTACTCAAATTTCAGTAATTAGAAAAATACATTATGATCCCTTCAAATAGTATCCATTCCTTACCCGATGTCATGGCCAGTATCAACGGGAGTGGGACAGATCACTCACGGAGCAACTAGCTACCCCAACACTCCCCGACTAGACACCATATCCACCTCAGGTCAGGATAATGTGATTTGATCACTTTGTGTTGAGACGATCATTGGTCTTTCAATCGAAGTTATACCATATATAATATTCATCAAAATCCTTTTGATAATATTATAAGGAGATTTTCTAAACAAATCCTCGATCCTATTCAAGCAACAATGTTGTTTGTTGGAAGGTCCATGTAACTAATTGTGATCTCGATCATATATAGTCAAATCTGGTAAAGGTAATGTCATCTAAGGAAATAATTATCATCAAATATTTCTCAAATATTTATCCATAATAATTTTGGGAAATTAAGACATTTAGTTTACTAATTGATTAAATGACAATCACAAGGTTCTTGATTAGTTAAGTAATTTTCAGTCGTGACCCTCACTTATTAAATTTAGAATATCTCAATAAATTTATATCCAAATCATGAAAAATATGTTTTCATAGTTTTATAATTTTATTTATAATAGGACACTATTGATTTGCATGCATTTCTCGGCATTTCAAAGTATTAATTACTATTTAATTATGTCAAGATTCGCATTCCCGGAAACAGTGGAAACATATTCACTAAAATGATTATAACTTGACCAGACAAATTCCATATCATGCATACTCAAATCCCATGGTTTTCTTATTTAATAGGGAACATAATCCGAATGATAATTTCATGTTTAAACATATTTAATCTGGGTGAAATAATCACACAAAACGTGGATGCGAGAACAAAATGCGATGAAAGTTATAAATCCTAAATTGCCCAAGTCATCTTAGGTTTATGGATCGTATCCAAAACCTCTGAGCTATGGTTCTAATACCACTTGAAGGATGGGAAGATCCTTAAGTGCATCCTGAAAGCATGAGAATATTGTATGCGATCGGGAGTGACTATTCGCACTAGTTGCTCGATGCAACAGAATTTAAAAATTTTTAATCTGATGAAACCACATCATCCAAGAACACTTCTCGAATCGTTTCATCTAAACTACAAACAAGTATTAGGTGTACCTCTTGAAGTGTGGTTGCGGTTGAGTATCTAAACAAATAGACCTCCTGTCTCAAGTTCGATCTGACGAAGGAGACGCTTGCGAGGACGTTGATGAAACACATGCTTCTCGCAATCCATGTTCATGATCCAAGCAGAAAATCTCCTTATCTCGTCACATGAGATATGACATCTTCTTCATGATATATATGCACCGAAGGAGACGGAGATCCATGAGAAAATGATCTAGCAATATAACGTCGACGTTGCGGTTATGGCGACTCTCTCTAGAACTCCATGGGGAACGACCCACAATGAGAGCGAGTGTGTGTAGAGGTATAGAGATCATATGAAGTCGTAATTCATCTTAATTGAAGAGCCAGGGGTGCCTTTTCTTATATAGTAGTTTGGGTCCTTGGATCACAATCTATGGACTGCACAAAATCAATGGATGTGATTGATTTATGCTTCTTTCAATGGCCAAGATTTTGTTGTAAAAACACAACAACAATTAATTTAATTTAGATTATATCTATTAAAAAAATCAATACAAATTAATACTAAATAAAATCAATCAAGCATGGGGATTATGGAATGGAGACTGCTTCCTTCCATAATATGGGACTGGACGGCCACCCTTACCTAATGGGAGTTGGTGACTGTCCACCCTACCAATTGGGAAGGAACCAATCTCATGTAATCTCATGAGATTTCATTATTCAATGAAAATATCCAAGATTTACAACAACACTTGTTGTAAATTATTCTACAAAAATAAGTCATAATTATTTTTTGAATAATCCAATCTTGCCATTGGACAATTGTGAATCACATATACAACCCAAAAAAAATGTAAATAACATTTTCAATTAACTGTCCAATGTGAATCCAATTCATATCAACATTTTAAATTGTAAATGTTATTGACAAATAGCTCTCTATTATATATTATAAATCACATTTATAATATATTATAATATGGATAGTCATATCCATGATAGTTAAATCACAGATAATCATCTTGTCTCTATTCTCATGTGCCCAAATAATATGAATCGCATTCACACTATTCACATCTTTGATAATTAAATTACATTTAATTATCTTAGATAACTCTCCTTATATATGAATCAAATTCATATTATTCATGATATACATTTAATTATCAATTTTCTCAATGCTCCGATACATATATGAACAGTGAAATTATCCTTGAGTTCTTTCAAGTATAATGCGCTTTCTCTACGAATACTTGGAGATGTGGACAGTGCGACTGTATTGTTCCATGTATAGTGACTTGAATACTGACATCACATCTCATATCCAAACCATGCGGACCTCCCAAAGATGTTTCATTAAATCAAGGTCGTAGATCTAATCTTTTCATTGCATCTGAATCACATTTATATCATTGTCCAGCACTTGAACCAAGATTAGATCACTTCTTTATTGAGAGGAGCCACTAAAATCCAAACACATTTCATTACTCCCTAGTAATGGGAGTGTCGTAGTTATACAATCATTTATGATCACATCACCCTCATGTATTCCTAATACATGTACATCCTGCATACTGGAAGACCCAGATTAGACCATTGGGAGTCGGTATCTCTTTTACTCCTGCATACATGTACATCCTGCATACTGAAATTTCAGATCTCTTTTACTCTGTCTACTTCAAAGTTTTATCAATAAGTTATTGATTCTATCATTGGGAGTCGGTATCAATCATATACTTTCCATAAGCATATATCATACCTAGGTGTTGATCTTATACTTTCTAAAAGCATATATCAAACTTACAAATTCAGTCAAGATTCCAAAGCGAGACGATCGTGCACGGAATTTAATTCTTCCCAATATCTCTTGAGTAAGCTCATGTCTTCCAATTCAGTAAATGAACTTGTATGATCCCTTTGAGAGATCGTATTACTCATGTACCCTTGTATGCATACCAGGGCACCGTGTATAGGCCATGATTAGGTCATCAACCTATTGGTCTGTCAAATGTACATACTTATACATATAGTAAAACATATGTCTCCGGTCAGAGGATGCATGCCTATATCATGATAGCATACGACATAGATCTTTGCTTATCTCGATCTCATTGAGTCAAATCTTTGACCTAACTTGTCTAATACATCCGAATCTCTATTCCTACGTAGAAGACCTGCTTCAAAAGGTTGGTTAGATACCATCCTTTAGAGAACAGATTTCCATCTCCTTCTTAGGATGGAGATCCTCTCTTAACAATAATTTGGCGGTGCTTGATGAGTCCTCGATTTAACTCTTTAGATATTCATCCAAGAACCAGATTCTATGATTCAATAATTGATTCAACAGTTTTTTTATCATTAAAATGGCCTTGGTACAATACTCTAATTGTACTAAGGGACCTATTACGCAAATTAGTTATTCTTCATTTCAGATCAGGAATGATATTTGTAATAGGGATTTTTACCCGGCAGACCCTATAATCTTTGCCAATTACCTCTACGACCTTTGAAACAAGGTAATTCCTCCATCGACCTCGTAAACTTGCTCCGTCTTACTCCACAAACCCTGCCGTTAAATTGACACATTTTGACCTAATTTGCTTGGGTTAAAAGTGAGTTAATCGAACCACATTAGGTCCAACGGTGTCTTTTCTTCCACTCTCTCCTTCTTTCTTCTCTCTCCTTCTTTCTTCTCTCCCCTTCTTCTTCCTCTTTCCAACACGCATATTGAGAAGGATCGAACAACTGCCTGGAATAACAATGGGAGGAGGGGGCCGGGACTTCGAGCGGCGGAGATGGGGGGTGGGAGCTGGGCGTGCGAGGTCTCCCTCGGGCACCACAGTCGGCGGCTGGTAGTTGATGCCCCACTTGAACCCGGTCGGACACCAGTCCACAACTGTATCATTCTTTTCGTTTTGATCGTTGCCACTGCAACATTCACATCCTTGGGCACCACATCGCCACGGTACATCAAGCAGCAAGCCATGTACTTCCGATGACGTGGGTCGCACTTGGCCATCATCAACGGCAACTCGAACACGCTGTTGGTGATCTTTTCCACAGAGAGCTGTTCGTGGTACACCTTCTCCGCGGAGATGACCGGCGCGTAGGAGGAGAGCATGAAGTGGATGCGGGGGTATGGGACGAGGTTGGTGACGTCAACGTTGAGCGCTCCATCGAAGTGGAGGGATGCGGTGAGCGACGAGATGACCTGGGAGATGAGGCGATTGAGGTTGGTATAGGTGGGGCGCTCGATGTCCAGGGAGCGGCGCAGGGGACTTCGACCAACGGGCCGGGGAGGCGGCAAGGGAGCTTCGAGCGGCGGGGAGGGGGGGCGATGGGCGCCTGGGGTGGGTGTAAAATTTTTTGATATAAAAAATAAAACGGAATCCGGTCACTTTTAACGGATAAATGGATGGGGGCTAACCACGAGGTCAGTGGAGTAAGAGTTAGTAAGTTCACAGGGTCGAGGGAGGAATTACCTTGTTTCAAAGGTCGTAGAGGTAATTGACAAAGATTATAGGGTCTGCCGGGTAAAAATCCCTTTGTAATAACATTTATTGCATAATGACTCGATGTGGGATCACATGTCCAATAGGATCTTGAATCCAATTATCAGTTCAAGCAGGATTATTGAGTGAAGAACAAGAGAGAATGTGAGATTCTATCCAGTCATGGTGAATATATGGCGTAGGCCTCTATATTTGGTCGTCAGAAGGAAGTCTTCTAGTTAAAGGTGTATAGGTCTAATCTTGACCCATGCAGGTTGACCGATCATCATTCTCTGCAGTTGTTTGCTTGGGATATATGTCATAATGGCTAGCAAACTTTTGGGTAGAGGGTGTGTTAGACTAGTATGGGAGGGTATTAGGTGGGTAAGAAAGTGTAGAAGGTGAGAAGTATGAAGAAGTGACGAAGTTGGGTGAGGTGGTGAAGTCGATCGAAGTTCTAACTTCAGGATCCAGATATGAGGCGGATCAGGAGTACTTGGAATGGAAGAAGAAGAAGATGATGATCAAAATAGGGAGTGAAATGGACATAAGACAAATAACAAAACAAACTTGTAGATTCACCACTTGACACTTGTGGATGCACGTTAGGGTTCGACCGCTTATCTTTTCAATTTTAATTTAATGACAAAACAATCTTGAAGATTAAACGGAGTTGTTATGTGCCGAAATTTTTACAAAGACTGTCTCGAGTTCATACAACTAGTTGCACCTACTTTAAGCCAGTATAGGTGTAAGCACAGACTATAAAACAACTATCCGTATTACTTAAGAATAGTTCCTTACATAGTGTCCTTTAAACCACACACTCTGTTAAGGGAAGTACAGATTGTAGAACAACTACCCATGTTCCCTCACTGAGAAGTAGCTAACTATTTTTAAAAACAGTAGTCTAAATGAAAACTTCAAATTTGTGACTCTACCCTAAGTGTGAGATCTCGTCCTTACAAACAATGGGTGGGTTTCTCTCCATCGGACATAAGGGTTGATTTTATGTCGATTTTATTTACAAAGCATTCCTGATTTTAGATTAGGGTTATCACTGAGGTGTTAGTTGAGCTTAAAAATATCATGCCAAATGAGAAATCCTAATTCCTTTAATTCATAAGTTGTAAAAACTGAGGAGGGGGAATTGAAAGAGCCAATGCAAGTGTAAATCAATGATGCATGCTTAAGAAGGAGACTTAGAGTGATTCCTCACGTTCTTCATGTGAGAAGTACAAGAAATTTAAATTTACACTAAATGGAAAAATGCCCTAGGCAGATAGTTCTATTAGCGGGAAGAATGTATTTCAAATTTGACTAAGTTGAACGATAGTCAGTATAGTTAGCAAAAAATGTGTGGACTAAAAATTACGAGCACAAGCAAAAATAATTCTAATATAGTGTATGTGTGCCTAATTCCTACGCCACTCAAGTTGGGTCCTAACCACACGAAGGGGTTGAAACAGACCTGACACACCAGAAAATGCCCAGTCTAAATTCTTACAAGTGTGAGGGTTCAAAGAAAGGGACCCTGTGAATGATGTTGAACCTAAAACCATTCTAAGCTCTCTCTCACAAAACAAAAATTCAATCTTCTTCTTCTTCGTAGAACCTAAAGTTTAATTCAAAATCTGCTCCAACTGTCTGCAAAGAGAGAAGATGTTGTTAGTATATGTAGAGTGAAATGTAAATGCAAAAGAAAGAAAAAATGACATATAAATTACTAATTATAGAAAAAAATTTTAAACTCTAAAACTTCGTCGTTCCCCGGCAACAACGTCATTTGATAAGCATGATTTTTCACCTCTTTAATAATATATTATTGTAGTGTAGAAGATGAAAAGTGATCGATAAAAAACCATAATTTTTTGAATGTTGTGGAATAATTTTTACTTGGCAAGTATACCAAGTTCTAACACATGGAATGGACTATTTCTAGTTATGTGGTTTTAAATTAATTTTAATAATTAATTAATCGATAAATGAAGATCTGTTTCAAAAAAACAAAGAGAAAATATGATCATAAAATGTGATGAAAAGCATGGACAACATGATCAATTATTATAAGATTTAAGTACTTAATTAAGATAGTCGATTAATCCGCATTTGACATCACATATTGAAAGAGATTAAAGTTCATAAATCTATATCAATTAATATCTCAAATGCAGGCTAAAAAGATCAACGTATCAAATATTTATCCTGTAAGAATTTTCTCTAGACATTATGACCCCTTATTTCCATGTAATTTAAGCCTCAAACAAACTGAATCTTAATCACATAAAATGTCAGAGAATGAAATTCATTTATCCCTTATTAGGACCCTGCAATACATTGAACTCCTCAAAGAATACTCAGCAATAATCATAAGAGGAGTAAATGAAAATCTCCTCAAAAAGATCGGTGCAATTAATAATTCTTCCTTGATCTAGTCCCCACAGAGATTGATTTCTCAATCAAAAAGATCAATTATCAATAGATAATAATAAAATCAAAAACCTCAATCGAAACCCTGCAAAATAGATCTTAATTTTCTCAATGTCATAAGGCACAAAATGTCAAAGATCAACCGACATAAATTAAAATGCTCCTCAAATAATAAAAGTAATAAATGTCTTCAGATTAGTTTACAGAGTCTATATAATGGAAGAGCTCAGAAATAGCTTCAAAATGACATATTGTGTGCAAAAATCAGAGTTTGAACGAGAAAGATATGATAAATTGAAATGGAAGGGACTGAAATGTAACAAAAATATATGTTGTTCTCAATTAAGTCCATGTATGCAAATTCGATCGATCTTCTATGTAATTTACCCCTGATAGATGTATATTAGTAATTTCCTGAAACCATGGGGTGTAGAGTGCAAGTTGCCCAGATGGTATGTGCTCTGCACGTGCTCTCGACTAGTGAGGGAACAAGCACAATTAGCTGGAGTTGTGAGGGCTTTCATGCAATATTCACTTAGCCCACGTGCAGGTCATGTTCCTTATGAGGCTCGAATGACGAGGTAAAGGCAAAGGCTTGGAGGCCCGAGCCTCCACGTGGTGGTGGTGGATAGGTTCGGCTGGCTTGAGCCTCGAGGCAAGGGCTGAGGCTCAAGGAAAGTGGCATGGAAGAAGTGTGACTGCTAGATCAATACTCAATAGCATGATCCAATGACCACAAGAGGTGAGGCGTGGTAGAGGCGGTGGTGGTGGCGTCGACGAGGGCGGACTATGGCAGAGCTGGGCCTCCTACGAAAAGAGAAGTGCTCCAAAGGCGAGGTGGCTGGCAGTTTATTGGAGGCAGAGCGATGAGGTGGAGAGGCAGTTGCGACGATCCCTCAACTGATACATGGCCGAGGGGCGAAGCCAAGGTGGCACATCGGGCAGATGAAAACTGGAGCTAAGGTGTCATGATGGCATCTATTGGAGGAGAGGAGACGCAGATCGACTGCTTGGTGGAGGTTGGAGGATTATATCGAGGGTCGTGGATGGAGATCGACCAGTGGTGATGGTGAAGGGTACGAGTTGATGGCCATAGTTGAAGGTGGATGCAGCAGTACAAGGCGAGGGATCACCTGGTGGTCGGTGCAGGTGTTATGGTTGAGGGTGACGCAGGCAATTGGAGGCGATGTGGTTGGTTGGCAACCGTAAGATGGAGAGCAGGTGGCTACACACAACTGGGGGAAGGTCGCTGCTAGAGTGGAGAGCAGGAGGTACACGGGCCAGCTGCATGCGGTGGGATGCCCAACAACTAGCTGAGGTTGTTTTGCGTAGAGTGTGGCCTGAAAGTGAGAAGCTCGATAGTGATCAACGAACAAGGGTTCGGGTTATCTTGGGAGTTTGAAGTCACGTGAGGCAATCTCCAATCTTTGCCTCAGTTGCGGGCTAGGTCGTGGAGACGCTCAGCCACTTGCCGGAGCAAGGTGGCATCAGAGGTCGAGGCTACCTATGGATCTCTCCTTTCATGTACTGATATCACCGACCTTTAAGGGAGAAATGGAGGATCAAGGGAATGGAGGATATTTTCGAGGCTTTATAGGGTTGAAGGTTGGGTAATGGTCGGGAGGTGAGTAGTGAGGGCGTTACGCAGAGGGGATGCAACGACGGTCGTAACGGTCGGAGGTGTGGAGGGCGGATGCATTGCAGGAAGGGAATGTAGTTCTGAAGGAAGGGGATGATCACGTACGGGGCACGCGACCATGCGTTAGAGAGGAGAGGAGGGACGGTTCACGTGCTGAGCAGGTGACCTGGTTGGAGAGGAGAGAGAGGTGACAGTGGCACGTCCTGGGGCTGCCATGTGTTGCCAAAAAAATTTCAAAAAAATAAAAGGAAAAGATAAATAGAAAAGAAATAGAAGGATACCTCGAATAGAAAAAATTTTCTTCATGAAAGTTGTTCGTCTTGAAGAGATCTACAACTTTTGTGAAGGAATCATGAATAAAAGAGGTCATCAGCACAAAGTGGTATTTTTGTGGTTTCCATGTGTATAGAAAATTGCTTTTGCTGGTTTTGCAACTTTTTAGTGATTTTTAAATATGACTAAAATCTAAAAAATACGATATAATAAAAGACATTTAATTACACATTAATCTAATTTTTGTATTTTTAATAAAAAAATAAAATAAGGAAATAAATAGGAGTATGAAACAAGCGAATCTTGTACAGACTCACAGAGGTCACTCGGTCACAGTCAGTTTCTTTTATTTCAATCTTGATTTGGATTTGGATTTTTATGCCACGTGATAAAACTTTCATAAAATAATACAAATAAAAAATAAATAAAATAAAATGTGTTAATTATGTACATAAAACTCAGATTAAAAATCACAAAAAGTTAAAATACACAAAAGAGGTCCAAACCCCAACTTTCACATATGTGCTCTGATTTTTATGAACTCTGTCATGTTTTGAAGGAATTTAAAAATGGAGTACTTTAAAAGTGAGTTGACCAAAATCGTATGCTATATGAGGAAGATATGCACATTTTACTCCATCATGTGTCAAATTAGGTTTTAGGTTTATTTGTCACCTATTTAAGTTAGCATTTTTTCTTTATTATTGTTAGTGATATATACATAACGGAAGTAGTTTGAGGTCAATCAAAGTCAGTATGAATTAACTAAAAATCGATATGGCTTCTTTTTTTATAACAATTTATACTTGGATTTTTGGATCCTTATTTTATGCAATTATGCATCATACAAATATTATTTCCGTGGGATAATAATGTTATTTAAATGGTTTGATGTGAATTTTGGAGAATGGATCCTAATTGACCAATTTTAGCGTGTTGAATTAGATATTAGCACTTCTAGAGTTGCTGAGATATTAATACGACTAGGACTTGTCGGAGCTAAAGGTATCAGAGAGACATTTAGAACTCCATCCGTTTATGACATGTGATGTTAGCTCCACATAACTGAAGCCTGATGGGATTCCTAAGGTTGAGTTCAGGAGTTGAAGGTGGGATTTTGAATAAAACCCTAAAATGGATTCTTCATTTGAGCAAGACGAAGAATTGATCGATGAAGAGGCGTTGATCTGAATGCTCTGAGGGTAAATAAAATAGTTGGCGTGAATGAGATGAGTGTCATAATGATGGTGATGGCTTTAGATGATAAATTGAATGAGTGAGTGTGGTGAATAAAGTAGAGAAAATACAAATAAAAAATATTGAAACTTACATGAAGGTCAAAGTGAATCAGAGGAAGACAATGAAGACCATATAGAAGATCAATCACTGGCATGGAGTGAGGTTTAAAGAAATCTCAAAACATCACTCAAAATTCTGATGAAGGATTGAGCGCAAGCAGCCAAGGGGGATGGTTTACAACGCAAGATATTTCCTTTGGTCCTCATCGGAACTCTAACATAGTCTTCACTCAACCTTGCTCTTGCTTGTTATCGCTGAAGAGATGAAGGCGGATCAAATGAAGTTCGCATGAAGCTGGATGTTGAATCTGATTGCGAGAGGTGGAGATTGGGATAGTTGAAGACGAGGGTGGTTGTTACTAGGTGGTTGATGCGAGGTTTTCAACCACTCGTAGGTTAGCAAAGGTTGGTCAGGAATGGTGATTATATGGATGGCATGGAAAAGGGACATTAGTGGGTTTGACGGGAAATAACAGATGGTTGGGAGATTGGTCAGAGAGCTGGCAAATTGGGGAAGTTAAGATGTTATGCGGTTGGAAGAGCTGAGTTGAAGGGGTGTGAGAAAGAAGATGGCGTAGGAGCTAGTAGATCTGAATTGAAGGGCTATAAATAAAGGCCTCCAGATCCACAAGGAACCATTTGATCAAGTTGAGCGTTTTATAGAGCCAAGTGAGTAAAACCACTAATTAGGTCATTTGACCCAATTAGAAATTTAGAAAATTGAAAAAGAAGTATAAAATAAAAATAAATGATTAAAATAATAATTTGAGAAAAGTGTTCAACATAAAAATTGTATATTTCAATGAGATCTACAACTTTCAAGTAGAGCTCAAAGAGAGAAAAGGTCATCTAGACAAAGAAATATTTTTGGAAATATTTTAAAGCATTAAAATTACTCATTTTCATTTCTTATTTTTTTGGATTTTTAATTTATATTTAATGTTAAATTAATTATGTATAATATCGAACTAATTTTTATTGAATTTCTAACAAATAAAGAAACACATAAGATATAGGTACAATATATGTATGAATAAACAACATATATTCTAGAATATACAACATATATTGGATTTTTATGAATATACAACATAAAATATAAGCACAAATTATTAAGAAGAAATAATTAAGGTTAATTAATTAATTACAAAGAGATATTTATTAATTAAGGTTAATTGATTATTAATTATATTAAAGAACTCAAGCTAAAGAGGTAATAATCTAGAATTAACCTAATAAATCATTGATTTATCTTCGAGCTACATGAGGAAGGTGAACATCAAATTCCTCGTTTACTATGATGGGAAGGCCATTTTTTATGTCCATTGATGCACTCGATCAAGTGAAGAACCACAAGTACCTACTGAAGTTGATGAATGACTTCATCAAGGATGTTGGGAAGGCCAACAATGTCCAGATTGTCGCGAACAATGCCAACAACTTCAAGAAAGCAATTGAAACAATAATGAATTATAGCAGCTACAACATTTTTTTGGACATGATCTGCTACACATTGTATCGATTTTATATTGAAGGACTTCAGCAAGGAAGCTTTGTCTCAAAGGTGGTGGAGCAAGCACGAACGATCACCACCTTACTTACAATCATTCCAAAGTGTTGGCATTGATGAGGCGGATGTATGTGTGATGGTAAACTGGTGAGGCCTAACATCACAAAATTTGCAACCAAATTTATAACATTGCATATCCTTAGACAATACAAGATGGTTTGAAAACCATGTGTTGTCTAGGGGAATGATTTGAGATACCCGAAGCTCGAACAGATGGAGGGAGGAAAGTGGAGACGTTGATAAATGATCTTCACTTATGGGATGATGTGACATGATTCACGAAGATTATGGATATTGTTGTATCTGCATTGCAGGTCATGGAAAGTGGCAAAAGGCCAACGATGGGAGTGATTTACGAGGCAATGCATTGCATGAGAGAGAAGGTTTGAGAAGCAGTTGTGATGAAAGGATACAAAGCTTGGTTGAACATCAATGACGAACGTTGGACCAAGATGCTTTCGCATCCTCTTCATAAGGCTGGTATGTATATGTGATAATTGAATATATTCTTTAATTTTTGATAGCACAATCGATGATTAAGTTATGAGAATTATGCATGCTTATGCCTTGTGTCCAGCTTATTACTTCAATCCCAAGTACCTATACATGCATAGTCTTGGCACAAATGTTGATTTTCTAGAAATTGTCCAAATTTTGGTGGAGAATCTCGTTAAAGACAAGAAACACAAACCATGTGCGTGAATGAGGTGATTTGTAATCTAGATGGACTTACATTTCCAGATAGTCTAACGAAGTATTCATTAGGATTTGGAAGTATTATATGACAATTTATGACTTCAAACAATGTGCATATCATGGACTTTATGGATGCTTTAGGGTCCTTCGGTAGAATAACCACGATAATGGACGACAGCAATGCTCTTCCTAGTAAGGACGAATACGTTCATTGATTGTGTTGCAATCTATTACTGGTCGTTATTATTAGTGATTTATTTCTTTTGAATTTTCTACATCTGAATGATGGTTACTATACGAGATTGAGGCTCCCAACCTACGAAAGGTGGTAGTGGAAGTATTGTTGCAAATTACATCTGTTGATGGTCGCGAGAGGAACTGGAGTGCGTTCAACTTGATTCATTTGAAGAGACGGAATAGGTTGGGAGAATATAATCTCCATGATATTGTCTACATGAACTACAACTTGAGGCTAAAGATGAAACATGCAAGGGGGGGATGACAAAGATGCCTACAAAGACCCCATCGATCTTGCGTATATTTTCATAATGCAACAATGACAATACAGATGAAGATATTCTCTAGACTTGGTTGGATTCCAATGGTTGGTTCCACAGTGCCTGATCAACAGGGAGGCATGTTGAATCCGAACATAAGCCATCAAATGGGAGCTGATGTTGGTGATTATATGGCCATATCAGGGTGAATCACAGACCCTCTTGGAGGGTTGGAGATTGATGCAATAGTTGATGGCATTCTCTCCACTAGTTTGAAATCCAAATCCAAATAAAAGGATGATAGTGGAAGTGGTGATGATGATGATAATGATGGTGATGTTGGCGGTCGTGGTTGATCTGCTGATGGGGAAACTTATTCAGAGAGGCTGGGGTCAGTAGGGGGCAGTCGTGGACCACATGATACAAGATTGGAGGAAGGGCTTCACGTTGGGCATGAATATATAGAGCAACAAAGAAATGTGCGTAGAGAATTTGACCCAAGTCCGAGTCCAGAACCTATGGATTACAAAGCATATAGACGTGGTCATCATCTTATGGACAACTACATGGATGATTTGATATCATCTGTATGTTCTTTGAGCTTCATGGACAATGACAGCCCTTATCGTGGAACAACACCAAGTCCCCTGGGTGGATATAAATCATCACATGATGATAGATTATTTGGAATCTTCCCATAATGATTTCATGCTCCTCCTCCATGAACTCCTCCTCTTTAGGTGCACACACCTCCATCCTACGGGTACAAAGGGTATGTATACAACAGCTATAGTGGTGAAAACTGTCAAAGTAGCCAGCCCGAGTAGCATCAGGGTAGCTATTTTGGCGGTGACAGTTATGGTATCTTCCTGACTTTTATATGGTTGTGCCTTCTCATCCTCCTCTGCAGAGATTGTATCTGACTCCGTCATCATCATCTCGAGGATCTCAATCCAGTACTTCGCAATCGTGATACCAGATCTAGAGCTGCTTATCCTCGTCTCAGGATACTCATAGGCATCGATGATCATCAATACATGCAGTATGTCATGGATTACAAGGCCATGTACTCTTATATGACATGAGATATACTGCAAGTTGATTGAGTCCACGATGTGCTGTGAAAGATCCACGATGTGCTGTGAAAGACAACAAGGCAGGGGCATACAGATCCCCCACTGAACTCTTGGTTCTAAACCCTCGTGACCAGGTAATATATTTCATAATATTGCATTAATTTACATTTTTCATTTATTGTTTGAATAAAAAAATCTTTAGTTCTTGTAAGTATGTAATTAATTATGTACTTTACTAGAACAGTAGAACCTTGTCCATCGGCAAGTTATTTATATGAAAGAAATATTGTTTCATTAATCATTATCTAATTTTTTCTGATAAAATGACTCATCTCAATGTCATTCACTGCCTTTCAGGAATAAAACATGCGTTCTAAGTGTGTCTAACTTAGCTACTTTGATTCCAATTCCAATGTCTATTAATCACCAATCAACATTAACAACGACATGTTCGATATGACCGATAAGTGCGATATATAAATTATTGATATGTGTGATCTAAATAATAATTTGTAAGTTATTTAGTGTTAAAGAACTTAGATGGACTTCATTTCCAATATTATAGGTCACCAATCAACATTAACAGCGATATGTTTGATATATGCGATATGTGTCATATACGGGTTATAGATGACTGGTATGTGTGATATAAGTGTGTAATAATAGGTTGTTTGTTGTTTTGATAACTTGGATGCTCTTAATTTGTGAAAAATGATAAAAAGGAAAGCTTTTAATCTATTTCTGACATTTCCACTAATATCGCGATATATCCCAATATATTTCTGATATATCTTTTTCCAGGCAGACCAATACGATATCGATATTTCACACCTTGGTGCCACTTCTATTGTGTGGTGGTGACACTCCCTATAAGTATGATAAAGGTATCGATGTGTCGTTCGACTAAGTTGCGAAGGTAGTAATTGTGCTTAACCACCTTGTAGTCCTATCAGTATATCCTCCATCTTTGTTCCCTTGATGTTTCCTCTTCTTCGTGGGAGGGATGATGCAAGGAATACTCCAGTCGCTAGAACCTTAACGGTTCGCAAATCACCATTGTTAAATAGCGTGGATTATCGTTCGCTAAAAAGTCAGTCGCTTTGTTGTAGGCGGGCAATCAGAATCGATTAAGAAATAACCACACGAATTTTTTGTCAATTTTAATTAATGCGGTTTTATGTTTATTTTACTTGGGCAAGTCCCAAGGTCGAACACAAGGAGGTAAAGGAACAACCTATAATTTTGTCTATCAAAGTTCATGCACGATTTTCGAGGCAATCTTTTTTTGTAATTTTATTAATGCAATTAAGGATGCAAAATGCAACTTTGGCCTATTTTAGGGATTAAAATGTAAAGAGCAATCAAATGATGTCCGAAAAATATGAAACTTGGCAACGATGATAATTACGATGAAATGATGGCACTGTATTTTTTTTTAAATTTTCGGAAGCAAGATGAATTTTTTATGAATTAATGTGAATTTCAATATTTAATTATAATAAATATTAACCTAATTACTTTCAAGGGATAAAATTATCCAAGATCTATCACTAGGTGATTGATTTCAAAAAAATCCTAAACCTTAAAAATATCAGATATAATACCTATTAAAAATTAAAGATCCAAATATGCAAAATGATTTTTACAAGGCAAACCATGTATGCAAATACAATTCTTTTTGGGCACAATGTTAAACACAATTAATTCTACAACCCATGATTTTTCGATAATTTTTAGAGAAAGGGTAATCAATTATAAATTTCAAAGCATACGATGGGCAAAATATGCAAATTTCCACAATAGATTAATTATTAATTAACTACTGATCATAAAAATGTCCACAATATGTCAGAATGTAGAGAATTACGTGAATAACAAAATCCTAGTTTTGGATGATAAAATAATGTAATGTAGCCGTTCAAAATAGAGGGAGAACACATGGGTATTTCTGTAATGTTTAAATAATTATAAATAAAACAAAATAAAGAAAGGGCTAATTTGCAATTACCGATAGTTTGGGAGGTCTGTTGTAAAATATCCAGCAAGTCACGTGCCGAGCACGTGACCTGGTCGGCAGGGGCTAATGCGCAAATAGAAGAAAATCCAGGGGCTTCATTGCAAATCTCCTACGGATCACGAGACCCATCATGTGCGTGTATTAGGTTCGGATGGAGCTTGGTCCGAAGCTCCACGTGGCATACTTGCATGCTTCGATCTTGGCCCGAGGCTCCTGGTCCGGACCCGAGGCTTGTCGATCAATCTGAACCGTCAATGAAGATAGATCTGATGCTTAAGGATTTGGTGGTGTTTGGACAGTCAGATCTTGGCATCGTACTGATCGGACGGTTGTGATTGACCGACACACGATCGGTGGGCGTCGAGGCAGTGGCAGTGACGACCGATCGGCGGAGAAGGTTGAGGCTAGCTCTGCAGTCGATGATGGGATGTTGATGTTCGTGTAGCTTCGTTGAAGCCTGGAAGCTCGAAGAATGATATCGACTGGAGCTCTGGGAAGTGTTGGCAATGGAGAGCTTTCCGGAGTGCTGTCGATGAAGCTTTGGGCGAACGATGACGATACAAGACGATGGTTAAAGATGAGTGGAGGGGTGGCTTGATCGAGGCGAGTGGTGAGGCTCGAATGATGGAGAGGCGAGCGAGTAGCGAATGCAGCGAAGATAGTTATCGGAGATGAAATATGAGGCGGCGAAGTGAAGAGATACCTGAAGGAGGGAGCTCGAAGGCATGGCCAGAGCGGAGCAGCAACTCGGAGGCAGAGCTGTGACGAGGAAGGTAGTCCTCGGATCACGTCGATGGAAGAATCTCGGTATGTTACTACCGGAGAGGTGCTCCCATGGGGTTGAACGAGGGATGGGGGTTACGGGTGGAGGCAAGGTGTTTAAATAGGAGGAGAGGATTCCACTAGAGATGGAAGGTGGCGGGCTGATTCGATTGGGATTCGACCGAGGAGACGACAATCTGATTGGACATTTGACGGAGGGATGATCGAATCGAAGGAGATCGGACGAGATTCGTTAGGGATCAGCGGCGATGGAGAGATCTTCGGCAGATATCATGGAGCGGAGCGGAGTGATGCAGATTGTGAAAGTGCGAGCGGAAGGAGATGAGCCCTAACCGTCCGATCAGCCGTGATCGGGCGGCCAGAGTTTCGACACGTGATCGCAGTAAGAGAGGGGGGTTGATGGTGCACGTGCAGTGCGTGTGTGGGATCGGCACGTGCGCCGCACGTGCGGTGGTTTTAGTATTTTATTATTATTATTATTATTTTATTTTGTTAATAAAAACAAAAGAAAAAATACAAAAAATGGGTGACACGTGGCGGCTCCAGGAGCTGCCACATGTTAGCCCCACAAAAATCGTAAAATAAATACAAAGAAAAATAAAAACGAAATAGCAAACGACCTCGAATTAAAAAAGTTTCTTAACAAAAATTACTTATCTCGATGAGATATACAACTGCCATGAAGACATCAAAATCAAAATCAATCATTTGCACAAAGTGATATTTTTGGGGTATCCCATGTACATAGAATACCTTGATTTTCGGGTTTTGTAATTTTTTTGTCATTTTTAAACTAGATAAAAATTTGAAAAAAAATATGGAAAAATCAAAGATAAATATCTATACATTAATCTATTTTTTTGGATTTTTGTTAATTAAGAAAAAGAAGAAATGAAATAAAACATGAAAAAGACCAATTTTGTACAGGCAATTAGTGAAGACTTGGACTCAATTTGTGGATTTGGATTTTACACATTTTAATAAAACATTCATCAAAGAAGACAAAAAAGAAATAAAATAATAGGTTAATTATGTACATAAAATATTAGGTCAAAAACTGCTAAATTACAAAATGTACAAAAGAGGCTCAAAACCAAACTTTCACATATGAGCTCTGATTCACTTGAATTTGGTCTTATTTTGAAGGCAATTGAATGTACATTAGTTCAAAAGTGAGTAGGATCAAAACAAACATTGGATGGGGAAGATACGAGGGTTTTTGTTCGAGAATCCTAGAAGTAGGGTTTTGTTTTTTGGTCCACTTATTTAGGTTAGTGACTTTTTGTATTTTTTTATTTATTCTTGTTAGTGATATCTACACAGTGGAAGTGGATTTGGGGCATTCGGAGTTAGCATGAATTAGTTAAAAATCAGGGAAATTGGCTATTGACAGGTCAATTTTGGCTGTGATTTTTGGCTTCGTATTTTGTGCACAAATAAGGGATAAAAATGCAATTCTTATCAAAACATGCATGAATGCTAATTATGCTAAATAAATAAAGAAATGCAAATGATTTTGAGGGATTTGAGCTTAACTAATGAGATTTAGAATGATGAATCTGAGATTCATAATCCCCCTATACTTAAACCATGCTCATCCCTGAGCATCAAAAGAAATGCCATGAGGTGAAATGAGATTGGGTTCCATACCAAGACCATGAGCTGAAGGTGAAAATGAAACTAGACTCGACCCTTGGATTATTAGTTTAGCAGAACTTCTGTGAGACTTAGGATTTTAAAATCAATGGCCTTCAAGTTCTACATATCATTGTCACAGTTTCGACTTAAAAGTCATCTTAGATAGATCCTCCTCCCAAAGCATACCCTATGAACATTGAACAATCGACTCATGTGTATGAAAGGTTTTAGCTCTTCCCATCCAGAATGCCAGACTACCATGCAAACTTCCTCTCCAGTAACTCATCCTCGGGGAGTCAGGTATTTCCTTCTAAGGTCTGTCGCGTTGTGTTCACAATCGAAATGAGGGAGAAGTTAGAAGAAGGAGAAAAGAACTGGAGGATGGCCAGTGTAGTCACATTTCCTTGTGAAGCTAGCCAGTGTAGCCGAGTCTCCACCAAGATCTGCATGTTTTCTTGAAGCTTGGACCTTTTTGGTCAGATATTTATTTGGTAGTGGCTTCTTTGTATTTGGATTTTTGGTGGTTCCGCTTGGATCTTGTTGTGCCCCTACGGATATAGAATCTTTTTGTTTTAGTATATGTTTCGGGGTCTTAGCAAAAATTGTGCCCAGTCGTTCATCCCTTTTCCAAAGCTTTATTTCAACCCGTACTCCGTTCTTTAGATTTCCACGCTACCAGAAAAGAAACTCACACAGTCTTCCAACACCCCATCTGAGTTGAGCTAAGTTCATAGTGAGAGAGTACAAATTAATTTCTTATTCCAGAGTTGTACTCAGAATGAAGAGACCAGGTTAGACACTAAGAGTCAAACACTGCACATTATCATGTTGAACTCGAAGAATTAAGTCACAGACCATAAGTTTCTAAAATCCTTTTTCTCGATGAAGTTCCTCTGAAAATTAGGTGGATTAAGGTCAAGTCTAGACCACTCTCGATTTCTGCTCATAACTCGGTTCAGAACCCAAGGACTTTTCACATATGCAAATGAATGAAATGCTGATGAAGTACAGGTGTGTGAAATGCACACATTTTTTCTTTTTTGTGATTTTTTTTATTTTTTATGTATAGGATTTTTTATACAAAAATAAGAAGTCGTTTTTTTTTCAAAAATTTTGGGTTGGGCACAGTCAGTGTTAGTAGCAAAAAGTCTCTCTTTTTCTTCTTCTTTTTTTTGTTAGTTACCCACCCTGTAAATAGACTTATGCAAAAGTACGAGATATGGGTAAAATATATACAAAGTATATATACAGACTCCCCTATACTTAGCGAGTGTTGTGTCCTCAGAGCACAAGAAGCGTAAAGAAGGCATAGTTCGGGCTAAGCATAAGAGAGTGTAAAATAAAAAGAATAGAAGGTTCGCCCCCCTATACTTAGGATGTGAACAGTCTAAGTATAGAAGAGTATATACATATGAGCATCGGTTCCCCCTATACTTAGGATTTGGTCAGCCTAAGTATAGAAGAAGGGTGGAAATGGAATAATCGTAAGATGGAATGGATGGTATATACAGATGACATCGGTCCCCCCTATACTTAGTGTTGGACATGCAAGCCCACCGCGAGCCATTATGCAATAAATGTTATTGCACATATCATTCCTTGATCTGAAATAAAGAATAAATAATTTGCATAATAGGTCCCTCTATACAATTAGGGTTATGTATCATGGCTATCTTAATAATCATACAGTTGTTGATTCATTAATCGAATCATAGAGGTTGGTGTTTAAATGAATATCTAAAGAGTTAGATAGAGGGCTCATCACGCACCGTCAAATGATTATTAAGAGATGATCTCCAGCCAGAGTAGGAGATGGCAATCCTTTCTTACATAGGCTGATATCTGACCGACCTCTTGATGCAGGTCCTCTGCATGGGAATAGTGATTCGGAGGTGTCAGATTAGTTAGGTCAAAGGGTTGATTTAGCGAGATCGAGATAACCTAAGTCCTATGTTGAATGTTGTCACAGCATAGGAACACATCCTCTGATCGGAGACAGATGTGTTATGTCTGAGTGTGTACATTTGGCAGACCAATAGGTTGATGACCTAACCAAGGTCTATACACAGACACGCTGGTGTGCATGTAAGGGCATATGAGTAATACGATCTCTCAAATGGATCATACAGGTTCACTTGTGAACCGGAAGACATGAGCTCACTCATGAGGTATTGGGACCGATCAAATTCCATGCATGGTCGTCGTGCTTTAGAAGCATGACAAGAATTTGAAGGTATGATATATGCTTTGGGAAAGCATATGATCGATACCGAATCCCAATGACCAAGATTGAGAAACTTGGTGATCAAACCCTGAAGAAGACAGTGTAAAATTGATCTACATCTTCAGGATGATCATAGGTCTTCTATTATGCAGGATGTACAGGTATTGGGAATACCTGAGGGTGATGTGATCATAAACGATTGTATAATCATGACGCTTCCATTCCGAGGGAGTCATGAAATAGATTTGGATTTTAATGGCTCCTCTCAGTAGAGAAGCAATCTGATATTGGTCCAAGTGTTTGACATTGGTCTGAATAAGATTCAGATACAATGAGAAGATTAGATTTGTGGTCTTGATTTAATCAAGCATCTATGGGAGGTACGTAAGATCCGGATTTGAATTGAGATCTCAACATCCAAGTCACTAAACCTGGAATAATACAATCGCCATGTCCTTATCTCCTAGTATCTGCGGAGAAAACACATTATTCTTGAAGGAGTTCAAGGATAATTCATTTGATGAATTATGTATCCAAGCAACAAGATGATGATAATTAAATGAGATTTAATTATCAATAATAATATGAATGGGATTCATATTATGAGAATGATTATCCAAGATAATTAAATGAGATTTAATTATCAAGGAAATGTAGATTGTGGATAGCGCTATCCATAATATCTATGTATATATTATAAATGTGATTTATAATATATTAGAGAGAGAGCACCTTTGTAAATAGCATTTGTTAATTGTTAATGTGAATTGGATTAACATTAAGCAATTAATTGGAAATGTAATTTACAATTTAGTTTGGGTTGTGAATATGATTCACATATTTTCAATGGCAAGACTGAAATATTCACAAATTAATTGGGAATTAATTTAGTGGACAATTTGCAATAAATGTGCACTAACTAATTGGGATTTAATTTAGTGGATAATATTGCAAATAAATAGGAGATAATAAGATAAAACAAAAATGGGATAATTGGCCACCAAATGAGGTGGCGTCACTCATGAATTAGTCATGGGTGACACCCCATGTTTTTAGGTGGGCAATTATTATCTTTTTAATAATTATCATATTATCTTATGATAATTAATTTTATTGAATTAAATTATGTTGATGATAATGTAACATATATTTAATTTAATATAAATTAATATATTGTTGTTTTTTGAACAACAAAGATTATAGCCATTGATTTAATATACATGTCAATCTAACCATTGATTTTGTCTATGCCATGGATTGTGATCCATGGACTCCCAGACTAATACAAATGGAGGGAAACCCTAGCCTCTCACACACACATAAGAGTACACACCTACTCTCTCTCATTCTCGTCCTCTCTCTCTCTCTAAGGTGGCCGTCTACCTTGTGCTTTGAGGGAACAAGCAATCGTCTCCACGCAGTTGTGCTGTCGCTTCGATTGCTCGTGGATCTCCATCGACTGATTTCGTTGGATGAAATCAGGAGATTCAAGGTTTGGATTTTCATCAAGGATTGCGGGAGGAATGCGTCTCATCATCGCACCCGTAAGTGCCATCTTCGTAGATCAGACTTGAGTCAGGAGGATCTCTTACTTTAGAGATCCTGTGATTGCAACCACGCTTCAAGAGGTATTTCTAATACTTTTTGGTTTGATGAAACGATCCAAGAAATGTTCTTGTGATCATGTGGTTTCATCACTTGATTTAAAAATTTTAATTTCCGTTGCATCTAGCGACTAGTGCGGCTAGTTGCCCCGATCGCATGAGATGCGATCAACATACTTCTGTGATGCGCTTGAGGATTCCTTGTATCCTTCACTTAGGCCTTGGCCTAAGTAGAGGAAGAAGTTGTACAAGGAGACCGATGAGGTCAAGAGGGGGAATGATCTAATGAATCTTCAGTGCGCTCACTCTACATGAAGTAGATGACCTCAACTTGAATTGTCTGCTCTTTGGATTATTCTATATACGGCTTCAGCAATTTCTTATTCACAGAGAAAGGTTGTGCATCATCTTTGAGTTCGACAATATCCACACTTCCATTGGTATGCACATCGATGACAATGTAGGGACCCGTCCATTTTGATTTGAGTTTTCCATGAAAAATCTTCAATCGAGCATTGAACAACCACACTTTCTGCCCAGGGACAGGTTTTAACTCTAATGTGTCTATCATGCCATCTCTTGACCTTGTCCTTATAGATCACATTGTTGTGATATGCCTGGTTTCAAATTTCAATTAGCTCATTCAGATTTAAGTCTCGGCATAATTTCCCAAGGTGACAACTCCAATTCAGCTTTTTGATCACCCATTCTTATTTGTGAATTAGCTCTGCGGGTAAATGGCATGGCTTGCTATAGATTATCCTAAAAGGTGAAATACCGAGTGGAGTCTTGTAGGTTGTCCCATAGGCCCACAAAACCTGGTCCAACAGTTTTGACCAGTTCTTCCTATCTGGACAAACCAACTTCTGAAGAATACCCTTCACCTCTCTATTAGAAACCTTTGTCATGCCATTAGATTGTGGGTGATATGCGTTGGCTATTCTATGTTCAAATTTATATTCCTTAGCCAGAGATCTCATTTCCTTATTCACAAAGTGGCTACCCCCATCAGAAATCAAGACTTTTGGTATCCTGAACCTTGCAATGATATTATCCTTGATAAACTTACAGATGATTTTGCTATCTGTGGTTCGGGTTGGAATAGCCTATACCCATCTCGATAAATAATAAACCGCTAACAAGATGTACTCAAATCCATTGCTATTGGGAGAAGGACCCATAAAATCAATCCCCCATGCATCGAAAACATCATAGAAAATCATTGGTTGCATGGGCATTTCATCTCTATAACCAACAGTCCCTCCCAGCCTTTGACAAATTGGGCATGACCGTACAAAATCATTAGCATCTAGAAATATAGTCTGCTAGTAAAATCCACATTGGAGTACCTTGTGCGCGATTCTCTTTCCCTAATGGTGTCCTCCAGCCTCGAGAGAATGACAATATGTGAGGACACTCTGGTATTCCTCCTGAGGAATACATCGTCGCCAGACATAATCCGGTCCTTCATTGAAAATGAAAGGATCGTCCCAATGGTTTTTTCTCGAATCCGGCTTTAATCGATCAATCATTCTCTTTGTCCAACCAAAGGGAACCTTCTTGGAGAGAAGATAGTTTACTATGTTAGAATACCATGGGAGTAAATCAGTAACGCAAACTGACTCGTCTGGAAAAGTCTCCTTAATTGGTCTGATGTCAGGATAATCGTTTTGCTCAATTCGGAAAAGGTAATCAGCAACAACATTCCTTATTCCAGGTTTATCCTTGATCTTCAAATTAAATTCCTGGATTAATAAGATCCATCTCAAAAGCCGTGCTTTGGCATCCTTCTTATCCATTAGATATCTAATTGACGTATGATTAGTGAAAATCATCACCTTGGAGCCCAATATATATGATTTGAATTTTTCAAGGGCCCAAACTACATCGAGCATTTCCTTTTCAGTTACTGTATAATTTCTCTGTGCAGGATCCAACACTTTGCTCACGTAATGAATCACATAAGGAATTCCATCTCGTCTTTGTCCAAGCACAGCTCCGACAGCAAAATCTGATGCATCATTTATGATCTCAAAGGGAAGGGACCAGTCAATAACTTATAAGATCGACGATTCACATATTTTCTTTTTCATAAGCTCGAAGGCCTCTTGACACTTGTGTTTTACAATAAACTCGGTGTCTTTTCTTAAGATCTCAGTCAGTGGGCGGGCGATCTTTGAAAAATCAGGGATAAACCTTCAATAAAATCCAACATGCCATAAGACAGACCTCACTGACTTGACGTTGGTTGGTGGCTCAAGTTTCTTGATCACATCCACCTTGACAGGGTCGACCTCCATTCCCTTTTTGTAGATGGAGTGCTGATGAATCCACGATTCATCATCTCAATATCTTGAGCTTAGCAAAATAACTGAGTAAAATCCCAGAAAAATGTCCATAAAATCAATAAATTAACAAAATGACTCTTGTAAATAAAACACACTAATTAATGTATTAGATTGTAAACAATAAATTACACATAAAAAGCCGCAAAAATAAAGGAGTTTTATACATGTAAATAGCCCAAAACTTCATGTATTTTTAATAATTTCATTTCAACTCCTTTTTGGCTAATTCTTTCTCCAACTTGTTCATAACCATGTATTAAAAATAGAAAAATATAAAACAAATTTTACCTCAAATAAATGCTCCTAGATCCAAAAGAGAAAAAGCCGTAAAGACCAACTTCTAAGCCAAATTCTCGCTCCGTATGAAATCCAAATTCATCAAACTCACTTTTAAAGTTCAAGTTAGAAAATTATCTTCCAACAGAAGTGATTTCATTAAAATCAGAGCTCATTTGCAAAAGTTGGGTTTTGGGACCTAGATGTACATTGTATATTATGTATATATTCATTCTTTCTTCATTTTTTATTTTATCTTTCCAAATTACTAAAAATACAAAAAATCATGGTTGTGGTGTATTTTGATTGCATTATTTTATTATATTTTTCCGTTTAAAATATCTCTTATTAAAAAGACAAAAAATACATACTAGAAAAGCAAACGAAAAAATGTACATGTTGTATGTATTCCCTTGTAAATTCCCCACTATTTTTTTCATTCTTTATATTTTTTGTTGTATTTAAAGTAGCCTACTTTATTTCGTTTATTTATTTAATTATTTTACATTCTCTACAATAACCACCAATTCAATTCCATTATTCCACCATTTTTTCCAACTTCCCATTCAACTCCATTAATAATTCAACCTCCCATTCAACTCTACCACTTTAATAACCTCTCATTCCATTCTCTTTATATACATCCCATCCTCCTCAATTTGCACTTGATTCATCTTTATGTGAGGAGAGCCTAGTTCCCAGAGTTGAATCGGTGACAGCGACGCAACCGCAGTGAGCGACAACAGCCCTCTCTCCAGTGAGATCCGTTGGTTTTTTGGCCAACATCGCAACCGCATTTGCGCGTTGCTCGAGCTCATCGCTCGCCGACGATTGGAGCGAAGATCGTACTCTCGTAAGCACACCATAGGCGACCGTCTCCATTGTAGGCAATTTTTCATCTCATTTTATCATCTTGTCATTTTTGTATTTTTTAGCACATCATTTCATCACCCAGAAATCCTTCATTTGTTTATATCTCTATCACATCACCACCAACTTATCATCTTCCCTGTTTGCATACATATTTGTTTCTGTTTAAAAAATACAAAAAAATTAAAATCTAAAACAACAAAAAAAGTTTTTTTTATGATTGCATCAAATCAGTAAAAAAATCAAAAAATAAAAAAAACCAACGCAGCGCCTAGGGCTCCAAGCTCCTCCTCCGTACGCGGCTTCCCCAGGCCGGCCCCCCTCCTCTGTGCGTCGCTGCCCCCAACCGACCGTGCCTCCTCCGCTGCCAGACGCGCCACCGCGACCCTCGTCCATACTTCCCCTCTGCAGGCCACGCGCCATCGCGCCCCCCCCATCCCCTCCAGTTGCCGCGACGCTGTGCGCTGCTCCGTCGCCCACGCCTCCGCCGCTGTGCGCAGCCGAGCGACCTTCCGCCGCCGCCGACCCCTTTGGGTCCACCTCCCCATTTTAACCGTCCGGAAGAAGAAGAAAGTTCAATTTTATTTTCATTTTTTATTTTGAAAAAATTGCATATGTTTCCCTGTAAGTTTATGTAACTACAAAAACATCCTTGTACATATTTGTGTTGTTTATTTTCAATTTTCATTTTGCACGGATACTACTGTGTTCGCCTGTTAATTTGGACATCAATCTTGCACCTTTTTAGTCAATGAAAAATGCCACTATGTTGAGCAACCAATTTTATACATTCTGAATATTTATTTGTACTTTTGTGAGTTGTGGGTAATTAATTAAAAATGTTTAACTGAAATTTTGCATATTTTACCCATTCTATGCTATTAAATTGATATCTACCACAAAGTTAATCTAAAAATTCCATAAAAGCTTGAGATGATGTATTGAAGTGAGTTTTAATTACTACCCAAATTTCATCCAAAGTGGAGTTGTCTTGTGCATAAAATAAATTATAAAGTGATTTTAGTATTTTATTTTTAATTAAATCCATTACATTATTTTTTGCAAAATTTCAAGTCTCCTGGATTCTATATGAAAATATCTTTTGCGATAATTCACACTCTGATTTATTTGATATTGTGGATTAAATAGGAATTAATTACTCACTGTTACTCTGATTTCACAACAAAATTCATAAAAAAATCATATTTTGTCAAAAAATTCAAAAAAAATTAATGTAGTCTCATTTCATATGTTTATATTCTAGTAAATTTTTCATTATTTTTGCTTATTGTTTGTGTGAAAAATTACGAAAAAACCCATAAAAGTGTATATTTTTACTTGTTGCATTTTAATCCTAAAAATTCCAAAAAAATGTGTTTTGCATTCATCTCTGGATTAGGATTATAGGAAAAATATAATTGATTGAATTGAACTAATTTGACATTAAAATTAATTTGGCCTTGTTGTGTATTTTCTTAGAGTCTTAATTCAGCCGCATTTGTATTTGGCATTCATTTTGCTTAAAAAATCTAAAAAAATACCGCTTGGAAATCTAGACCTAAGTTTTAAAATTAAACCCCAAGTTGTTCCTTTGCCTCCATGTGTTCGACCCGGACTTGCCCAGGATATAAATTAAGCCGAGACACTCTTCACGGAGATTTTCTCTCAGTTCTGACTGGATCGCTAAGTACACGTATTACAACGTGACAAATTATTTATCGTATTTATCGACTCGTCAAGTGACCCAACACGATACCGTCTGTCACGATAAAGTGACTTTTCTCCAAGGAGAGTACCAAATTAACCTCCCTGCATCTCTGGAGGACTCGGTCCAAGTGCGCTAAACATGTATCAAATGAATCACCATGGACTGAGAAGTCATCCATGAAGACTTCCAGGAAATCACCAACCATTTCGGCAAATACGGCAATCATGCACCGTTGAAATGTGCCTAGGGAATTACAAAGTCCGAATAGCATACGCTTGAATGCGTAGGAGCCAAAAGGACATGTAAATGTGGTCTTTTCTTGATCCTCGGGAGCGATGGCTACTTGATTGTAGCCAGAGTACCCATCAAGAAAATAGAAGAATGCTTTCCCTACAAGTCTCTTCAAGATTTGGTCAGTAAATGGCAGTGGAAAGTAATCTTTCTTGGTCGCAACATTCAGGCATCTGTAATCGACACAGATGTGCCACAACATGGGTACTCAGGTCGCGATCTCTACCCCATCCTCGTTGGTGACTGTAAAGCCTTGAACTTGGCACATCTCGGATCCAATATAATAAGATCTGGCTCGTCAAGAGGAAAACCAACAGAATTTGTTTCATGTGAATCGGACTTTGTTTCGATTTGTTATGTGAGAAGTAAGGAGGGTTAAGATGTCATTAAACCATAATGCTTGTCATTAAGACTAATTAAATATGATTAAAGAAACTAATGATGGATTGAAAACCGCTAATGATCATTAGCAAACACTAATGAATAGTTAGCAAAAGATAAGTGTAAACCGCAAAAGTTAAATCGTAATTAGTGGAAGTTAATCACGATTAATGTTAATTAAGCATCATTAGTTGGATATTATAGAGGATTTGTGAAGCACTTTTCACGAATAGCATTGCTATTGACGAGACTAACTCAGAAAGAAGTCCCATTCTTATGGTCTGATACATGTCAATCTAGTTTTCAGACACTGAAAAAATGCCTAACATCTGCACCATTCCTTACTCTACCCACTGGGAGTGAAGGGTTTACAGTGTACATAGATGCGTCTAAAGAAGGACTTGGGGCAGTTCTTATGCAACATGGTAAGGTAGTTGCGTATGCATCACGACAGCTCAGGACACATGAAAAGAACTACCCAACACATGACCTTGAATTAGATGTTGTAGTTTTTGCTTTAAAGATATGGAGACATTACCTCTATGGTATTACTTTTGAAAACTTCACTGATTATAAAAGCTTAAAAAATCTATTTGATCATAAGGAACTCAATATGAGACAGAGACGGTGGCTAGAGCTGTTGAAAGACTATGATTGCACTATCTCCTATCACCCTGGTAAGGGGAACGTCGTAGCAGATTCCCTTAGCAGAAGAACTTATTTACCTGGGTTGGTAAGTGCTATCCACTTCTGGGGTTTACTATCAACGTTAAGTGAATGGAAACCATTTGATAGTAGTGTTGATATTATAACTATTCCTCACCATTACAAACCAGAGATCTGGGATAGAATAAAGAAAGGATAGGAGGATGATCCAGTCCTTAAAGACTTGAGACAACAACTTGATAAGAATGAGATAGACGGATTCCAGATACAAGATGGGTTACTGTATAACCATCACAGAGTTTGTGTACCAACACACCTGAAATAAGGAAAGACATCTTATGAGAAGCGTACTGGTCAAAATTATCTATTCGTCCAGGAATTACAAAGATGTATAAGGATCTTCATTCATACTTTTGGTGGCCGGGAATGAAGAAAGATGTTGATGAGTTTGTGAATTCATGTTTCACTTGCCAGCAGGTAAAGGCTTCACATCAAAAGCCACCAGGATTATTGCAACCCCTCCCTATACCTGAATGGAAATGGGAAAGCATTTCCATGGATTTCGTTACTGGATTACCTCGGACGACTGGTAGTAAAGATAATTTATGGGTTATAATAGATCGTCTGACGAAGGTAGCACACTTTATTCCAATAAGCTTATCTTTCACTCCAGACCAGCTTACTGAGTTATATATATTACACATGTGATTCGCCTCCATGGTATCCCAAAGGAAGTAGTTTCCGATCGAGATTCACGATTCACCTCACACTATTGGGAGAACTTCATGAAATCCTTAGGCACACAACTATGCTTGAGCACAACATATCATCCACAAACAGATGGTCAATCAGAACGTACTATTCAGACTTTAGAGGATATGCTACGAGCATGTACCTTAGAATGGGAAGGATCATGGTTGAAACATTTGCCTCTTACAGAATTCACATACAACAACAGTTACCATACAGTATTGGCATGGCACCATTTGAAGCACTTTATGGACAAAGGTGTACTACTCCTTCGTGTTGGCAAGAGCTCGGGATAAAGAACCTTTATGATTCAAATTGACTGCAAGAGACACGAGAAGCTGTAGAGCTTGCTCGAAAAAGACTATTGACTGCTCCAAGTAGCCAGAAAAGCTATATTGATACCAGGCGAAGAGACCTTGAGTTTGAGGTAGGTGACTTTGTATTTCCAAAGTATCACATATGAAGGGAATTCATAGGTTTGATGTTCATGGGAAGTTATCACCCAGGTTCGTGGGTCCTTTTGAAATTACTCAGCGCATTGGAAAAGTGGCATATAGACTTTCACTTCCTCCACATCTTTCGGCAGTACATGACATTTTTCGTGTATCAAATCTGAGAAAGTACGTTAAGAATCTAGAGCATAAGATAAGTTATGATTATTTACATGTTGAGCCAGACTTGACATACCAAGAGATACCTGTGCAAATACTTGACAGGGATATCAAGAAGTTGAGAAACAAAGAGGTGCCTCTAGTTAAAGTATAGTGGTGGAACCAAGAGTTTGAAGAAGCCACATGGGAACCTGAGGCGGAAATGAGAGAGAAATACTCCTACTTGTTTGATTAATAAGACTATGTGTTGTATATCTTCTTTATAAATGAAACGACGTGCATTCTCTTTAAGGTTGTTATGGTTTCAATCCTCTTTAAGGTTGTTATGCCTGCATTTCTAGTCTCGAGGATGAGACTTCCTTTAAGGTTGTTATAATTGTAAAGCCTTGAACTTGGCACACCTTGAATCCTATATAATAAGATCTGTCTCGTCAAGAGGAAACCAATGGAATTTGTTTCGTGTGAATCGGACTTCATTTCGATTTGTTATGATTTTCGGAAGAAAGAGAAGGAGGGTTAAGACGCCATTAACCCATAATAATTGTCATTAAGACTAATTAAACATAATTAAAGAAACTAATGACAGATTGAAAATTGCTAATGATCATTAGCAAACACTAATCAATAGTTAGTAAAAGATAAGCGCAAGCCACTAAAGTTAAATCGTGATAGTGGAAGTTAATCACGATTAACATTAATTAAGTGTCATTAGCGAATCTAGAATCCTCTAGAATATTCTAACTTAAGCCCCAAGTTTGGGATAAGTTTTGGTAAAAACCATGGGCCAAAACCATGGACCGCTAAACCATGGTTTTCAAACCATGGTTAGTGGTTTTCTGGAGCCTATAAATAGACCCCCTACCCATTCATCTACGATTTCCACTACCACCACCACCCCAAGGGATAGGGTCTAGAGGTCAGGAGGAGGAGTGGGAGGCGAGGGAGGAGCGTTATCGAAGCGCTGCCGGGAAAACGAGGAGGAGGAACGTATGATCCTCTCTTAGTTTGTTTCGTAAGGTAGGATTTCAATTCATCCTCTTTTCTTCCAACCTTTAATCTTGATTCATCTTTCTTTCCGATTTGTTTTCTGTTGTGGTTCGAGGAGAAATCTATGTAACACACCCTACTTAGGTGCAGGCGGTTATGCATGTCAGTGAACCCTGTGATTCGTCACACATTCACTCATCTAAGATGTGTGGTATCTATCGATTCTCCAACGTTTATATTTCTATTCTTTCAATTATGCTTTTATAGTTATTTTGATGGAGAAATCTGGGTAATACCCTACTTAGGTGCGGGCGGTTATGCACGTCAGTGAACCCTGTGATTCGTCACACATTCACTCACCTAAGATGCGTGGTGTCTACCGATTCTTCATCTCTTGTTGTTTGAGTATATTCTTTCAGTTTCGTTGTTGTTTTTCTCTCGATTTATTTTATAGAGGAAACTCTTTTTGTTTTTATTTTGAAATATGTCCCGATATAAGGGAAACTCTGTCGAAAGTTTCCGAGAAATATGTCCCGATATAAGGGGAAACTCTGCTGAAATTTTACGAGAAATATGTCCCAATATAAGGGGAAACTCTGCTGAAATTTTCCAAGAAATATGTACCAATATAAAGGGAAACATCGCCGAAATTTCAAGAGAAAATAAGTTCTTGGCGTTGTTCGTGTTCTTCACGTTCTTCGTGTTCTTCGTTCGTTCTTCGCGTTCTTGACACGTTCTTAGCATTTTTTATACGAAAATGAAATTCGATCTTTTCAGGAGCCTTAAAACATCCTTTCTGAAAATAAAACATGATAAAGCATTATATACGCGAGAGAGAGCTCGATTAGGTAATGAAATCCTTCCTTTTGTTGTTGGATTTTCATACGAGATTATTGAAATTCTTGATTTTATACTCTTTGCTATGAAGAACCCTAATTTTGGCTATTTTTGAAAAAGTCTGAAGAGTTGCTTTGTGATTCCCACTAAATAAGGTTTAAGCATCAATTGATGTGGTTGCTTTAAAAGCTAAGGTTTGGGAGTTAAAATAGGCATAAATACAAGTATATATGCATATAAATAATATATATGAGTCTATACTAAGTGTTGTTGATTATGCAAATTGAAGACTTAACGAAAGAATTACATCATGGGAATTGATGTGGTTTGAGTTGGATCCTGAAAAGGATTGTGTATCTCGTTAAGGATGACTGGGAGTAGAACTACAGGTCGGGCATGCAACCTGTAGGTTTGTCGGAAGGAACCTGTATTGGCATTTCCCTACCTAGGCGGTATACATTTGCACTGTTATGATAAGTGCGCACGAAATGAATGATTTGCAACGCGTGGTACCGGGAGCCAATATCTTCGGGTTGAACGACGGAAGATATGCCCGTGCCATGTGGAGGCACGGGTGGTTCAATAGCAGTTGTGTCATGATAATATGTATTTAAAGCTGCTAGGTTATATGATTAAATGTTAGCCTGAGGTTTTAAGCAACTGAATCCTCGAGGATGGTGTTCTCATTTTGTTTTCTAGGTCGAGGGTTTGAGACCCTGTTTAATAAAAGAAAAGAAAATTATCAGGCTAGTATTGGAGGATTGGTCGAGGCAACGTGCGGTGGCATAAGATTACCAAGATCAACACAATCTCCTATCCCGAAGTGTCCACAGCTTCGGAGTCCAAGAATTGTGGGGTTCCCCTGGACTAATCCATGATGTGGAATAGAAAGGAATAGGACTTAAATTAATAAAAGGATTGTAATTTTTAATGACAACAAGTTTAGAAAAATCAATCAATTTGTTTGCTTTTCTCTTCTTCGTTACTTAGCATTTGCTAAATGTTATCCTATGATTTATGGAAAACTCAACAGGTGTCAGTGAGCCATCGCAAGGACCTTAGTAGACATCTAGCCAGCCGTAGTAGTTTTACTTTGTAAGGTAGTAATCTTTTTTTATATTTTCCTTTCAAGTTGATGTACATGTAAATGGTTATAGTGGGACAATGTATCATCTGACCTTATTTTGTGAGTGGAAAAGTGTTGAAATACTTTTTTTCTGAATATACTTTATTTGCAGTATGTTTCTGGATGTTAGTTGTGATTGTTGAACAAGTTATTGTTGAGTAACCAGATCTGGTTATGGGAGGATCTGACGACCTTAAATTGGGGTCATGACAGATTGGTATCAGAGCTTGGTTGCTCCATTAATTTATTTAGCAATTGACAACTATGAGAGGTATTCAGAAACTAAGGTTGTATTAAGATCCTTCGATCTTAATAACTGACCACGGTACCATTTACAAGTCATTGTCCCTTATGTACATCTTGCTAAGACATATAGGATCTGACCTTTGACCTTGATTCATTCCAGGATCATGGCAAACCAAGATGTGTCTAGGCAATTAGCAGCTATGATGGCAATGCTCTAAGACACGATGGCAAAGGCTGCAAGCATTGAAGGAGAGGCTCAATGCACAAGCTAAGAGACCCGAGGCATCTAAGCATGCGGATGCTAGGATTGAAGGTTATGTCCATCTTTTTGAGGAAGAATCAAGTTACCATCCTTCAACTGGTCTGCTCCATCCCCGACTGAAAGAGCAATGGATACGGTCCTTCTTAGACACCAAATATTACTATATAATTACCTAAAGAGAAAAATTCCTCGATTCAATGGTGTAGAGACACCTTCCGAGGCTGAATTATGGCTTGATGACGTTAGTAGGATATTGAGGATAATCCATGCACCAGTTGACACCAGGGTGCACTTTTCTTATTACTCCCTAACAGATTATACACGACGATGGTGGAGAGCAATTTCCAAGAAATTAGCAGATCCTGTTCCATGGGATATCTTTGAAGAGAGGTTCCGAGCTCACTTCTGTCCCTCTCATTGGGAAGAATTAAATAGGAGAGAGTTGACTTCTTTGAACTAGGGTTCAAAGACCGTACGAGATTATCATATCCACTTTAGTGAGCTACTACGTTACTCACCAACTCTAGAAGCTTCACCACAAGAGTGTCTTACAAAATTTATTAGAGGTCTTCAGGGAGATCTGTGAGAAAAGCTTGCTGGTTTTAGAGCTACAACCGTAGATGAAGTAATGGACATTGCCTCTCGTATTGAGATGGAGAGGGATGAAAACTGCGAAAAAATAAGTTTCCACTTTAATGGTGGACCATCCACATGCAAGGCACATTATAACCGTAGAGATCGTCGCTATCATCCAGTCATTTCCAGTATAAGCTCACCACAGACCTTGGGTCAGGAATTATAAGGAAGAGGGGATTTCTCTAGACCTCCACTATACCCCCGTAACTCAGCACTAGGAAAGTGTGTGAATTTCCTGAGGTATTCCCAGAGGAACTACCTAAATTACCACCTGAGCGAGAGATTGAATTTGAAATCTCTCTTATACTTGATACTCAGCCTATCTCTATCCCTCCATATAGGATGGCACCAGCTGAGTTACGAGAGTTAAAGGCACAATTGCAAGAACTATTAGATAAAAGATTCATTCAACCTAGTACTTCACCATAGGGAGCACCTGTCTTATTTGTCAGGAAAAAGGATGGGTCAATGCGGTTGTGCATTGACTATAGACAGTTAAACAAGAGGACAATAAAGAATAAGTATCCTCTACCAAGGATAGATGATCTCTTTGACCAGCTACAAGGTTCGACTGTGTATTCCAAGATTGACTTAAGATCTGCATACCATCAGTTGAAGATAAAAGATGCAAATATCCCCAAGACAGCCTTTCTAACTAGATATGGACATTATGAATTTTAGTTATGCCTTTGGTCTGACAAATGCCCCAGCAACTTTTGTGGATCTCATGAATAGAGTATTCAAGGAGTTATTAGATCACTTTGTAGTAGTCTTTATGGATGATGTGCTTATTTACTCCAAGGATAAGTATCTGCATGAATACCATCTCAGACAGACACTTGAGACATTAAGGAAGAACAAATTGTATGCTAAATATAGCAAATATGACTTTTGGTTATCTTAAGTATCTTTCTTGGGCCATGTTATTTCTGGGGAAGGTATATCAGTTGATCCTACAAAGGTTAGTGCGGTGATGAATTGGGAACACCCGAAGACTGTCACAGAAATACGATCTTTTTCTAGGTTTAGCTGGATATGATAGAAGATTCGTGAAGGACTTTTCACGAATAGCATTGCCAATGACTAGACTAACTCAGAAGGAAGTCCCATTCTTATGGTTTGATAATGTGAAGCTAGTTTTCAGACACTGAAAGAATGCCTAACATCTGCACCAATCCTTACTCTACCCACGAGGAGTGAAGGGTTTACAGTGTACACTGATGCGTCTAAAGAAGGACTTGGGGCAGTTCTTATGAAACATGGTAATAGTTGCGTATGCATCACGATAGCTCGGGACACATGAAAAGAACTACCCAATACATGACATTGAATTATCTGTTGTAATTTTTGCTTTAAAGATATGGAGACATTACCTCTATGGTATTACTTTTGAAAACTTCGTTAATTATAAAAGCATGAAATATCTATTTGATCAGAAGGAACTCAATATGAGACAGAGACGGTGGCTAGAGTTGTTGAAAGACTATGATTGCACTATCTCCTACCACCCTGGCAAGGGGAACGTCGTAGCAGATGCCCTTAGCAGAAGAACTTATTCACCTGGGTTGGTGAGTGCTATCCAATTCTGGAGTTTACTATCAACGTTAAGTGAATGGAAACCATTTGATAGTAGTGTTGATCCTATAACTATTCCTCACCAATACAAACCAGAGATCTGGGATAGAATAAAGAAAGGACGGGAGGATGATCCAGACCTTAAAGACTTGAAACAACAACTTGAAAAGAATGAGATAGAGGGATTCCAGATACAATATGGGTTATTGTATAACCATCACACAGTTTGTGTACCAAACACACATGAACTAAGGAAAGACATCTTATGAGAAGCGTGCTGCTCAAGATTATCTATTCATCCACGAATTACAAAGATGTATAAGGATCTTCATTCATACTTTTGGTGGCCAGGAATGAAGAAAAATGTTGCTAAGTTTGTGAATTCATGTTTCACTTTCCAGCAGGTAAAGGCTTCATCAAAAGCCATAAGGATTATTGCAACCCCTCCCTATACCTGAATGGAAATGGGAAAGCATTTCCATGGATTTCGTTACTGGCTTACCTCAGACGACTGGTAGTAAAGATGGTATCTGGGTTATAATAGATCGTCTGACGAAGGTAGCACGCTTTATTCCAATAATCTTATCCTTCACTCCATACCAGCTAGCTGAGTTATATATATTACACATGTGATTCGCCTCCATGGTATCCCAAAGAAAGTAGTTTCCGATCAAGATTCACGATTCACCTCACACTATTGATAGAACTTCATGAAAGCCTTAGGTATACAACTATACTTGAGCACAACATATCATCCACAAACATATGGTCAATCAGAATGTATTATTCATACTTTAGAGGATATGTTACGAGCATGTGCCTTAGAATGGGAAGGATCATTGTTGAAACATTTGCCTCTTACAGAATTCACATAAAACAACAGTTACTATACAAGTATTTGTGTGGCACCATTTGAAGCACTTTATGGACGAAGGTGTACTACTCCTTTGTGTTGTCAAGAGGTCAGGATTAAGAACCTTTATAATTCAAATAGACTGAAAGAGATACAGGAAGTTTTAGAGCTAAGTGATACTGGGTGAAGAGACCTTGAGTTTGAGGTAGGTGACTTTGTATTTCTCAAAGTATCATATATGAAGGGAATTCAGAGGTTTGGTGTGCATGGGAAGTTATCATCCAGGTTCGTTGGTCCCTTTGAAATTATTCAGCGCATTGGAAAAGTGACATATAGACTTACACTTCCTCTACATCTTTCGGCAGTACACGATGTTTTTCATGTATCAAATCTAAGAAAATACATTAAGGATCCAGAGTATAAGATAAGTTATAATGATTTACATGTTGAGCTAGACTTGGCATACCTAGAGATACCTGTGCAAATACTTGACAGGGATATCAAGAAGTTGAGAAACAAAGAGGTGCCTCTAGTTAAAGTATCATGGCGGAACCAAGAGTTTAAAGAATCCACATGGGAACCTGAGGCGGAAATGAGAGAGAAATACTCCTGCTTGTTTGATTAATAATACTATGTGTTGTATATCTTCTTTATAAATGAAATGGCATTCATTCTCTTTAAGGTTGTTATGGTTTCAATCCTCTTTAAGGATGTTATGCCTGCATTTCTAGTCTCAAGGATGAAACTTCCTTTAAGGTTGTTATAATTGTAAATCCTTTAACTTGGCACATCTCAGATCCTATATAATAAGATCCGGCTCGTCAAGAGGAAACCAACGAAATTTGTTTCGTGTGAATCGGACTTCGTTTCGATTTGTTATGATTTTTGGAAGAAAAAGAAGTAAGTAGGGTTAAGACATCATTAACCCATAATGACTATCATTAAGACTAATTAACATAATTAAAGAAATTAATGACGGATTGAAAACCGCTAATGATCATTAGCAAACACTAATCAATAGTTAGCAAAAGATAAGCGTAAGCCGTGAAAGTTAAATCGTGATTAGTGCAAGTTAATCACAATTAATGTTAATTAAGCATCATTAGCGAATCTAGAATCCTCTAGAATGTTGTAACTTAAGCTCCAAGTTTGGGATAAGTATTGGCTAAAACTATGCGCCAAAACCATGGACTGCTAAACCATGGTTAAAGTCTAAACCATAGTTTTCTAACCATGATTAGTGGTTTTACGGAGCCTATAAATAGACCCCCTACCCATTCATTCTCTACGATTTCCACTACCACCACCACCCCAAGGGCTAGGGTCGAGAGGTCGGGAGGAGGAGTGGGAGGCAAGGGAGGAGCGCTAGCGAAGCGCTGCCGGGAGAACGAGGAGGAGGAACGTATGATCCTCTCTTAATTTGTTTCGTAAGGTAGGATTTTAATTCATCCTCTTTTCTTCCAAGCTATTTTCTTGATTCATCTTTCTTTCTAATTTGTTTTCTGTTGTGGTTCGAGGAGAAATTTGTGTAACACCCTACTTAGGTGCAGGCGACTATGTACGTCAGTGAACCCTGTGATTCATCACACATTCACTCATCTAAGACGCGTGGTGTCTATCGATTCTCCATCGCTTATGTTTCTATTCTTTCAATTATACTTTTACAGTTATTTTGATGGAGAATCATGTGTAATACCCTACTTAGGTGAGAGCAGCTATGCACGTCAGTGAACCCTGTGATTCGTCACACATTCACTCACCTAATATGCATGGCGTCTACCGATTCTTCATCTCTTATTGTTTGAGTATATTCTTTCAGTTTCGTTGTTGTTTTTCTCTCGATTGATTTTCAAGAGGAAATTCTTTTCATTTTCATTTTGAAATATGTTTCGATATAAGGGGAAAATCTACCGAAATTTTCCGAGAAATATGTCCCGATATAAGGGGAAACTTTGCGGATATTTTTCGAGAAATATGTCCCAATGTAAGGGGAAACTCTGCCAAAATTTTCCAAGAAATATATTCCGATATAAAGGGAAACTCCGCCGAAATTTCAAGAGAAAATATGTTCTTGGCATTCTTCGCGTTCTTTGTGTTCTTCGTTCGTTCTTCGCGTTCTTGACACGTTCTTAGCATTTTTGATACGAAAATGAAATTCAATCTTTTCAGGAGCCTTAAAACATTCTTTCTGAAAATGAAACACGATAAAGCCTTGCATACGCAAGAGAGAGCTCGATTAGATAATGAAATCCTTCCTTTTGCTCTTGGGTTTTCATACTAGATTATTGATATTCTTGATTTTATGTTCTTTGTTATGAAGAACCCTAATTTTTGCTATTTTAGAAAAAGTTTGAAGAGTTGCTTTGTGATTCCCTCTAAAACAAGGCTTAAGAATCAAATTGATGCGGTGACTTTGAAAGTTAGGGTTTGGGAAATAGGCATAATTACGAGTATATATGCATATGAATAATATATATATATGAGTCTATACTAAATGTTGCTGATTATGTAAATCGAAGACTTAACGAAAGAATTACATCATGGAAATTGATGTGGTTTGAGTTGGATCATGAAAAGGATCGTGTGTCATGTTAAGGATGACTAGGAGTAGAACTATAGGTCAGGCACGTAACTTGTAGGTTTATCGGAAGGAATCCATATTGGTGTTTCCCTACCTACGTGGTACATGGTTGCCCTGTTATGATAAGTGCGCATGAAATGAATGATTTTCAACGCGTGGTACTGGGAGCCAATATCTTCGTGTTGAACGACGGAAGATGTGGTCGTGCCATGTGGAGGCACGGGTGGTTCAATAGTAGCTGGGTCACGATAATATGTATTTAAAGCTGCTAGGTTATATGATTAAAAGTTAGCCTGAGGTTTTACGCAACTGAGTCCTCGAGGACGGTGTGCTCATTTTATTTTCCAGGTCGAGGGTTTGAGACCCAGTTTAATAAAAGAAAAGAAAATTGTTAGGGTAGTATTGGAGGATTGGTTGAAGCAACGTGCGGCGTCATAATCATACCAAGATCAACATAATCTCTAATCCCGAAGTGTCCACAACTTCAGAGTCCAAGAATGGTGGGGTTCCCCTAGACTAATCCCTGATGTGGAATAGAAAGGAATATGACTTAAATTAATCAAAGGATTGTTACTTTTAATGACAACAAGTTTAGAAAAATCACACAATTTGTTTGCTTTTCTCTTCTTTGTTACTTAGCATCCGCTAATTGTTATCCTATGATTTATAGAAAACCCTACAGGTGTCGGTGATCCATCGCAAGGACCTTAGTAGACATCTAGCCAGCCACAATAGCTTTACTTTGTAAGGTAGTTAGTAATCTTTTGTATATTTTCCTTTCAAGCTGATGTACATGTAAATGGTTATAGTGGGACAATGTATCATTTGAACTTTATTTTGTGAATGGAAAAGTGTTGAAATACTTTCTTCTGAATATACTTTATTTGCAGTCTGTTTCTGAACGTTAGTTATGATTGCTGAACAAATTATTGTTGAGTAACAAGATCCGATTATGAGAGGATCCGACGGCCCGGAATTGGGATCGTGACAGTGACCATCTGGATTCCCGACTTCTTCGAGATGACATGAAGGGGGGGCACCCACTTAGAGTCAAAAATGGGGTATATAAACCCTGCTTTGCACCATTTCTCTATCTCTTTCTTAACTACTTCCCGGAGATTGGGATTTAATCTTCTCTGGAATTCACAGGAATGCCTTGTGTTATCCTCAACATAGATTTGGTGCGAGCAGAGAGTGGGATTGATTTATACGAGATCCGACACAGTCCAACCAGTGGCTTTTCGATTTCTCTCAAAGACTTAGAGTAATCTAAATTCATGATCTATGGTTAATGATGAGCTAATTATCACAGGAAATTTCTCTTTGGGTCCAGTAAGAATGCATAATTGAGTGTGGGAGGAAGTGGTTTCATCTTTGGCAATTCTGAATCATCATTTAGGTCTGGCTAAATGACTTTTGGATATGTCTCTGTGTTGGTTGGCGGTGAGTCACTCTGTGACCAATTCCGAAGAAAGGTAAGTCGGATCGCAAAAGTAGTGCGGTAATTCGACCAAAGCCGCGTCCGACTCGTCATCGATATTTCTTGATTGTCCTGAAGAAGATGGAACTGACAAATCCGAAAGGATTTCTGTGTCATCAAGGTAATAGGTATCTGGGTGTCTAGATAGGTTTGGCAACATCTCACAAACTGCACTGTGTACTGTTTCTTCTTCTAATGAGGTGCTTTCACTCTGAATTCCCAGAAGTTGGTCCCACGACCCAGTAGTGCTGATGAGATTGTATTCTGATGTTTCTGAGTATTCGGTGGTAGATTCGGAGTCTGGTCTTTGCCACTTTGTTTGTTTCATCTCTAAGTCCACCTCTCCGCCTAGAGAGCGGAATTTCATCATTCATGTACTGTAATCAGATACGGCTTGAGCAGTTCGTAAAAATGGTCTTCCCAGAATGATTTGGGATTCCTTCCAATAGTTCAGGGTCTCCATATCAAGGACAGTGAAGTCCACTTTGTATTTTGTACCCTCGATCAAGATGACTACATTTTTTAATTCTCCCTTAGGTCTCTTAGTGGATTTATCAGCAAATTTGAGTAAAGATAATGATTTTTAGAGAGGATCTAACTCCAATTTGTAATGTAAGGCTAAGGGGAGAAGATTGATCGAAGAACCATTATCAAGTAGTGTGCGTACGAACGCAATGCCGGCAATGCAACTCTCCACATAATGAGAACCCAAATCCCTTTTCTTTCTTGATAAATGCCTATTTCTGACACATTTGGTAGTGTCCACAGTCAAGATATGAGTCTCCACATATTGACTTGGTTTCTTTGTACGAGTCCTGGTGGGCGTGCATTTTACTTTCAAGTACTTTTGAAATGCTGGATTACTGGCCACATATTGATCAAAGGGTACTTTGACTGTGATATTTTCCTCGCAGAATTGTTCCATTTCTGGTTTATCTTGAATGTTTTTCTTGGTTTTCCTTTCTTAAGAGCATGGGAGAAAGAAATGGAAACATTTGAGACAGGAGATAGAGAACCAGAGTAATAAATAAGAGCGTCTTTATTAGAAATGGAGTTCTTATTACAATCATTGGTTTTCTGATAATAATCAAAATCATGTTGCTGAAAAGGTGACAAATGTAATTTTGCAGCAACTAGAGGTGCAAGGTCCTCTGTAGACTCCATAGATGCTTTTCCCTTCGCGCATGTTGGGATCTTTACCGGTGCAGAATTCAGGTATCCTTCTTATTCGCTCTCTAAAGCATCCTCCGGTTGATCTTCCGAGTCTTCATGATCCAATTACCATGCCTGGTCAGGTATGTCCACAGTCCTTCCGCTTCTAAGTGACATAGCATTTATATTGTCAAACGAAAGGATCTCATATTCAGATGTGGAAGAATCTGAATAGTATACCTGGCCATTGTGTTGGCAAGATTGAGATTTGTTCAAACTTGGGCGGGAATGGTTGTAGTAGGAGCTGTCTGTTCATCTCTCCAACGAGACAAGTGATTAACATCAACCCGTAGATCATATAGTTCATTTCGAAAGTTGTGAATCTCCTTGTGCATCTGTCTCTGGATATCTACGGGTTCTTATTAAGAATTGGATAGTTGAGATGGTTGTTTTGAGGTGTGAGTTTGTGGATCTTGGTATTGTTGTCGGTATTGCTGAGGCTGGTTCTGGCGGTTGTATGGTTGTTGCTGCTGCTTCTGATGCAGGAATGATGCAGTGTTCTGAGTTTGCTGTGGAGATGGTGGGAACGAGGCATTATAGAAAGTGGGTGGACATTGGTAATGCTGACGGTCCCCCATATTACCCTATCAGGTAGTGTCTTGAGTGTACTAGATGTCGTTCACTTCGATATCGGAGGCCTTCTTCAACAATTTTGGCTGGTGAAGGTGACTATTGGGAAGGTTGGTCATAGAATTGGTCCTGAACCCATGGTTGTTGTTGTCCTGATCCTGAATGCTCTTAGACGTGATGTATACGATAGATCGTGACCGTAGGTGCAATGGATATCCCCATCTTGGACACCTTCTCAGTCAGCTCTTCCATTTGCTTTGGAAACTGGGAGATCATGTTGTTGATGTCGTTCATCCTCTTATGAATCTGATCCACAGCTGTCAATTTATCAGTGATGATGTTCATGTTTGGAATCAAATCTTCTGCTATTTCTGTAATAGTTTGCTTTCCCCCTTTGGATTGAAATGTATTCAGGGAATCGGTGTATGCTCTACTGGCAATCTGTGAGCGGCTTGTCTCAGCCATTTGCTTTAGTACTTTCCAGACAATTTCATCCCCTCACGATGTGTAGTTGCCACCGTAGGCAGTGCTCACCAACCCTTGAGTCTCGTAGTTGAGGTCAGAGTAGAGTGACTGAACTAAGATATTGTTATCCAGGTCATGGCACGGGCATTTTTGTAGTAGATCGTTAAATCTATCCCAAGCATCACAGAGTGGTTCATTAGGCATCTGAGAGAAACTGGTGATGCGTGTCCTCATCTAGTTGGTTTGACTCAAAGGGTAGAATATTTTCAAGAATAGGTTTTTGATCCTATCTTAGGTGGTCACTGTCACTCCTAAATTCTTTACCCAGTAATCTACCTTCCCTTTCAAGGCGAAAGGGAGTGCAATGATACGAATGTAATCTTGGCTAACTTGTGGGAGCCTCAGATTAGAACATATCATCTCCAAGTCTCGCAAAAATTCATATGGTTCTTTAGTTTCATTACCATGGAATTGTGGTAATTGACTCAAAAAGTATGATTTCAGTTCATAGTTGATTTCTGACTGAGGAGGCTGCAAATAATTTCTCACTCTGTACTGCCCAGGATTGTACACTGCTTCCATTAGTGGTTCTCCCCCAACATTCAACTGCTCTAGTTTCTCTCTCAGTAAAAGCTATTGCTGCTCAGACACAACTAATCTTGCAAAAATCACCTGCATTGGATCTTCATTGGGTTCATCTTCATGGTCTTTCTTGGAAGACATCTTGGGAGGCATCTTCTTCAAATTCTTCTTCTCTTCACCTTCAGAATGTGAGAAATCAGAGTCAATAGACTATAAAGAATCAGAATTATCGAGGTGAGAGTCCTCCTTGATGTGATCAAGAGATAAAGAAAGAGTGTGGGTTTGACCTCCTTCCAAGAAGATGAAATAATCATAGGAGGAAGATTCACGGGAGAGGTGTCCCTGAACCTAAGGTGGTCCTAGGTAAGAGTGTCTCCGAACCTTTGAGACTGGAAAGTTTGTGGCGGTCAAAGAAGGGTTTGTGGAGTCCGAACAAAAATTACCGCAATCTTCCATTCTCGATTTCAAAAGATCAACAAGAGGTTTACGATTCCGAATCTAGGCACAAGTGTACGGTATTTGATGATTATCTATTTTCTACGCACAACTCAAACACAATGCAGAGCCTTGTTTCACCAACTCACTCAGTGAAGGTCGTGAGGGTACGGCCAGTTATCTTCTCAGTTTTTAATTGGTGAGGATTCAAATCTTGCAAATCATTTAACGAGTTGTTTGGTACCTGTATTTCCCTACCGACTGTCCCGAATTCTTACGATTAGTAGCACCTACTTTCAGCCAATATGGGAGTAAGTATAGACCGTAAAATGGCTACCCGTTTTACTTGAGGACGGAGCCTTATGCAGTGTCCTCTAAACCACCCACTCTGCTAAGGAAATCCGGACTGTTTACCGGCTATCCTTTATATCCTCACTGAGAAGAATTTAATCGTTTTTGGTAGAATCAATAGTCAATATGAAAATCATGGCTTAGCTCTATCTGAGTGTGCGTCTCTCTCCTCCTAGCAAGATAAAAGCATATAATGTCAGGGTTGCTCTCCCGCAAGAATTCTAGATTTTATGGGTTATTTAAAATCGGCTATATTTAGCAGTCCCAATTTTAATTAGATGATCACTAAAGAATTAAGTGAGCACAAATACACGTCTACAGTCTAGTCCCAATTTCCTTTAAAATTATGTGGCAAAACAAGAGTGAGAAATTCGGGAAAAGCTGATGCATGTAAAAAACTATGATGTATGCTCAGTTAGAAAACTTACAGTGAATCCGCAATCTCCATACGTGATGCAATACAAGAATTTAAATATCATTCTAAATGAATGCAAGCCGATGAAAAATCGTACCTAATAGAAAGTTTTATTAGCGGGGAAGAATTGAGTTGAATTTGGCTAAATTAAGCGATCTATGTGCGTCTCAATTAAAGTTAAGTGTGGACATAGGTCATACAGGCACAATCAAAAATTTAAATTGCTTTAAGAGCCGTAAGTGTAGGTCTATCCAAGGTTCAGGAAAGCGGTATGCGTATGCGTTCGGACAGGTCACTGAATAACGCTTAAGCGGTATGCGGGGGCATATGCGGGGTATATGCGGTTCTACATGGTTTCTTAATTTTTATTTAAAAATAAATAAATATATACAAAAGTGACTACAACAGAACTAAATTTATATATAATTGTGGTCCAACAGAAGATCTAAGAAAGATAACTTTCATATAGAGTTCAAAACAATCTCTATCAATCAAATATCAATACTTAAATAAAACGGTTAGCGCACAAAATAATTGACAACAATCAACAAAATAAAAATCTAGCGCACAAAATACCTCTATTGTTGAATATAATGTCATTTATCCCTTTCGTTATATTTATAACTGATCCTCCATCAAAAGTATCGAACTTTACATGTAATATATTGCATTCATAATAACTATTAGTTGACTAAATTAGTTTTCTAAATTATTAGTATATTGTTCCTTTTCTTCTTTGTGTGTTTACTCCAATATCGCGTATAACTACTTTGACGATGGATTTAAATGGTCATGGAATGCTTGGTTGGCATACATGCAAAAGTAAGAAAAACATGGCACAATAAAACAACAAAACATGGCACAAATTAAAAAAATAAAAAATAAATAAATAATGTGTATGCGGCCGCACAGACCGCATATGCGGCCGCACAGCCCGCATATGCGGCATGCATAAACGCACAGGGCGCATAATGGGGGGTTTCAGGAAAGCGGTGCGCTGAGGGCACCGCATACGCATATGCGGCCGCATATGCGGCCGCACGGGCCGCTTTCATGAACACTGGGTCTATCCTAAGCACCACTTAAGTCGGGCCCCACCCTCATCGGAGAGTAAAACAAGCCACGACACACTACAAAAAAAGTTCAAGGTATGTTTACACGCGCGAGAGTCCAAATAGACACCGCTATAAATGAGCAATTAATTATAGAAATTAAAAATTGCAGAAAATAAATCCTAGACTCCACGCTCTATCACGACTCGTCTCGATCTTAAATTAATTGTGGTTTTTTCAGAAGTTGGTGAAGATGCGTCAGTTCTTAAAAAACCGCTCCACGTACATCGGGTACCTCGCAAGAAAAATAAGAGAGAAAATGTAAGATAGTGACTCAAAAATAAATCAAAATAAAATAAAAAAATAAATGTTGTAAATAAAATAAAATAAATGCAAGAAAAAATGGAATTCACAGTGAAAAATTCGAGGGTCAGACTATCCGAATGTGAAAAACTGAAAAAAAATATAGACAAAATCTAAGTCGTTTGCCTCCTCGGCAATGGTGCCATCTGACAACTCGCGAACCACCCTTGCTAAATAGCATGGATTATCGTTCGCTAAAAACTATGTCGTTTCATTGTAGGCGGGCAATTGGAATCGATCGAGAAATAACTACACAAAATTTTTGCAATTTTAATCAACGTGGTTTTATGTTTATTTTACTTGGGTAAGTCCCAAGGTCGAACACAAGGAGGCAAAGGAACAACCTAAAATTTTTTCTATCAAAGTTGGTGCACGATTTTCAAGGCGGTCTTTTTTGTGATTTTTTTAATGCAATTAAGGATGCAAAATGCAACTTTGTCCAATTTTAGGGACTAAAATGTAAAGAGCAATCAAATGATGTTTGAAAAATATGAAACTTGGCCACGATGATAATTACCATGAGATGAAGGCATTGTAATTGTTTTGTAATTTTTGGATGCAAGATGATTTTTTTATGAATTTTCAAATGCAAATAATGTCAATTTCAATATTTAATTATAATAAATATAAACCAAATTACTTTCAAGGGATAAAATTATCCAAGATCTATCATTAGGTGATTGATTTCAAAAAAAATCCTAAACCTTAAAAATATCAGATATAATATCTATTAAAAATTAAAGATCAAAATATGCAAACTGATTTTTACAAGGCAAATCATGCATGTAAATGCAATTCTTTTTAGGCACAATGTTAAACATAATTAATTCTACGATCCTTGATTTTTCAGCAATTTTTAGAGCGACAGTTAATCAATTATAAATTCAAAGCATACGATGGGAAAAATATGAAATTTTCCACAAAAATATTAATTATTAATTAACCACTGATCATAAAAATGTCCACAATATGTTAGGATGTAGAGAATAAAGTGAAAAACAAAATGCTACTTTTGGATGATGAAATAATACAATGTAGTCATTCAAAATAGAGGGGGAACACAGGGGTATTTCTGCAATGTTTAAATAATTATAAATAAAACAAAATGTCGAAAGGGCTAATTTGTAATTACCGATAGTTTGGGGGGTCTACAGCAAAATCTCCAGTAAGTCATGTGCCGAGCGCGTGACCGGGTCGACGGGGCCTGATGCGCAAATAGAAGAAAATCCAAGGGCTTCATTGCAAATCTCCCATGGATCACGTGACCCTCACATGCATGTATCAGGTTCGGATGGAGGCTTGTTCTGAAGCTCCACATGGCATACTAGTGTACTTCAGTCTTGGCCCGAGGCTCCTGGTTAGGATCTGAGGCTTATCAGTCAATCTGAACCATCGATGAAGATAGATCTGACGCCTAAGGATTTAGCGTTGTCTGGACGGTCAGATCTTGGCATCGTGCTGATCGGACGGCTGTGATTGGCCGACATACGGCCAGCGGGCGTCGGGGTAGTGGCGGTGACGACCGGTCGGCGGAGAAGGCAAGGGCTTGCTCTGCAGTCGATGATGGGATGCTGATGTTCGTGCAGCTCCGTTGAAGCCTGGAAGCTCGAAGGATGATATCAGATGGAGCTCTGGGAAGCATTAGCAGTGGAGAGCTTGTCGGAGTGCTGTCGGTGAAGCTTTGGGCAGACGGTGATGATGAGAGACGATGGTTGAAGATGAGTGGGGGGGTTCGATCGGGGCGAGTGGCGAGGCTCGAATGATGGAGAGGCGATTCGGTCGAGCGAGTAGCGAACACGACGGAGATAGCTATCAGAGAGGAAAAGATGAGGCGGCGAAGCAAAGAGATACCTGAAGGAGGGAGCTCGACGGCGTGGCGGGAACGGAGCAGCGGCTCAGAGGTGGAGCTACGACGAGGAAGGTAGTCCTCGGATCACGCCGATGGAAGAGTCTCAGTCTGTCACTACCGGATGGGGGTTACGGGCGAAGGTGAGGTATTTAAATAGGAGGAGAGGATTATGTTGGAGATGGAATGTGCGGGCTGATTCGATTGGGATTCGACTGAGGAGACAACGATCTGATTGAAGATTTGACAGAGGGACGATCGAATCGAAGGAGATCGGACGAGATTCGATAGGGATCAGTGGCGGCGGAGATCGCGAAGCGGAGCGACGCGATGTGGATTGGGAACGTATGGGCGGAAGGAGATGAGCCCTCGTCGTCCGATCGACCGTGATCGGGCAGCTCGATTTTGACACGTGGCCACAGCAAGAGAGGGGGTTGATGGTGCACGTGCAGTGCGCGAGCGGGGTTGGCACGTACGTTATACATAAGATGGTTTTAATATTTTTTTAATTATTATTATATTTTATTTTTAATAAAAATGAAAGAAAAATAAATACAAAATGGGTGGCGCGTGGCGGCTCCAGGAGCAGCCTGTTGGACATGCGAGCCCACGGCGAGCCATTATGCAATAAATGTTATTGCGAATATCATTCCCTGATCTAAAATGAAGAATGAATAATTCGCATAATAGGTCCCTTAGTACAATTAGGGTTATGTACCATGGCCATCTTAATAATCATACAGCTGTTGATTCAACTATTGAATCATAGAGGCTGGTGCTTGGATGAATATCTAAAGGGTTAGATTGATGACTTATCAAGCACCGTCAAATGATTGTTAAAAGATGATCCCCAACCTAAGTAGGAGATGGCAATCCTTTCTCAATTAGGCTGATATCTGACCGACCTCTTGATGAAGAACCTCTGCATAGGAATAGATATTCGGAGGTGTCAGATTAGTTAGGTCAAAGAGTTGACTTAACGAGATCGAGATAACCAAAGTCCTATATCGTATGTTATCACGATACAGGCACGCATCCTCTAACCGGAGACAGATGTGTTACTATATGTCTGAGTATGTACATTTGGCAGACCAATAGGTTGATGACCTAACCAAGGTATATACACCGGCACGCTGGTGTGCTTGTAAGGGCATATGAGTAATACAATCTCTCAAAGGGATCATACAGGTTCATTACTGAATCGGAAGACATGAGCTCACTCATGAGATATTGGGAAGAATCAAATTCCGTGCGCACGGTTGTCTCGTTTTGGAAGCTTGACTGAATTTGTAGATTTGATATATATTTTTGGAAAGTATTTGATCAAGACTTAGGTATGATATATACGCTTTTGGAAAGTATATGATCGATACCGACTCCCAATGATCGAATGAGAAACTTATTGATAAAACCATGAAGTAGACAGTATAAAGTTGATCCAATACTTCGGGTTTAATCTGAGTCTTCCAGTATGCAGGATGTAGAGGTATTGGGAATACCTGAGGGTGATATGATCATAAACGATTGTATAACCATGACACTTCCATTCCTAGGGAGTGATGAAACTGGTCTGGATTTTAGTGACTCCTCTCGGTAGAGAAGTAATCTGATCTTAGTCCAAATGTTGGACATTGATCTGAATGTGATTCAGATGCAATGAGAAGATTAGATTTGCGGTCTTGATTTAATCAAGCATCTATGGGAGGCCCGCGATCTAGATTTGAGATATGATCTCAATATCCAAGTCACTATACGTAGAACAATACGATCGCCCGGTCCTTATCTCCAAGTATTCGCGGAGAAAGCGCATTATCCTTGAAAGGGTTCAGGATAATTTCATTGTTGATAGTATGTATCCGAGCATTCAGAAAATGATAATTAGATATGATTTAATTATCATGAGTAATATGAATTTGATTCATATTATAAAGAGAGTTATCTAAGATAATTATATGTGATTTAATTATCAAAGATGTAAGTAATATGAATGTGATTCATATTATTTGAGAATAAGAGAAAAAAGATCCAAGATGATTAAATATGATTTAATTATCATGGATATGAATAATGTGGATAGCAATATCCATATTAGTCATATATATTATAAATGTGATTTATAATATATAATAGAGAGCTATTTGTAATTTACATTTGTTAATTAAATGTTAATGTGAATTTGATTCACATTGGACATTGAATTGAAAATGTAATTTACATTTTATTTTGGGTTGTGAATATGATTCACAAAATTTTAATGGCAAGATTGCAATATCTACAAAATAATTGTGAATTAGTTTTGTAGAATAATTTTCAACAAAAGTTGTTGCAAATCATGCAAATTACATGGAAGATAAAAATGCCACCTTCCTAAAGGAGGAGGGTGGACGGCCACCACTCCTATTAGGAAAGGGTGGCTGTCCCTCCTCTCCACATGGAAGTAGGCATTCTCTCTTCCATTATCTTCATATATTGTTGATTTAATTTTGTGATTAAATTGTGTTGATTTATTAACATATATTTAATCTAAATTAAATTAATTGTTGTTGGTTTTTACAAACACAAATCTTGACCATTAAAAGAAACATAATCAATGAGAGCCATTGGATTTGTGTTGTCCCATGGATTGAGATCCATGGATCCCAAAATGTTATAAAAGTAGAGGCATCCCTTTGCTCTTATTTACACACAAGAGAACATTAGTCTCTCTCTCTCTCTTTCTCTCTCTACACGTCTACTCTCTCTCCCCCTCTCATGTGGTCGTCCACCATGGATGCCCTAGAGAGGTTCTCCATCGCTGCAGCATCGTCGTTATACTGCCCGATCATTTGCTCATGGATCTCCGTCTCCTTTGGTGCGCCTCGCTCGTTAAGAAGACATCGGATCTCGTGTGTCGAGATCAGGAGATCCGCCGCTTGGATCATCAACATGGATTGCGAGAAGCACACGGTTCATCCCCGCGCTCGCAAGCGTCTCCTCCGTCGGATCGGACGTGAGGCAGGAGATCTCTTCGTTTAGAGACTCAATCGCAACCACGCTTCAAGAGTTAATCTTATTACTTGTTTGTGGTTTAGAAGAAACGATTCGAGAAGTGTTCTGGGATCAAGTAGTTTCGTCGCATAAAAATTTTTTTAATTTCTGTTGCATAGAACAACTAGTCTGCTTAGTCGTTCTTCGTCGTATTCGATTCAATGCTGACGCTTCCGTGATGCGCTTGAGGATTATACCATATTCTTAAAGTTGTATTAGTGCCTTAGTTCGGTGTTTTTGGATACGATTCATTAACCGAGGATGACTTGGTTTCATTAGGGTTTGCAAAAGTTTTCTTGCATTTCATTTTCGCATCTCTGTTTTGATATTATTTTCGGCGCTGTTTAAATTGTTTAAACATGAAAATAATAATTAGATTTTGTTCCCCATTAACTAAGGAAACCGTAGGATCTGAGTTTACGTGATTTCGATTCTGTTTGCTCAAGTTATGCTCATTTTAGTGAGCATGTATCCACAGTTTCGGGGACTGCGAATTTCAATTAAGGAGTTAGTTGCGGATTTGATACGCCTTGAAATGCATGCAAATCACTTAAGTTATGTTAGTAAATCGAATTAGAAAACTTTAGAAACTTATTTTGCTTATTTTGGATTTAAATTGATTGAGATATGGTATTTTTAGTAAGTGAGGGTCACTGTTGGAAATACTTTCCTAATCAAGAACCTAGTGATTGTCATTTACTCAATTAGTGAAATTAAATTGTTTAATTTCCTGGAATAATTGTGCATAAATATTTGTGAAATATTTGATGATAATTATTTCCTTAAATGACATTACCTTAACCAATATTTGATTAGATGTGATGTAGATTACTAATTGGTTACATGATCTCCATTCCAACAAACATGTTGCTTGAATAGGATTTGGCATTTGTTAGCAAATCTCATTATAATGTTAATCAAAATTTTTTTGATTATTATTATATGGTATAATTTCGGTTGAAGAACCGATGATCATCTCAAGTACAAATTGATCTATTTGGCATTATCCTTTCCTGAGGTGGATATGGTGTCTAGTCGGAGAGCATTGGGGTAGCGGGTTGCAACGTATGTGGTCCGTCCCACTCTCGTCGGTACTGGCCATGACAGTGGGTAGGACTCGATAATGCCGGAGAAATCAAGATGTATTTCTAATTATTAAATTCAGAATAATACGTATTTGATATAATACCATAATTCAAGTAACAATAAAATGCTTGTTGGATATTAATTGGATGATTAATTTAATATGATTAGATTAATTGGAATCCAATTAAAATTTAAAACACTCTATTATAAATAGAGATGTTGTTTCCCTTGGAAGAATTAATCATAATGAATATGATTCATAGTGATTAATTAGAATTTGAATATGATATGGAGGATCACATAAGTGACATCCATGGTCTCCCGTCAAGGCGGAGGGTTCCGTCGCCAGGGATTGTATGCAGGAGACGCCTGTCCGAAGTGACAGCTCCTGTATGCAAGCGCATCTGGATCGGGCTCTTCGCTTCTCGAAAGAGTAAGGACGTATGCGTAGTGACCCCAATATCGGGTCCTCATATTATTGGGGCGATATTGGATTGCGCATAGCGAGTTGTATTCCTATTGACGGTTGGTTCAATTAATGACGGGTCAACATTGCCTTAGGGGTGGTGGGCCCAGATGTTAAAGACCGAATTGGGAGATGCAAGTTGTACTTGCAAGGCGGAATGTGTTCCCGCTTCTTTTTATCCGAGTTGTAGGTTCTCATATTATTGGAATGCAACAAAGATAAGGAAGGAGATCCCAGATCTTGCTTGAGATATAATGGTAAGAATATCTCTTACATTGAAAGTGATTAAGGAAATGAACTTTCAGTGTTGACAAGGCAAGACAACTTTGATATAAAAATTCCTAAATCAAAGTAAAATATGTATATATATATATATATTAGTATATACACTTATGCAAATTTCTTATTTCAGATTATCCTTCATTAAACCCACTCAATGTTGTACTCAATGATAACCAGTAAAATATCATGGATTGGACTCATGATCCAGATATTGTGCTTGCAGTTGGACACATAATGTATGTGGTTGCAATATGCAAGTCTCCTCATACTAATGAGGAATGACAATTAAATAGATAATAGGACTACAACCCTAGGGTTTATATGTCGCTGTAGTCTTGATCTCTCATCGGATGTACTTTGGAAGTGACATGTTGATGATGATCGCAATTGTCAATTAATCCTTATAAAACTTAAGAAGATGTTCTAGTATACATATGTGCACTCAACATTTAATCATGAATGACATGGTTCTCTGCGTCATGCAGAATGGTGGCTCTATAAGAAATGATGTATTCAAAAAAATATTTGAATACCTACCTGAACCAATGTTTCAAGAATCTAGATGGATGTAGACATGATGAGTGTCATCATTCTACTGTATATACTCTAGTCATTCATGAAGCTTCATAATATTCATATTGTATGAATTTAATGAAGCATGTATAAATGTTGAAATGCTCTTACTTTGAATTCTTTTGAGTTTAAAATAAGAGATCCTCTATCCTGAGCAATGGTTGCTTATAGATAAAGGGAGTGCAGTGGAATCATGGGTTGGACCCAAGTGAGAAGTATAGTCAAAGAGTTGGTTGTACTTCTGTGGCTTCCGTATGACATCCAAATAGTTGGGTAAATGCCAATATTGTAATAAGTTGGTGTGTTGATAGTATGACTATCAAGTCTGTCTAGAATCCTTAGAGAAGGACTCGGATGGAGCATCAGAATAATCTACATAAATAATTGAAATTGACTTACTTATTTGATAAGATAAAGTCTAATAATTGTATCTCAATCTTCTAACAACATTTGCAATATGTTGCATATGTTTTAGAAGACTGGAAATTTTGATCTTAAGGTTTATAGTTATCCACATGGACAGTGATGCAATTGTTGCAACAATCTCGGTTGGATTGATAGACTTGTTAATTTCAGTGGGAGAGCCCTTTGTCATAGAGAATATCTCTATGACCTAGACATTAGAATACACTCAATGTTTGTTTCTAAATGTTGGAAATAAACATGAATTCTGGAATAGATCTATCATAAAGAGTTATGATGGAGATATTTCAGATAGTAATCTAAAATCTTGTGGACTCTACTGAATTAGAAAATTAATGAATGGTTCATTAACATTTCTAATACTGAAATTAAACCTTAAAAGATCAATAGGAGATTGAAGATCATTTGATAATGATCTGGCATCAAACCTTGGACATTTGTTTGTTGATTTGATCAATAGACTAGTAAGAGATGAAACTTTAGAATGTCTAAAATTTCAAAACTTACATACTTATGAATATTGTATTCAAAGAAAAATGTCCAATACACCCTCCTTTGGAAGGGGTGTAAGATGTCAAGGTATTCAAGATCTCATACATATTGATGTATGTGGATCATCTATATCATAGTAAACATTATGGATATGTGATATCTATTGATGATTATGTATGATATGAGATTTCTTCTCTTCACTTAGAAACCTTTGAAATGTTCAAAGATTTCACATAATTTGGTTTACAACCAAAGTTTGAAGGAAGATAAAATGAATTTGATCTAATCTAGGTAGCATGTACCTGTTAGATGAATTCAAAGGGTACCTTATGGAGATATGAATATAATTTCTATCTCAATCCTCCTAACACGCCTTAACCTAATAGAGTTATAGGGAGATACAATTGGATCATGTATGACATGATTTGATCAATGATGAATTTTAGCATAATTTCCTCTTAGTATCCAAGTATATATGTAGTAGAGACTACATTATATATACTTAATAATATTCCATGCAAGTAATCTGGAATTGAGCACTAGAGAGTGCTACTTCATTAGGAAAATAAAGGATGGTATTGGATACCTACTTTATGACCTTCATATTCTTAAAATATCTCATCTCTGAGAATGTCATTCTTAGAGGTTGAGACTCTTGAGAATCAAGATGAAAATGAAGTGTAGGAACTCATTTAATCTTGAGAAGATAGTGAGGCTCCTGAAATTGGAAACTAAAAGGACAATTAAAGATGAAACACTAATACCTCTTCAAATGAGTTTGAGGATGGATTCCATGTGCCAGTTAAGTCTGACAATGACCGAACTTCATGTGATGAAGCTCCTAAGGATCATGACATGGAAAGATTGATTTTAACAATAAAGTCTAATGTAGACTTCATATACAAGTATTGTATATGGACCCTCAAGGATCCACCTATGTGGGTAAGACCCATAAAGGTGTAAATGGATTTTCAAGAGGAAGGGAACCTGATGAGAAGGTAGAGACCTTCAAAGCACGGTTCGTAGCCATGAACTACACACCAGAAGAGAAGATATTGCTTGCGATGAGACTTGCTCTTCGGTGACCATGCTTAAAACCATCAGAATATTGCTAACCTTAGCTACACAACTTGACTATTGCATCTTCAAGATGTAAGTCAATATTGCATTCCTCTATGAATACCTCTCCGAGGATATTCACATGAAGTAGCCCTATGGCTTCATGGTTAAGGAAAGCAAGGTGTGCAAGCTAAGGAATCCATCTATGGACTCAAATAAGCTTCTTAAAGTTGGACCATAAGATTTGATGAGATTATAAATGTTATGATTTTGGAGAGAATCTTGATGAGCCATGTGAAGCTTAGTGGGAGTGCCTTTGTGTTCATCGTGCTAAATGTAGATGATATCCTAATCATTTAAAATAATATAAGGATAATAATAAGTGTTTTATAATATGGTTGTTCCATAACTTGAGATATGATCTCAAGGATATCTCTTGGATCTTTGTTCTGAAGGTGTTCAGAAGCAAAGAGAAGAGGGTGTTGGGACTGTCACAATTGTAGTACACCTTGGACATATTCCATTCTTGACCAAGAAAGGCTTCCATCCCCTAAGATATGGTACTTACCTATCTAAAGGGATAGCACCTCAAAGAGTTGAGGAAGTGAATGCTAGAACTTCTTGCACTTGTGCATTAGTTACAAAAAGCTGAGTGTATGCAGGATGTGTACAAAAGCCAGATATATGTCATGCAGTGGGAGTAGTAAAGTGTTGCTAATCCTACGATGGAGAGAAACACTTGATTGTAGTAATAACAAAATCTTCATAGATGACAAGCTTTTGAGATAGTGATCTCAAAGTCTTATCTTCAAAAACTTAAGACTTTATAGACAGAGATCTAAAAGGTCTTAACTGTGGATACCTTAAGAGATAGTGATCTCCAGGAATAAGGGTATTCTGATAAGGATTATGGAAATACTGGTTATGATAATTGTTAAGGACACTGTAGCTAACAAGATTGAGTATTGTTTGCATAAGATGCAATATTCGCATTAGATGCGAGCACTGTTCCTGGGGATATGCAAGTGTCGTAAAAGGACTTGGCGAGTCTCGCGGGAACAGAGTGACTGATCAGCTTACCTAGCTATTTTCTAAATAACCTATGGTTGTCACATGAGTGAGGGTTCAAATGATTATCCCATTAATGGCTCTTTGGTCTAGTAGGAGATTGTTGGACATGCGAGCCCACGGCGAGCCATTATGCAATAGATGTTATTGCAAATATCATTCCCTGATCTGAAATGAAGAATGAATAATTCGCATAATAGGTCCCTTAGTACAATTAGGGTTATGTACCATGGCCATCTTAATAATCATACAGCTGTTGATTCAACTATTGAATCATAGAGGCTGGTGCTTGGATGAATATCTAAAGGGTTAGATTGAGGACTTATCAAGCACAGTCAAATGATTGTTAAGAGATGATCTCCAGCCTGAGTAGGAGATGGCAATCCATTCTCAATTAGGTTGATATCTGACCGACCTCTTGATGCAGGTCCTCTGCATAGGAATAGAGATTTAGAGGTGTCAGATTAGTTAGGTCAAAGAGTTGACTTAACGAGATCGAGATAAACAAAGTCCTATATCGTATGTTGTCCCGATACAGGCACGCATCCTCTGATCGGAGACAGATGTGTTACTATATGTCTGAGTATGTACATTTGGCAGACCAATAGGTTGATGACCTAACCAAGGTATATACACCGGCGCGCTAGTGTGCATGTAAGGGCATATGAGTAATACGATCTCTCAAAGGGATCATACAGGTTCATTACTAAACCGGAAGACATGATCTCACTCATGAGATATTGGGAAGAATCAAATTCCGTGCGCACGGTCGTCTAGATTTGGAAGCTTGACTGAATTTGTAGGTTTGATATATACTTTTGGAAGTATATGATCAAGACCTAGGTATGATATATGCTTTTGGAAAGTATATGATCGATACCGGCTCCCAATGATCGAATGAGAAACTTATTGATAAAACCATGAAGTAGACAGTTTAAAGTTGATCCAATACTTCGAGTTTAGTCTGAGTCTTCCAGTATGCAGGATGTAGAGGTATTGGGAATACCTGAGGGTGATATGATCATAAACGATTGTATAACCACGATGCTTCCATTCCTAGGGAGTGACGAAACTGGTCTGGATTTTAGTGACTCCTCTCGGTAGAGAAGTAATCTGATCTTAGTCCAAATGTTGGACATTGATCTGAATGTGATTCAGATGCAATGAGAAGATTAGATTTACGGTCCCTGATTTAATCAAGCATCTATGGGAGGCCCGCGATCTGGATTGAAATATGATCTCAATATCCAAGTCACTATACGTGGAACAATACAATCGCCCTGTCCGTATCTCCAAGTATTCGCGGAGAAAGCGCATTATCCTTGAAGGGGTTCAGGATAATGTCATTGTTGATAATATGTATCCGAGCATTGAGAAAATGGATAATTAGATATGATTTAATTATCATGAGTAATATGAATTTGATTCATATTATAAAGAGAGTTATCTAAGATAATTAAATGTGATTTAATTATCAAAGATGTAAGTAAGATGAATGTGATTCATATTATTTGAGAATAAGAGAAAATAGATCCAAGATGATTTAATATGATTTAATTATCATGGATATGAATAATATGGATAGCAATATCCATATTAGTCATATATATTATAAATGTGATTTACAATATATAATAGAGAGCTATTTGTAATTTACATTTGTTAATTAAATGTTAATGTGAATTTTGATTCACATTGGACATTGAATTGAAAATGTAATTTACATATTATTTTGGGTTGTGAATATGATTCACAAAATTTTAATGGCAAGATTGCAATATCTACAAAATAATTATGAATTATTTTTGTGGAATAATTTGCAACAAAAGTTGTTGCAAATCATGGAAATTACATGGAAGATAAAAATGCCACCTTCCTAAAGGAGGAGGGTGGACGGCCACCACTCCTATTAGGAAAGGGTGGTCGTCCCTCCTATCCACATGGAAGGAGGAATTCTCTCTTCCATTATCTCCATATATTGTTGATTTAATTTTGTGATTAAATTGTGTTGATTTATCAACATATATTTAATCTAAATTAAATTAATTGTTGTTGGTTTTTGCCAACACAAATCTTGACCATTAAAAGAAACACAATCAATGAGAGCCATTAGATTTGTGTTGTCCCATGGATTGAGATCCATGGATCCCAAAATGTTATAAAAGGAGAGGCATCCCTTTGCTCTTCTTTACACACAAGAGAACATTAGTCTCTCTCTCTCTTTCTCTCTCTACATGTCTACTCTCTCCCTCTCATGTGGTCGTCCACCATGGATGTCCTAGAGAGGTTCTCCATCGCTGCAACATCGTCGTTATACTGCCCGATCATTTGCTCGTGCATCTCTGTCTCCTTCGGTGCGCCTCGCTCGTGAAGAAGACATCGGATCTCGTGTGTCGAGATCAGGAGATCCGCCGCTTGCATCATCAACATGGATTGTGAGAAGCACACGGTTCATCCCCACGCTCGCAAGCGTCTCCTCCGTCAGATCGGACTTGAGACAGGAGGTCTCTTCATTTAGAGACTCGATCGCAACCACGCTTCAAGAGGTAATCCAATTACTTATTTGTGGTTTAGACGAAACGATCCGAGAAGTGTTCTGGGATCATGTGGTTTCGTCGCATAAAAAAATTTTAATTTCTGCTGCATAGAACAATTAGTCCGACTAGTCGTTCTTCGTCGTATTCGATACGACGCTTACGCTTCCGTGATGCGCTTGAGGATTATACCATATCCTTCACTGCCACGTGTCAGTCCCACAAAAATCGTAAAATAAATACAAAGAAAAATAAAAAATGAATAGCAAACGACCTTGGATCAAAAAGGTTTCTTCAAAAAAATTGCTTGTATCGATGAGATCTACAACTTTTATGAAGACGTCAAAATCAAAACGAATCATTTGCACAAAGTGATATTTTTGGGGTATCCCATGTACATGGAATACCTTGATTTTAAGGTTTTTAATTTTTTTGTCAATTTTAAACCAAATAAAAATCCGGAAAAAAATATGGTAAAATCAAAAATAAATATTTACACATTAATCTATCTTTTTGGATTTTTATTAATTAAGAAAAAGAATAAATAAAATAAAACACGAAAAAGACCAATTTTATACCGGCAGTTAGTGAAGACTTGGACTCAATTTATTTCTTTGATTTCAACCTCACTTTGGATTTAGATTTTTGTATATTTTAATAAAACTTTTATCAAAGAAGAAAAATAAAGAAGAAATGAATAAAATAGGTTAATTATGTACATAAAATATTAGGTCAAAAACTGCTAAAATACAAAATGTACAAAAGAGGCCCAAAACCTAACTTTCACATATGAGCTTCGATTCGATTGGACTTGGTCTTATTTTGAAGGTAATTGAATGTACATTAGTTTAAAAGTGAGTAGGATCAAAACGTACACTTGATGGGGAAGATACGAGGGTTTTAGTTCGGGAATTCTAGAACTAGGGTTTGGGTTTTTGGTCTACTTATTTGGGTTAGTGATTTTTTTTATTTTTGATGTATTCTTGTTAGTGATATATACACAGTGGAAGTATATTTGAGTCATTCGGAGTTAGCGTGAATTATTAAAAATCAGGGAAGTTAGGCTATTGACAGGTCAATTTTGGCTGGGATTTTTGGCTTCTTATTTTGTGCACAAATAAGGGATAAAAATGAAATTCTTATCAAAACATGCAAGAATGCTAATTATGCTAAACAAATGAAGAAAAGCTAATGATTTTGAGGGATTTGAGCTTAATTGATGAGATTTAGAGTGATGAACCTAAGATTCATCAAACCTCTGCTCCATCGCCTCCTAGCATTGTTGCATACTTCTCATAGCCTAAACAGGAATGGTCAGCTACTACACCACATCTGGGTCAATGCTAGGCGGCACGACACTGTATAAGAACCATCACATTCACATTTGTTTCTACCTTACGAGAGACACAAGGACATGGTATATTTTCCTTAGACTTGTGTCGAGTTTAAAGACTCTCAGACACTATCATGCTTTCAAATACCAGTGAGGAACTACATATGTGGAATGAAATGAAGTATCATTACTTTGATATCAATCTGTCACTCCCATGAGACCCAGGTAATCGGAAAACCATTTCTACGCACATAAGTTCCACATTCAAAATACACGCAAGCAAGAGAAAATAGCATAAAAAACTAAATTCTTGAACTTTTTCATTCTTCCATTTAATCACATGATATCCATGTAACCGTCCTTCTCCACAAAATATACATGTATTGATTTAGAGAGGATTATACACACGTACACATAAAAATGTCTCTCAACAGAAAGCTACAGGTAAAAGCAGTAAAAATGTGCAAGTATGTAAGTACCACAAAAAGTGTAGCTGCACCAAAATTGACTTTTATCCACAAACCACTTACTATTGTGGCTCCTCCAGCGCACTTGTTGGATCCACGCAGAAGGGTACGTTATAAGCATTGGCTCGGTACAACATTAAAAACTACAACAAAAGCAAGATATTAAAGTAAAGTGTGCAAAAGGAAACAACTAGGTAACCCACCCACAATACTCACAACTTTACGATCTTTTTATTAATTAATATTTTTCAAGCATCATGGATAATATGTGGTTTTGATTCATGTGGAACCTCTACTCTAAGGTAATTAGTACCTTAATATTAGGGTGCCTCCGTAGGCATGCGATGGGGTACAAAACTAAATTCATGAAATTTTTCATTCTTCTATTCATTCACATAATATCCATGTAAGTGTCCTTGTCCACAAAAATATACGTATATTCATTTAGAGATGAATATACACACATACACATAAACACGTCTCTCAAAAGAAAAGCTACAAGTAAAAGCAGTAAAAATGTGCAAGTATGTAGGTACTAACAAAAATGCAGTTGCACCAAAATTAACTTTTATCCACAAATCGCTTACTACTGTGGCTCCTCCTGTGCAGTTGATGGATCCACGCTTGGCTCAGTACAACATTAAAAAGTACAACAAAAGCAAGATATTAAAGTAAAGTGTGCAAAAGGAAACAATTAGGTAACCTACCCACAATACTCGCAACTTTACGATATTTTTGTTAATTAATATTTTTAAAGCATCATGGATAGTATGTGGTTTTAATTCATGTGGAACCTCACTCTATTACTCTAAGGCACGTAGTACTTTAATGTTGGGGTGTCTCTGTAGGTATGCGATGGGGTACAATCATCCAAACTAAGTTCCCAACACATCCGCTAGATTCTCGATTTCCATATTTGTTGTCCCATCCCCAGAATAAAGTGTTTAACTCTTTCTTAATTTCATGTGTGTGATCCCATAACTTTATCTAATGTTACACTCATCAATTCAAACTTCCAATCGCAAGCTGTCACGACTCTTGGAAAGCCGTCTCAGAACATCACATCAAGTCCTTTTTATTCCATTTGATTAATGTTAAGACAAGCAATTTGATTCCAATAAAAATAAAATATAAGGTAGGAAACAATATGAGTATTACATAACTCGATCATAAAAACAACCAAGTACAATTCTCTTAGGTAAGGGTCTACGATGGTAGGGCGCGTATAGAAGATTTACTTTTAAAGAATTTCATTCACAACCTTTTGTTATTCTTTGGATATTGAGCAAACAAGTAAACACCTCCTTCGCTAACCATAAATCCTGAAATTCTCCTCTTAGTGCTCCCACCCAAAGTACTAACTGATATTTCATGTGTCAGTCAGCTTCTAAGTATTATCCTTGAGTGAAAAGGCAAACACTAGACTACCAGGCAAGCAACTTGGTATCAGCTATATTGAACAGTACTAGAAAGTCATCTATTATGTGTCACTCAATCAATGCATTGTAGACACGACCATCTAGGATTCTACCCAAGGAACCAAGGGTGCATGCCCATTCCTTGCAGTCACTAATTCTATCTACCCAAAGAACAATGGGAATCTACATCCATGTGAACACAAGCTCAACAATTTCAATGCAACACCTCAAAGTCACATATTAGGAGATAGATGCAAAAAAGAATGTGGATCCTGTCGTCATACGTTTGTCATTCTTATTTAAGTTGTAAATTAGAAGACTTAGAGTTATTTCAATTTTTATTTACATAGTATTTATCATTGATAAACCATACTTTTGGTAACTTTCAGAAATCTAACATGATCATCAAATCCCATTTGTAGTCTTATCGTGGTTATCACATCAATATTAATCATCTGGTCAGTACTAGTCGATCAAGCACTATGTGTTGATCGCCCAACACAAATCTATCTCCTGTACTTAACTAATCGATCAAACCATCTCCGTGATTAATCAACTATCAGTTATTTTTCCTTTTATCATACTTATATAATTATTAACATGATCACTTAATTTCTATGGATTTTTATATGTTTGTAAGCACTGCATACTCATCGCATCATGTTTTAACCATGAAAATTCCATTTGGGTACCATTGCATTCAAATATAAATTTTAATGCAATTAATATAAACATGTATCATATATATTAATATCTTAATTGGATCTACTCATTTTGTAGTCCAATATCATCATCTTTAATGCTCAAATTGATCTACAATTCCAAAATGATTTATCATCTCACTTTGTTGATCGATCAGTATTTGATCGATGAACATTGGAATCATGATCAATCATTTGAGCGCAAATGGTAGATCAATCACTACCAAATGATGGATCAACACTTACCGCATCACACGCGGTTGATCAATCAGACCTAGGATAGAATCGGGAATATCTCTAGCGATGTCCTATGAAACTTCTCTGATCATTCGAAACACATGCACTTGTTCTTGCTATTGCCCAGAACTTGGGATGCGATGAAAATCCTCCCAAACATAAAATATGACCTGTAGTTTTGGGCATAGAAAAATTTCAGGAATCCGACAGCAAGAAGGGCATAAAATCGTACCAATGTGAATGCTCTCCTATGACTTTTTTTTCACCTGGAACGAGAGCTCTGTTGTATTCCGCGCAATACATGCATATTCGTGTTGATCTTGATGTTGCGCTCTTCAAGACGATGCCTTCCTATTTCTGATTGATCGTCGAAATTTTCTCTGATGACAGAACTCTGACGAGGTGGTAGAGATTTGCTGAGGGCTTAGGTGAGGTTTGGTTAGCCAAACCCCAATTGATGTATAAGTCGATTCAGGTTCGTGTCTGGATCCAATAGCTGTAACCCGATCTAATTTTGCTTATGACTTCCTTATACGAGCTCTGATTTTGATGTTCTTAGGTTCGTTAGAAAGGTATCTACGACTACTAAAAGATAGAGCATTCATTTATCTATTTTGGATATTAGATCATATTGAAAGCTTAGAAAGAACGAAATCATATACATAGAGATCTTACAGAAGCTAAGTAAGGGGTAACAAACTTTCTCCTTAAACTCTAATGGTTGATTCTAATTTCATGAGAACTAGATGATCCTTATGGTCATCCCTTAATAGATAATTATTCAAAACTAAATTAGAATAAATATGATTTTGTTTTGTTCCATTGTATCTTTAAATCAAGACAAAATGGCTTATATGTTCACTTCATGATTTTTTGTATGTTTGCATGCATAGGAGGAAGATTTCAAGTAATGGACAATATATCCACATACAAGTAGATTGCATGTAAATGGGCTTCTATCCCTTAAGTCAACATCAATACAACTTGCGTTTATAAAGATAAGCTTAATCTGACCTCAAATATAACCATGAACAGAATTCATCGAATGGTAGCCAAAAATGTTAATTGATGTGTTAAATTAGATGGTTGGATGCAGAGTCTAGCTCGATGCTTCTCCTTAGTTCTAAGTTCTAATTAAAATAAGTAGTGAGGCAATTACTAGACATGACATGCAAAGCCACTGGATTTCCAACAATCGACAAAACAAATGTAGCTAAGAGGAGGGGTTTAAGTTGATTGAGAGTGCTTCTTAGTTAACTGTGTTGGTATACTTTTACATTTCAAATGCTTATTTTATTTGAATAATGATTTTTTCGCTAAATTAACATAACTTTATTATGTTATATGAATGATGGTCATTACAATAACTTATTATTATATTAATTTAATGTCATGCAACGTTAAGAGAATAATGAATTCTCCTTATTATATACATTATTTTACTAATGATTAAATTGAATAGTGGATTTTATTGGTTATTTGGGATGTGTAACTAATGAGTCCGCGAAAACCCTATTTAAATGATGTGAATTGATGTTTCAAATATCAATGTTCTGTTGTAGGCAGGAACTCAGAATCGATCAAGAAATAACCACAATAATTTATTCAATTTTATCCGAGTGGCTTTATGTTTATTTTACTCGGGCAAGTCCTAAGGTTGAACTCAGGGAGGCAAAGGAACAATAGAATTATGTCTATCGAATTTCGTGTACAGTTTTCAAGGTGAAATGTTTTTGGTATTTTTTAATGCAATTTTAAAACACAAAATGCAAATGCGGCCGATTTTAAGGATTAGAAAATAAATATCAATTAAACGATGTCCTAAAATTATGAAACTTGGTTGAGATATCAATTATAATGAAATAAATGATCTCAATTTTTTTTGGAATTTTTGGATGCAATATAAATATTTTATGAATTTATGAATGCAAATAAAGTGAATTTCAAGAATTAATTATAATAAATATTAAACATATTTAGTTTTAAGTGATAAAATTATCCAAGATCTATCACTTGAATTGATCTCAGAAAAATCCTAAACCTTGAAAATACGAGTTTTAATACCTATTAAAAATTAAAGATTGAAATCTACAGAATGATTTTTATAGATCAAATCATGCATGCAAATGCAATTATTTTTGGGCATGATGTTGAATATAATTAATTATACGATTAATGACTTTTTGGTAATTTTTGGGGCTATGGTTAATTAAATATGAATTTATTAGAACAGATTGGGTGAAATTTGTTATTTTTAATAAGAAAATTAATCAATAATTAGCCACAACGAATAAAAAATATCAAACATATGCCACAATGTAGAGAATTAATTGAGAAACATCATGCAATTAATTAAATTAATAAAGTGATGCAATAAAGAGGTTCAAATTAATATCAGAGAACAAAATTATGCTTATAAATTACACTAAAATAATTAGAAGAAGGACTGTGCGTAGGGGCACGAATGTTTATACCTAAACCTCGGAGGGCGATTCTTCAAAATGGCCAAGGGGCGTGTGCACGGCACGTGCCCTAGGAAGTGGGGGTGCTTCTGGAAATTGGTGGATCTTCGAGGGCCTTCTTGCAAAAATCACCATGTGGCATGTGTACCTCATGTGAACACCTCGAGTTTCAATCCTGGTGGAGTTGCTGGTAGTCTCGGAGGGGAGTAGTTGGGGCTTCATTGGTGGTCTGTGCAGTTGTGGTTGGAGCGACGGAAGCACCGACGGTCGGCCCACATAAGGGAGTCAGCTAGAGTAGGAGCGAGGGTCATGGCCAACACACGGCTGGCAGTCGTCAGAGAAGCAAAGTCTAGTTACTTGTCGGCGACTAAGATGTGAGTCGATGCGACGAAGTCGGTTGAGTAGGGGAAGATGGAGTCTAAGGTGGTCCTCTGGCAGCCTGGTGCTGGTGGAGAAGCTTGGAGGATGGGGCTCGACGGTGTTGAAAGGTCGTAGCAAAGGAGGGTGCCAAGGTGGAGGTGGTGGCGTTGTCTATGGCGGAGGAGCGTTGTTGGAATTATTGAGATGAAATAGAGGAGTGAAGGCATATTGGGCTCGACGACCAAGGTCAGAGCAGAGCAGCGACTCGAGGAGGAGCTCGGCTATATTGCGGTGGCCGCTGGGGAAGCTGGATCTCTCCAGAGATGAGGGTGAACAGGTGTTGTCATCACCGCATGCCCTTCTCTTTAAGGCAATCGGCGGATGCGTGATGTCAGGTGCAAAGATTTAGTTATATAACAGAGGAGATCGGTTGGCTATGTAAGGCAGTAGATCGGTGATGGTCAATTTGAAGGTGGTGGTGATTAGGATCGATTGGGAAGCTTGTGGGTTGATGAGATGCGATAAGATGTGGGGAGATTAGGGCGGCAAAAATCGTGGAAGATGATTGATTTGATGAGGGATATGTGACAGTGGTGCCAGCCAAGGAAGGGAAAGCACGGCAATGGGGATTTGATATTGGGTATGATTGGAAGCCTAGCCTGAAGAGGAAGGTGGTTGATGAACGTGGCGAAAATCATGGTGAAGAGCTGGGGCGGCGGAACTTGCTCGATCTGGAAGGGGAAAGGGGGAGGGAGAGCACGTGCAGGGAGCGTACACAGGAGGCATGTTCTTTGCATGTGCATGGTATTTTTATTAATTTACTATTTTTTAATTTTTTAATAAAACAAATTATAAATACCTCCAAATATGGGTGACACTTGGCGGCTCCAGGAGCTACCACGTGTCAGTCCGAGAAGTTTCCGAAAAAATACAAAGAAAAATGCTATAAAAATTGTAAATGACCTCATATCGAAAAAGTTTCTTCATGAAAGTTACACGTCTCGATGAGATCTACAACATTCATGAACAAACCAAAACAAAAATCTGTCAATTGCATAAAGTGATTTTTTAGGGTATTCTATGTACATAAAATACCATGATTTTTTTGTTTTATAATTTTTTTGTTATTTTTAAACAAGATAGTAATCCGAAAGAAATGATAAAATCAAATATAAATATTTACACATTAATATATTTTTTGTATTTTTAATAATTAGGAAAAAAGAAATCAAATAGAATATAAAACAATAACTTTTGTACAAATAGTCAGTGAATACTCGAACTCATTTACTTTCTTTGACTTCAAGCTCATTTTGGATTTGTATTTTTGTGCATTTTTACAAACCTTTTATCAAAGAAAATCAATGAAAATAAATAAAAATAAAAGAGTTAAATATGTACATAAATAATAGATCAAAATTAGGTAAAATACAAAATGTACAAAAGATGTCCAAAACCCAACTTTTACATATGAGCTCTGATTCACTTGAACTTGGTCTTATTTTGTTGGTATTTGAAGTACATTAGTTCAAAAGTGAGTACGATCAAATCAGACATTATATGAGGAATATATCAGCATTTTAGTCGGAAATCCTAGAATTAGGTTTTGAGTTTGTAGTCCACTTATTAGTGTCAGTGATTTTTTTATATTTTTCATTTATTCTATGTACATAATGGAGGTGGTTTTGAGTTATTTGGATTTAGCATAAAGTAGATAAAAACCAGAGAAGTTAAGCTATTTTACAGGTCAATTGGGATGTGATTTTTGGCTTCTTACTTTATGCAATAATAAGTGATAAAATCTAATTATTATCTATACATGCATGAATGCTAATTATGTAGTATAACAGATGAAATGCAGATGAATTTTGGGGATTTGAGCTTAATAAATCATTTTTAGAGTGATGAATCTGAGATTCATCATCCCCATATACTTTAACCATGCTCGTCCCCGAGCATCTAAAGAAATGGAATGAGGTGAAATGAGATTGGGTTCCATGCCAAGACCATGAGCAGAAGGTGAAAATAGATCTAGACCCGACCTTTGGATTATTAGCTTAGTGGAACTTCCGTGAGACTTAGGATTTTAAAATCAACAGCCTTCAAGTTCTACACATCATTGTCACAGTTTCGGCTCAGAAGTCATCTTAGATCAATCCTCCTCCCAAATCATACCCCATGAACATTGAACAACTGACTCATGTGTGTGAAAGATTTTAGATCTTCCCATCCAGAATGTCATACTACCATGTAAACTCCCTCTCAAATAACTATTCCTCGGGGATTCATGTATTTCCTTCTAAGGTCTGTCGGATTGTGTTAACAATCGAAATAAGGGAGAAATTAGAAGAAGGGGAAAATAACTAGAGGATGACCAGTGTACTCACCTCTCCTTGTGAAGCTGGCCAGTGTAGCCAAGTATCCACTAAGATCTGCAGGTTTTCTTGAAGCCTGGACCTTTTTTGGTCAAATATTTATTTGGTCTTTCTATTTGGATTTTTGGTAGTCTGCATGGATCTTGTTGTGCCTCTACGGATATGGAACCTTTTTTCCGTACATTTTTGAGGTCTTAGAAAAAAATGTCCATGCTGCTAGAAAAGAAACTCACATATTCTTCCAATACCATGTCTCAGTATAGCTAAGTGCATAGTACGAGAGTACAAATTAATTTCCTATTATAGAGTCATACCCAGAATGAAGAGACCAATTTAGACACTAAGAGTCAAACTCTTGTACATTGTCATGCGGAACTCGAAGAATTAAGTCAAAGACCTGAAACTTCTAAAATCCTATATCTCGGTAAAGTTCCTCTAAAAATTAGGTGGATTAAGGTCAAGTCCAGACCATTCTCAGTTTCTTCTCATAACTCAGTTCAGAACCCAAGGGCTTTTTCACAGATGCATATGCATGTAATGCTGGATGAAGTGGAGATGCTTGAAATGTAAACACATTTTTTTGGACTTTTGTGATTTTTTTATTGATTGATTTTTTTAGATATATCTTTTTTTAATGCATTTTTTTGGTTTTATGTAAAAATGAATAAGAAGCCATTTTTTCAAAAAAATTTGGTTGTACAAGATCAGTGTTAGTAGCAAAACTCATTTTTTAATTTTTTTGAAGATTTTACAAGTTGGTTACCTATCCTATAAATACATATAGACATACACGAAAGTACGAGATATGGGTAAAATATATACACAATATATATACACACACCCCTAACTTAGCGAGTGATGTGTCCTTAGAGCACAAGAAGCGAAAAGAAGACATAGTTTGGGTTAAGCGTAACAAAGTGAAAAAAAATATAAACAATAGAAGTCGGCCCGACCGTCGATACTTAGGTTGTGAACAATGTAAGTATAAAAGAAGGGTGAAAATGAGGTGGATAATGGAAGAAGTGGATGGAGAGAGTACATACACATGGGCATCGATTCCCCTATACTTAGGCTCTGGTCAGCCTAAGTATGGAAGAAAGGTGGAAATGGGGCAATTGTGAGAAGGGGTTAATAAGGAGAATGGTATATACAGATGGCATCGGTCCCCCCTATACTTAGGCCTTGGCCTAAGTAGAGGAAGAAGATGTACAAGGAGACCGATGGGCTCGAGAGGGAGGGAGGGTAACCGATGAGTAAGGTGGTTTTTGGTCGATTTTTTTGTGAGCATGTGGTGGGTGATCGTAATGATACGAAGAAGATGAAGCATATAAATCCCAACCATTGTCAGTGTTATCCTCAGAAAAATCATACTAGTGAGTAGATGAAGCATTTGAATCAAATGATATCTTATCATCATCGGATTTATCCTCAGAGGAATAGTATTGGAAAGTGGAGGTACTCCATGTATTCTTATTCTTAAGCTGCTTTATCAAGTTGCACTTAATCTTAGGGTTAAGCGATTCATCCTCAGATGAATATTCAGAAGCGTCAGTTTCAATCAGCTAAGAAGAAATTATTCTAATATATTTAATGAGACCAGGAGAACCTGCTTTGGATGAATAATAGTGATGAACATGAGTCATCCAACGGGAATCAAAATTTGGATCCTTGCGTGGATAGGGTTTTAGGACTGTTGAACATACCTCACTCATGTAGGTTACCCTTTCCTAACCTGATGAGGAATCATTAGACGATTCCTTTTTGGTATGTCAAAGGCAACTTTCTTTTTAGATGAAGGAGCAGCCATTTTCTTTTGTGTTGTCTGGTCATGGTAGTGAGGTGTTGACAATTGAATCTCCGAATGAATATCCATTGAAATTTTTCTTCCTGGTCGGTGTACGTCGCGCATATGTGTTCTTAGTTTTCTTAATGTTGGTGAACTCCTGAGTTGGACTGAATTGGTCAAGGTGATCAGAGAAGATTTCAACTGACTTAGAATCTGCCCATGCATATGTTTCAGGATCAAAATAGAAGTCCTTTCCAATGATGAGAGCATCGGAAAATGGAACAGCGGAAGAGTCTCTGAACTACTGGTTAGTGCACGTTCCACATATTCGTTCTTAATCAACTTGATGTTAGTGCATTCATGTGTCAGGTTATTTGATCAAAGTGGTCAGATGAGATTTCAGCAGACTCAGAATGCATCCATGCATATGTCTCCGAATCATAATAGAAGTCCTTTCCCATGGTGAGAGCAGCGAGAAATGAAAAAGAGGGGAGAGGCTCTAAACCAATAGTCTCTTCAACAGCCACTATCTCAGATGTAACAGCGGGGTAGGGCTCTTCTACCGTTTGGTGGTTACAGATGTTGACGGCTTTGTGGGTCGCCTCAGAATATCATGTTCCTTCGAAGACTATGTGAGATCGAAGTGCTCCAAATGCTATAAAACTGATTTCCTGAATCTCACACTCAATAATTGCCTTAGCTGATGCCAATGATGGATTTCTGAGAATTATTGGAGACTAGGTGAATTCTCCTAGATGCGTAATATCAATGATCATGAAGTCCACTTTGAGCGGAGTACTTTGGAATGTAATGATGACGGAAATTATTCCTCTCAACTATTTTATAGATCGATCAGCCAGTTGAATGATCTCTCTTATTTTCCTGATAGGTCCGAGTTTGAGCTTGTCAAATATAGAGGTCAGGAGGATATTAATTAGTGAGTCATCATCAATTCGAATATTGGGTAAGTATTGTATCTTCGATTCCACAATCAAATTTGGGAAACCGCTTCACTATGCGGCTCTTGATTTTTCTCCTCAACACCAAGGAGGTGGACATTGACAAGATATGTCTTTCAGTCTTTGTTCTTGTCCTGTCTGACTTTCTCATTATTAATTTGCTCATTAAAAATCCTTTAAGGTCGGAGAAGTGTTCAATGGCATGTATCAAGGGAAGTTCAAAAATCAATCTTTTCTCAAGTGCTTCCCTTAGAGCAAGATCCAAATTCTTCAAATCCTCTTCAGTTTCAAGTTTTATGTATTTTTCTGTATTTTTCTGATTTTTCGATTTTTTTGAGTGTTTTTTAATATTTCGATGTTTTTAGTATTTTCGGTATGGTATATAGGTGTGTCGCTTTCCATAGATGGGAAGGGTTTTGACGTGTTGAGTCAGAATCAGATTTATTCCTAAGGGAGTAATATGCAGAAGTGTCATTGTTAGAGTCATCCCTAGAGTGAATAAAGTCTATGGGTTTCTAAATATCCCTGGGGTTCTCAATATTAGATCCAGTTATTTCATCCTCCACTTTCATACCCGAGCTTCCGTAAAATGAAATTAGTTGGTCAATGAAATTTCTGAATTTTTCCTCCATTAATTCATATCTCTTAATTACCCTCAAATTGTCATCCTCTGAAGATTTTCCAGGATCAATCATGTGAGCACTCTGCGGGGTTTCCTAGGTATTCTCTTGTTTTTCAACTTGAGAATCATTCATTCCATTTTCCATTTTCTTGTATGAGCTGGGATAAGATCCTCTTGGAACATCCATTGTATGATCGTTATCTTTTGGAAATTTCTCCTCAAAAGACATGGACGGAGTCCGCTCGATAGGATAGAAACCATATGTCTCATACTCAACATGGTGTGATTCAGGTATGTATAGTTGGTTTGAGTAGCGCTCATTCCTTTAGTCATGATTGGTCAGACCTTTATATTGTGGATTCAACATACATGGTTTATGTGTGTCGATATCATCAGTCCAGTCCTCTGTATGAGTGTCATATCTGAAGATGGAATTGTCACGGTTAATCCAAGATGGAAGAATATCAGGTGCGGGTCAAAATATCTTGATCTGTTTAGATTTCCATTTTATCCCAATGGTCAAATCGAATTGTGTATTTGTGAAGTATTGGCCTATTCCAACAACATGGTGAGGAGAGATTGAAGTCTGTTGAAGTTATCGTCTCGGTCAATCATTCGTCTCAAAAGTGATTTGATCTTCAAATGGCTCATGAGTTCCGACAAGAAATGGCTTAATCCAAGATGGTAGTTTCTCATTTATGGTCAAGGGTGGGGAATGTGAAAGATAGAAAGAAGTGTTAAATTCGATTGGATTCATCATGTGGTTAGAATATCCAACGAATGATGGATTGACATTTACATAGTATGTAGGAAGGATTGTATGATCAGAATATAGAGGATTGACATACGAAGAAGTGGAGACCTCAATCAGTTTTTTGTTTGTATGATGTGAATATAAAAGATTGTCATTTATGGAGCAGATCGGATTTATAGATAGGGTTGGATCTATTTGTGGGTGAGAGTCTCCTGTGAAAGTTGGATGATGTCTAGTTGGAGGGGGTTTTGAGGCTTTGAGTCTTACTGAGACGAATTCATTTTCATAGTATAGATTTGATGGGTACTCAGACAAATGTCTCGTCATCTTCAAAGAAGGTGGACAAGTTTCCATGGTAGATCTTGGTTGAAAATGTTCAAGTGTACATGATATTTGACAGTAGAAACCTAGAGTTTTAAATTAAGGAGAGTGATGACACAAGTATACGGTTTTTTTATTTTCAAATTCGGCTCATGCACGCCACTACAAACACAAATCGAACCCCAGGTTCACCAACTCACACAATGAAGCCACAAGAGTTCGGTAAATTATCTTTTAAATGTTAGTTGGTGATAAATTCAATCTTGGAAAAGAATCAGCGAGCTGTTAGGTGCCGAAATTTTTCTTAAAAACTATCATGAATTCTTACGACTAGTTGCACCTACTTTCATCCAGTATGGGTGTAAGTACGGACTGCAAAACAGCTACCCATGTTACTTAAGGACAGAGCCATACACAGTGTCCTTTAAACCGCTCACTCTACTAAGGAAATCCATACCGTTTACCAGCTACCCGTAGATCCTCACTAAGAAGTAGCTAATCATTTTTATAGAATCAGTTAGTCAATAAGAAAATCCAAAGTTGGGATCTAACCTTAAGTATCATCTCTCGCTCACTCAGATAAAATAAATGAATCCAAGGTCAGGGTTGCTCTCTCGTAAAAATTCTTGATTTTGGGGAATTAAAGTCAGCCTCGTTTAACAGTCCTAATTTTAATAGGTGATCACTAAAAATTTAAGGTAAGCAGAAATAAATGTCTATCGTCCAGTCCCAATTTCCTTTAAAATTTACGTGACAAAACAAGAGAGAGAAATTCGAAAAAAAGTCGATGCACGTGAAACAATGATGTATGCTTAGATAGAAGACCTACAATGATCCTCGCAATCTCCACGTGGGATAAAATACAAGAATTGAAAGTTATTCTAGATAAATACAAGCCGACAAAAACCGCACCTAGCAGAAAGTTCTATTAGTTGTGAAGAACTGAATTGAATTTGACTAAATTGAACGATCTAATATGCATCTCAATTAAAGTGCAGTGTGATCCTAGATTTTTATGAGCACAATCAGAAAATCCTAGAAGCTTTAATAGCCGTATGTGCAGATCTAACCAATGATCCACTCAAGTCGGACCCCACTGTCACTAGACAGTGAAACAGGTCACGACACACCACAAGAAAAGTTCAAGGTCTTGTTACTCACGCGAGAGTCCAAACGGACATCACTGTAAATGAGAAATTAATTACAAAAATTAAAATTGCAAAAAAAAATAAATCCTAGACTCTATGCTCTTTCAAGACTCGACTTGATCCTAATTTTAACGCCGCTTTTCGGGCATCGGTGAAGATGCATCGATTTTTGTGAGAAACTGCTCCACGTACGCTAGGTACCTCGTAAGAAAAATATGAGAGAACGAGAGAGAGTGTGTAAGAGAGTGATACAAAAAATAATAAAAAAACAAGAAAATAAATGTTGCAAATAAAATAAATGCTGAGAAAAAAGGGAAAATAAACAGTGACACGTTCGAGGGTCAGACTACCCGAATGTGTGGAAAATAGAGGACTATTTTTTTTGATAAAAATCTAAGTCGTTTGCTCCCCAACAATGATGCCATCTAATGACTCCACAGAAACCCTATTTAAATAATTTGAATTATTGTTTCAATATCAATGTTTCATTGTAGGTGGGAATTCAGAATCAATCAAGAAATAACCATAATAATTTATTCAATTTTATTAGAGTAGCTTTATGTTTATTTTATAGGGGCAAGTTCCAAGCTCGAACTCAAGGCGGCAAATGAACAATCTAGAATTATGTTTATCAAATTTTGTGTGTGGTTTTCAAGGTGGGATGTTTTTGGTATTTTTCATGCAATTTTAAAACGCAAAATGCAAATACGACCGATTTTAAGGACTAGAAAATAAATAACTATCAAGCGATGTCCTAAAATTATGAAACTTGCACTGTAGGTTTTTCTGAAATTTTTGGATGCAATATAAATATTTTATAAATTTATGAATGCAAATAAAGTGAATTTCAATAATTAATTATAACAAATAGTAAACCTATTTATTTTCAAGGGATAGAATTATCCAAGATCTTTCACTAGAATAGATCTCAGAAAATTCCTAAACTTTGAAAATACGAGTTTTAATACCTACTAAAAATTAAAGATTGAAATTTACAAAATGATTTTTATAGAGCAAAACATGCATGCAAATGCAAATATTTTTTGGCATGATGTTGAATACAATTAATTCTATGATTAATGAATTTTTGGCAATTTTTGCGGTTGTGTTAAATTAAATATGAATTTATTAGCACAGATTAGGTAAAATATGTAATTTTTTGCAAGAAAATTAATCATTAATTAACCTTAACGAATAAAAATATCGAGCATATTCCATAATGTAGAGAATTAGTTAACATCCTATAATTTTTTAATTAATAAAATGATGCAACAAAGAGGTTCAAAATATTATCAGAGAATAGAGGTATGCCTGCAAATTACACTAAAATAATTAGTAGAAGCACTATGCGTAGGGGCATGAATGTTTATACCTAAACCTCGGAGGAGGATTCTGCAAAATGGTTAAGGGGCGCGTGCACAGCACGGGCTCTTGGTATTGGGGGGGTGCTTCTGAAAATTGGTGGGTCTTCGAGGGCCTTCTTGCAAAAATCCCTAGGTGGCATGTGTGCCTCACATGAACACTTGGGGTTTCAATCTCAGGGGAGTTTCTAGCGATCTCGGAGCGGAGCAGCTGGGGCTTCGTGGGTGGTTTATAGGTGATTGTGGTTGGAGCGGCGGAAGCACTGGTAGTCAGCCCGTGAAGGGCAGTCGACCGGCGTAGGAGCAAGGGTGATGGCCGACATACGGCCGATGGTCGTCGGAGAAGCAGAGTATGGTTCTTTACCGGCAGCGAAGAAGTGAGTCGGTGCGACGAAGTCGGCTGAGTAGGGGAAGATGAAGTCTGAGGCGGTCCTCTGACAGCCTGGTGTCGGTGAAGAAGCCTGGACAATGTGGCTCGACGACGTTGAAAGGCCAGAGCGAAGGAGGGTACCGAGATGCAGGTGGTGGCGTTGTTGATGGCAGAGAAGCAATGTTAGAAGCGTTGAGATGGAATAGAGGAGTGGAAGCATACTAGGCTCAACGAGCGAGGTCGGAGCAGGGCATGAACTCGAGGAGGAGCTCAGCTATGTTGCGACGGCCACTGGGGAAGCCATTTCTCATTGGAGATGAGGGTAAGCAGGTGCTGACACGACCGCGTGCCCTTCTCTTCAGTGCAATCGACGGATGCGTTAATGTCAGGGGTGAAGCTTTAGTTTTATTGCAGAGGAGATCGGTTGGCAATGTAAGGCAGTAGATTGGTGATGGCAGTATATCAGTGATTGTCAATCTGAAGGTGGTGGTGATTAGGATCAATTGGGAAGCTTGTCGGTTGACAAGATGAGATGAGATGTGGGAGATTAGGGCGACGGAAATCGTGGGAGATGGTTGATCTGATGAGGGATATGCGACGGCAGTGTTGGCCAAGGAAGGAAGGCATGACGATGGGGATTCGAGATTGGGTATGATTGGAAGCATGGCCTGAAGAGGAAGGTGGCCGACGAACATGGTGAAAATCATGGCGGAGAGCAGGGGCGGCGGAGCTCGCTCGATCCGGAAAGGGAAAAGGGGAGGGAGAGCGCGTGCAGGGCGCGTGCGCAGGAGGCACGTGCTCTGCACGTGCATGGTATTTTTATTTTTTTTATTTTTTAGTTTTTAATAAAATGAATTACAAATACCTCCAAAAATGGATGACACATGGCGACTCCAGGAGTTGCCACATGTCAGTCCCAAAAGTTTTTGAAAATAAAATACAAAGAAAAATGCGGGAAAAATAGCAAATGACCTCGTATCGAAAAATTTTCTTCACAAAAGTTACTCGTCTCGATGAGATCTACAACCTTCATAAAGGGAACAAAACCAAAATCGGTCAATTGCATAAAGTGCTTTTTTTGGGTATTTTATGTACATAAAGTACCTTGATTTTTGGGTTTTATAATTTTTTGTTATTTTTAAGCCAGATAAAAATCTGAAAACATGATACAATCAAAGATAAATATTTACACATTAATTTTTTTTATATTTTTAATAATTAGAAAAATAAAGAAATAAACTCAACCATGACCGGTCCAAAGCCCGGGTAAATGAGGAGGGTTGCGTTAGGTAGCCGACAGCCACCGTAAAACAGTCTAAGACAATTTCTTAAATAATATTTTTAAAAAAAATATTATTTAGAAAGTTTCCTCATGACAGTCGGATCTTTTGAACATGGATTTAAGCAAACATACAGATTTCGTTAAGGCGTTCCCTACTTGCGACGCGTTGCATTGCACGAATGCAATGAAAAAATGCCAAGGGACGCTACGTCGCAGCCTGGATGTAGTTCAAAATTTGCAAGGGTTCTCGCATGAGGAACGTGTGCGGGTAATTAAGCTAGCTTCGCTACATCATCGCCCGGATGCAGTCCAAAATCTACAAGGGTTCTCGCATAATGGACGCATGCGAGTAAAGAAGTTAGTCCAAAAGAGAATGCAATGGAAGTTGCGGATTGGTAGGTAGAATATTGGCACTTTAACGGGAAAATTGACGGAGATAGTGGATATGATGGAAAGAAGGAAGATTCATATATTATATCTTCAAATGAGACTAAATGGGTTGGAGAGAAAGCAAGGGAGATCGAAAAGACAGGCCTTAAACTTTGGTATTCATGTAAAGATTAGGGTAGAAATGGTGTTGGAGTGGTTGTTCATAAGGATTTGAAGGATTGTGTGGTTGAGGTGTAAAGATTCGGAGATCGGATTATTTTGCTAAAATTGGTGCTTGAAGAAGAAATTCTGAATATAATCTCAGTTCATCCACCACAAATTGGTTTAGATAAAAGGACTAAACAAGCTTTTTGGAAGGATCTAGATAAGAATTTACATGGAATCCCATAAAGAGAGATGATTTGCACAGGTGGAGATCTTAATGGACATGTGGGAAAAGATGCTTCAGGGTATGCTAGTGTTCATGGAGAACATGGTTTTGGGGATAGAAATGAAGAGGGAAAAGTCATCCTGGATTTTGTAACAGCATATGATCTTTTCATAGCAAACACTCTCTTCAAGAAAAGGGAGGAGCATTTAATTACTTATAAGAGTGGGCCAACTAGAACAAAGATAGATTACTTTGCGCTGAGGAGAAGAGACCGGTTGTGTTGTAAAGACTGCAAAGTAATCCCAGGAGAGAGTTTGACAACCCAACATCATTTGTTAGTCTTGGATGTACAAATAAAAGGGCTGGTAAAAAAAGGAGGGTTCCTAAGATCACTAGAACTAGATGGTGTTATCTTCCACTGAAGCAATCGAGCTTCAGGGAGAAGGTTTTAGAAGACTTATCTTGGGATTGTAGCGGAAGTGCAAACGAGATGTTGGAGGTAGTAGAATCTTGTATCCGAAAGGTAGCCAAAGAGATGTTAGGCGAGTCAAAGGGAGGAGCGCCATGTCAAAAGGAGGCTTGGTGGTGGAGTGAAGGAGTGAAGAGAGGCTAAAAATTAAAAGAGCATGCTTTAAGGATGCGTCTAAGGATAAAACAAAGGAAACGATCACAAACTACAAAATAGCGAAGAAGGAAGCAAAGAAGTCTGTAAGCGAAGCAAATTCAAAAGCTTATGAAGTTTTGTATAAAAATCTCGACTCTAAGGAGGGCCAAAAGGATATATTCATGTTGGCTAAAGCAAGAGAAAGAAAGACCAAAGACCTTTCTCACGTGAGATGCATTAAGGACGAAAAAGGTCGCGTGCTTGTTACTTAGAAGGATATAGAGACTAGATGGGAGCAGTACTTTCATAAACTTTTTATTGGGGAGGGAAATAGAGAGATCCAAAGCGATCTGGCTAGTAGTGAAAGTTACTTGAATCGTGCAAGCTGTAGACGGATTCAAAGAAAGGAAGTAGAGGAGGCTTTGAAGGTTATGAAACCCGGGAAAGGTGTAGGACCGGATGACATTTCTGTAGAAGTATGGAGTAATGGAGAGTTTTAGGTGAGCATGGTTTAACTTGACGTACGAATCTATTCAATGTTATTTGGCAAAGCTAGAAAATGTCTGAAGATTGGAGGAGTACCATGGTGCCTCTTTATAAGAATAAAGGAGACATTTAAAATTGTTCTAATTACAGAGGTATCAAGATGATGAGTCACACTATGAAAATTTGGGAACGTGTGATCGAAACAAGGTTGAGGCAAGTTTCTAACATAAAAGAAAACCAATTTGGTATCATGCCAGGTCGCTCAACTATTGAAGCCATCCATTTGCTGAGGAGAACAATGGAGATTTATAGAGCTAAAAGGAAGAACCTCCATATGATCTTTATTGATTTGGAGAAGGCTTATGATTCTGTCCCACGAGAGATATTGTGGAGAGTTTTGGAGAAGAGACAGGTACATGTCCTATACATTAACCTCATAAAGGACATGTATGATAGGGCTTCATCTTGTGTAAGGATCCCGTCTGGAAAGACTAGCTATTATCAATATTGGTTTACATCAAGGTTCAACTTTGAGTCCATTTCTATTTACTTTAATTATGGACGAGTTGACAAGTCACATTCAAGATGAGTTACCTTGGTGTGTGTTATTTGCTGATGATATTGTGTTGATTGACGAGACTAGAGATGGGCTAAGATAGAATATATGGAGTGCTCCTTTGATGGAAGCAATGGTGAAGGAATTGAGGTGAAGATTGGTGATGATAACATTCGGAAGAGAGATTCTTTTAGATATATGGGATCTATTTTGCAACATGATGGGGAAATTGATGGAGATGTTACTAATAGAATAAATGTAGGGTGACTAAAGTGGAGAGGAGCCTCTACTATTCTCTGTAATAAGAAAATTCTTTTAAAAATTAAAGGAAAGTTTTATAAAGCAGTTGTGAGACCTGCAATGCTCTATGGATCTGAATGTTGGCCTGTGAACCATAGACATGTGTAGAGAATGGTTGTAGCAGAAATGAAAATGCTAAGGTGGATGTGTGGACGCACACGTAAAGATCGGATTCGGAATGATGCAATCAGAAAGAAAGTTGGTGTAGCTCCGATTGAGGATAAGAAGCAAGAAAACTGCTTAAGATGGTTTGGTCATTTGCAAAGAAAATCAGCCGATGCACCGGTTAAGAGATGCGAGTGCTGGGATGTTGAGCCGGTAAAGAGAGGGCGAGGGCGTCCCAAGAAGTGTTGGAAAGAAACTATACGAAGGGATCTTAGTTTTATTGATATAAGCCCGGGATTGACTCAAGATAGATCTGAATGGAGGCGAAGAATCCATGTAGTCGACCCTACTTAATTGTGGGAAAAGGCTTTGTTGTTGTTGTTGTTAAAATAAAGAAATAAAATAGATTATGAAAACGACAACTTTTTATAGATAGTTAGTGAAGACTCGAACTCAGTTAGTTTCTTGGATTTCAGGCTCATTTTGGATTTGGATTTTTGTGTATTTTTAAAAAATTTATCAAAGAAAATCAATGAAAAGAAATAGAAATAAAAGAGTTAATTATGTACATAAAATAATAGGCCAAAATTAGGTAAAATAGAAAATGTACAAAAGAGGCCCAAAACCCAACTTTCACATATGAGCTCCGATTCACTTGAACTTGGACTTATTTTGTAGGTATTTGAATTTACATTAGTTCAAAAGTGAGTAGGATCAAATCAGATATTATATGAGGAAGATATTGGTGTTTTAGTCTGGAAATCCTGGAATTATGTTCTGAGTTTCTGGTCCACGTATTTGTGCTAGTGATTTTTTTGTATTTTCATTTATTCTTGTTAGTAATATGTACACAATGGAGGTGGTTTCAGGTTATTTGGAGTTGACATAATTAGATAAAAATAAGAGAAGTTAAGCTATTTTACAGGTCAATTGGGCAGTGATTTTTGGTTTCTTACTTTATGCAATAATAAGCGATAAAATGCAATTATTATCTATACATGCATGAATGCTAATTATACAGTATAATGGATGAAATTGGGATGAATTTTGATGATTTGAGCTTTATTAAATGTTTTTAGAGTGATGAATCTAAGATTCATAAGTAACGTTCCATTGTTTTATATCTATATAGAGAGTCCAATAATACTTGTTTTACACACAATATAATAAAACACAACAATTCTATCCATCGTCTCCCCTTCTCTCTTTTTCGAGTGAGTCAACTTGAAGAAACAATTTATTGTTGCTCAACAGATCTCGATGTTGACGCATGCACATCCATTGAAATGTTGTCGTTGTATCATGTAGAATAGTCATATCAATATCGATTATACCATTGGAATTTTCGTGAGGGTACAAATCTATTCTTAAGGTCAGTGAATTTTTCACTCCTCGATAAATTGGTTCATCTCATCAAATCTGCTACTATATAACCCTTCTTATATACTTGTATATTTATATTTATCTTATTATTTCTCCTACAAAGTAATCATCGAGGATTTAAGAACAGATTTCAATCCCATCACTCACAAGAGGCACGCAATTCCTGTATGGATTTTGAGTTAAAATCTAATATAAATCTATCAGGAGATCATTCATGTGATTAATCAAAGATGACCAAAAAGAAATAATCAAAAATCTAAAAGTGAATTCGAAATTGGTCCATTGATCCCATATACATGTAAATAAAAACTATTTTATGCTTAAACAAATAGCATGTATTCTATAAACCCTATTTTGAGTATTAATCAGTAATTATTTGTCATTGGAGTCCATGCAAATGAGTTGCATTAAGCAACAACCAATTATACTAGAGGATTAGATGATTGATCGTTTCTTAGCAAACTAATAAAAGAGATAATTCGATCGATTCCCTTATGCATAGAAATGTGTGAATAGATCAAATTAAAGACCTTAGCATTCAGCCGATTAGTAGGGTCTATACCAATCAGTGACTAAACCTTACAAGTGATGAGTATGCAAATCAAGATGAAACTATGTTCATATTAATATTGATTTTGAGCTAAATAAAGTTGCATGCGTATATTAGTATTAGTTTTGTACATATATATATATAGAAAAGGGGGAGAAACGATACAAAAGAGATCGAGATGTTTGAGAGAGAGATCCCCTTTTATATCTACTCATACATGCCTACATGCGTATGCACTCACTTATATGTATCCACTCATGCATATTGACATGTATGCATCACTGACGCATTCACATGCACACTTACTAGTATGCACACACACACATGCACATAGACATAAACATAAACATGCACTAGTCAATACTTAGTTGATTTCCCCTATTCTGCTTCTATGCGATCTAAAATGGATATGGATTCGAGTCTGGAACCAAGATAATTGGTAGACCTATCTGGTCTGCCATATTCAAGGTTCGCCAGACCCTACACAACATCTACATACATCCATGTCCAGGCATCTGTGAATTCCCCCATGCACTTCAGCTTGTGTGTGGGCACATACGCTTTCATGATAACGTGAAACCCACATAAATATCATGTTTCTTACCTGTCTAGTGGGTCCTAAGCATACACCCAGACTAGCCAGGATCCACTGTTTTACAGAAGAGACTCATTGTACCGTAGGCATCACTCGATCATGATCGAACGGTTCATACGCAAAGGACCATCAAAACTCAAAATTTGTGTGAACAAGATGAAGCGGCTCTGGTTGGACAACAGACTACTGTACAACAGAGGATCTTGCCTCCACCCAAACTCCAAGACACATGCGATAAGCTTGGGAAACACATGCTATTGTATGGCCAATTGCCTCGCAAAAACTAGGGATATAACTTGTTTTCCCATGTCTAAATACACAACAACGGTCTAAATTCAGCCATCAATTACTCTCTCGTTGCATACCATTTTGACTAATGGCTCAATAAATAAATATTTGTAAGATCTACTGATTTGGCTAACCAATATGAGCAATAAAGCATGTCTTTGTTGCTAAATCATCATTCCAACTCACATAATTAAAAATGATGCGAGACACATATGTCCATGATTGATTTGATTGGATGATGAAGATCATAAACACTTAAGAGACAATTGTCGCATCACTGATCAATTGATTAACGATCGTGATCAATTCACATTTAAAATGAGATATTACTATTTGAGGACCAATGATCTTACGATCAATTATCTTGATTAATCCAATCCAGTACCTCTTTCAAACATCAATCAACAACAACCATCGATCATGATCAAATAATGGTTGGGACTTGCACTTTATTCAAATCCTAATCAAACACAATTGTTAATCTAAGGTCCAATGGGATCTGAAGCTTGTGTTATTATTCACGTCTTCTACCTCCATCTCTTATCATGTTGGATGGCAACTGTTTACATAAATGCCACATTAAAACCAATCACGATCACTTCATATATCTTCAATCCAATTTAACCCTCTTAACACAACATAACTACTTAAGAATCAAATTTCCATGATAACTCTTATTGCATTGGTAATAACAAAATTCCAAAATTGAGTTTGAAAGCACAAATGAATTCCAATATCATTATCACAATCAGCTTAAATTGATTTAAAATTGATTATAATTGCATGCATATTCACCTCAAATTACGTATAATTCGTCTTGCATGCAGTTCATATACTTGCACGTATAACATGATAAAACATTAATACTTCTAAAAGTAAAAAAGAAACCTTAAAGTACACTAACTTACACACATGCATATACATGCGAACACATTATAAATATATCAACAACAAATGCATGCACATGCTTGTTTGTATACTATCATATAGATATTCTTCTTCACATAATTGTATATGTGGACAATGGGCATAACATATATTTATAACTTTATATTAATGTATGTATATTGTAAATATACTATATAATACATTAATATGTGAAAAATTGTAAGTATTGTTGGACTTATAAGGAATTGACGGCACAATAATGTAATAAAAGTTATTGTTTTACCATATCCATCTGAAATGAAATGAATGAATAAATGAATGTGAATGCACTTTACTATTAAGGTTCCTTTGTATAATTAGGGTTATGTACCATGACCATATTGAATACCATGCAATTGGGAAGACACAACTTACTTAAAACATGTGATATTCAATAAAGATCTCCAGTCTGAGAAAGAGATGGTAATCTTTCTCTAAAAATTGATTTGTAACTGACTTATTGATGCAAGTCCTATACATACGAATGAAGATTCGAAAGTATTGGAATAATCAAGCCAAAGAGTTGACTTGATGAAGTCGAGATAAACTAAGACCTAAGTTGTAATTATCACGATCAGGCACACATCCTTTTACCTGAGATAGATAGGAATCTATATACATGAGTATGTCATTTAATAGACCAATAGGTTGATGACCTGACCAAGGTACATATCCCGGTGAGTTGGTGTGCATATGAAAACATATGAGAAATATGATCTTTCAAAGAAATCATACAATTTCATAGTTGATGAACGGGAGGCAAGGCTCACTCATGAGATATTTGAAGGAAGTAATTGAAGAATGAAGAACTTCTCATCACATAAACACGGGATATTTAGTGAACTACTTATTTAAACCATTCCACATTCATCATATAAACAAGAAATTTCAACACAACTTTTGTACTTTCCGTTCTAATTTAGGGAAATAATTTTCTAAATATGGTTTCTAATATTCTAATGATATTGAGATGAGGGTTAACTCTTGAAGCATGAGTCTCTAAAGCAAGAGAACTCCGAATCAAGTATGATTTGCGCTTGTCTCTCTCATGGGCACGATGATGACTTGTGTAGCTTCCCACGAGCTTCAATGTCTTCTTCTTCTTCTTGAAGTTGTCTACTTGAGGATGAGACAAAGAAGATCTCAAGATTTTGATTTCATCTAAAAAATCGAGTCCTCTTACACGTACGTGAAGCAAGATGAAGAAGGCGATCTTCTCTCTAGCAGGGCCATGCCTATGAAAAGAATATGGAGGCTTGAAGGTGGAAGTGTAGGGTTGTAGAGAGGGGGCATGTATTAGAGAGTCTTTTACTCTCTAAACTTCTCTCACAATTATCAAGGCAACTTGAAATTATTATGAGGAACAAGCATGCTATGAAAGAGAGACGTTACCTTCTCTTTTATAGCCACAGGGGATGTCCATGAGGAGTCTTCTTCTCATGGTAGATGTCCTCCAAGTTGTCCCTTGGATTATGCATCAAGGGCTATGATTTAGGCCTTATTCAACAATTATTAAGTCTAGAACTATTTTCCTATGATCATCAATTAACTAATTAAGCAACAAATTGAGAGCCTAATCCAGTTAGGACTCTTGTATAGAGAGCTATGTGTGTCTCTTTCATCACACACACCCCACATTCCAAATATAGCTTGGAATTGTTTCTTTTATTTATTATATTGATAATCCAATTGATAAAATTGGTAATTTTATGAGATTAATCCTTATAGCTTATGAATCATATTTATAAATCCAAATAACAATGGAAATCCAATTTACACTAGTTATTCTAGTGTGAAACACATTCACACATGTACTATGAAATATTATGTGAAACATATTCACATAAATATTAATTATATGAAGTATATTCAGATAAACATTGATTATTATGAATCATTATTTATATTAATTAATGGATTATATTTGTGAATCATTCACAAAGTACCTTCAATAATATGACAACAACAATTATTCTTTCAATATTAACATCAAATAGTATGAGCCCTAATCCAATTAAGACTCATGAGATACAAATGCAGATACTTGGAGATAATATCGGGGAGATCATACTATCTATGTATAGTGACTTTAAACATGGATATCGGTCCAATTTCATGCCTTATACCATTTTAGCTTGAAATTTATACACTCTCATCAATTGAGCTCGAGTGGAATACTTCACACTATATGAGCTCGACGAAACGCAAGCCACTCTATGTGAGTTTGATAAAGTATCGGTGAGTTGAATCCAGCTTCCTAACCATTTCTAGTCATAATCTAAACCATTTAGTGCTTAGAAACGAGCTTAAGCAACTTGTATATTTCTATTTCCATGACTATTTCTTTTTCTAACATTTGTACATTGAAATTAGAATTGAAAATGGAAATTGGATTCAAATGAAATGTGAATAAATCCAATTAAATCTCATCTTTCCAAATGGAGACACTAAAAACTATCATGTTTCGTCACACCCTTGGAATGGAAGTGTCATTCTAAATGATCTATCAGGATAGATTTACCCCTGAGTACACTGAAGACTTTGATAAATCCGAAGTTCAAACCGTGGTTTATCTATTTTGGAATAAATCAATAGATTTCTCATTTGATATTTATGCAACAATATTAATCATATACTTTCCAAAGGCATGTATTAATATCTTTAATTGCATGTCTTATTTCATAAGCACTACGATCATGCATGGAATTCGTTATGAACTCAAATCATCTCATGAATGAACTTTATTTTCTGGTTCGTCAACTATGAACATGTATGATTCCTTTGAGATATCAAACATCTCGTATGTCTTCATATGTACACCAACGCACTGGTCTATGGACCTTGGTGAGATCGCTTTATTAATATGTCAAATCTACATACTCAGGCATATAGATGTATATCTGTCTCAGGTCAAAGGACGTATGCATGATCGAGAGTGTTACGATTCAGGTCTTAGTTTATCTCGACCTCATCAAATAATATCTTTGAAATGATTATTCCACCACTTCCGAATCTCCATTCATATGGACAGAACATGCATCAAGAAGTTACCTGGAAATTAAACTTTAGAGAAAGGTTATCACCTCTTTCTCAGACTGGAGATCTTTATTGAATATTACATGTTTGAAGTCAGTTATGTCCTCCCAGCTGCATGATACACAATATGTTCATGGTACATGACCCTAATTGTACAAAGGGACCTCAATAGTAAAGTGCATCCATGTTCATTTATTTATTTCATTTTAGATGGACATGATAAAATAACAACTTTTATTTCATTAATGGGTCGCATATGGCTTACAAATCCAACAATATTTTGGGGTCAAAATGAATTCCATGCATGGTCATCTTGTTTATGAAAAAGACATGAATTCAAGATATTAATTTATGCTTCTGGAAAGTATATGATAACTATTTTTGCCCAAATATTGAATGAGAAAACAAATGATATGTAATGAATCTCGGATTCATCACTCTAAATCTCATTTATTAAGCTCAATTCCCTAAAAATCAACAGCATATCTGCATCTATTCTGCATAATTAGCATTCATGCATGTTTTCATAAGAATGGCATTTTATCCATCATTTTTGCACAAAATAAGAAGCCAAAAATTCAAGCCAAATTTGACCTGTAAATAACTTAACTTCCCAGATTTTTAACTCCTTCATACTAACACCGCATAATCCAAAACCACTTCCAATGTGTACATATCACTCGCAAGAATAAATAAAAAAATACAAAAAAACATTAACCCAAATAAGTGGACCAAAAACCCAAACCTTAGTTTCAGGATTTTCGGACTAAAAAACCCATATCTTCCCCATCCAGTGTCTGATTTGATCCTACTCACTTTTGAACTAATGCACATTCAATTACCTTCAAAACAAGACTAAGTTCAAGTGAATCAGAGCTCGTATGTGAAAGTTGGGTTTTGGGCCTCTTTTGTACATGGTATATTTTAGCGCTTTTTGACCTGTATTTTATGTACATACTTTCTTAATTAATAAAAATCCAAAAAATATATTTAGATGTCTTTTATTTATCTTTGATTTCTCCTTATTTTTCCAGGTTTTTATCGGGTATAAAATTGACAAAAAAAATAGAAAACCCAAAAATCAAGGTATTCTATGTACATAGGATACCCCAAAAATTCGCTTTTTACATTTGATTGATTTTGGTTTTGATGTCTTCATATTGTAGATCTCATCGAGACGAGCATTTTTCATGAAGGAACTTTTTCGATATGAGGTCATTTGTTATTTTTTATCGATTTTACAAAAGTTTTTTTTCGAATTTTCTGATGCTGACACGTGGCAGCCCCAGAGACCGCCATGTGTCAGCGGTTTTTGGGCTTTTTAATATTCATTTTAATAAAAAAAAATAAATTAAAATAATATAATTAAAAAAATACAAATACAAATAAAAATAAGCCAATGCACGTGCAAGGCACGTGCCCCCAGGCACGCGCCAAGCACGTGCGCGCCCGCCCCCTCTCTCATTACTGTCGCCACGTGGCCCATACCGGGCCGTTCGATCTCGACCGATCGAACGGCCTGGGACCCATCGTCCTCCTCCCAACTTCTCTCCCGAAACCTCTGCCGGTCGCTCCTCAAATCCCGCAACCGCCGCTCCGACCAATGGCCACTCATAACCTCTGCTTCCCTCGCGTCACCATTGACCTCCCAACCACCTCCGCGCCTCTCGCGGCTTTCCGATCGCTGCCTACAACGAACAAGCCATATTATTTTCACTCACGAATGATAAAAACAACTCTTTAATTCGGCATTTTCGGACTCGTCAGATGGCGCCGTTGCCGGGGAGGCAAACGGCTTAGTTTTGTGTTTTGAAAATTTTTGTTCGGTTTTCCGCATTCGGGTAGTCTGACCCAGAATTTTTCATTGTGAATACCATTTTATTTCCTGCATTTATTTTTCAACATTTATTCCTTTCATTTTATTTTTGATTAATTTTTCGAGTCACTCTCTTACATTCTCTCTCTTATTTTTCTTGCGAGGTACCCGGTGTACGTGGATGAAGGATATGGAATTATCTTCAAGCGCATCACGGTAGCGTGATCGTCGTATCGGATACGACGAAGAACGACTAGTCGTACTAGTCGTTCGGTGCAGCGAAATTTAAAAAAAAATATTCGATGAAACCACATGATCCGAGAACCATTCTCAGATTGTTTCATCTATAACCACAACAAGTATAATGCAATACCTCTTGAAGTGTGGTTGATCGAGTCTCTAAGAGAAGAGACCTCCTGTCACAAGTCCGATCGTCGGCGAGACTGCTTGCGAGGGTGGGGATGAACCGCGTTGTCCTCGCAATCCAAGAAGATGATCCAAGCGTGGTTGCTCCTGATCTCTTCGCACGAGATCGAACGTCTCCTTCGTGAGTGTAGCACTCCAAGAAGACGGAGAACCGAAGAACGTCGAAGCGGTGGCGCGGTGGCGATGGCGTCGACGATTCTCTCCTCTAGGGTATGGTGGACGGCCACCAATATTAGAGGAAGAGAGGGCTGTCGTGTATGAAGAAAGAGAGAGAGAGAGAGAGAGAGAGAGAGAGCTCCAATATTTCATGTAAAGAGAGAGCATGGTATGCCTCTCTATTTATAGGGTTTTGGGATTCATGGATCTCAATCCATGTGACATACAAAATCAATGGATGAGATTGATTTATGTCAATCCAATGGTCAAGATTGTTGTTGGTAAAACCAACAAATTTGGATTAAAATATATTTTACAAAATCAAATATAAATTAGTCCTAAATCAAAACCGATAAATAAGGTGAGATTGTGCATGGAGATTTCATCTCCATGCACCTTCCATGTGGACAGCCACACATTCCTATTAGGAATGATGTGCCACCCACTTATTTCCATGGGGAGAGCAATCTCATGATAATTCATGAGATTGCATTTCTCCATGAAAATCTCTCTTTATTTATTTGTTGGCCTTTTATTCTTCAAAAATAATTCACGATTATTTTTGAGAATATTGCAATCTTGCCATGGAAAAAATTGTGAATCATATTCACAATCCAAAACAATATATAATTTACATTGTCAATTAATTACACAATGTGTATCCAATACACATAATAATTAATCAACATATATAAATTATATTTGGCTCTCTCTAATACATTATAAATCACATTTATAATATATTATGAATAATTGGATATTTCTATCCACATTATTCTTATCCACATTAATTAAATCACATTTAATTATATTGGATAATTTCTTCATACATCAAGATGATTAAATCACATTTAATCATGATTCCTTCATTGCTTAGATCTTATGGAATTATTCTTGAACCCTACAAGAATAATGCAATCTCTCCGCAGATACTTGGAGATAAGGACAGGGCGATTGTATTATTCCACGTATAGTGACATGGATATTAAAATCGTATCTCAAATCCAGATCGTGGGCCTCCCATAGATGCTTGATTAAATCAAGACCGCAAATCTAATCTTCTCATTGTATCTAAATCACATTCAGATCAATGTCCAATAATTAGACCAAGATAAGATTACTTCTCTACTAAGAGGAGTCACTAAAATCCAGACATGTTTCATCACTCCCTCGGAATGGAAGCGTCATGGTTATACAATCGTATATGATCAAATCACCCTCAGGTATTCCCAATGCCCGTACATCCTGCATACTGGAAGACTCAGAATAAACCCAAAGTATTAGATCAACTTTACACTGTCTACTTCATGGTTTTATCAGTAAGTTTCTCATTCGATCATTGGGAGTCGGTATCGATCATATACTTTCCAAAATCATATATCATACCTAGGTCTTGATCACATACTTTCCAAAAGTATATATCAAACCTACAAATTCAGTCAAGCTTCCAAAGCGAGATGACCATGCATATGGAATTTGATTCTTCCCAATATCTCAAGAGTGAGCTCATGTCTTCCGATTCAGTAACTGAACCTGTATGATCCCTTTGAGAGATCGTATTACTCATATGCCCTTATATGCACACCAGTGTGCCGGTGTATAGACCTTGGTTAGGTCATCAACCTATTGGTCTGTCAAATGTACATACTCAGACATATATTAACACATCTGTCTCCGGTCAGAGGATGCGTGCCTATATCATGACAGCATACGATATAGGACTTTGGTTATCTCGATCTCGTTAAGTCAACTCTTTGACCTAACTAATCTGACACCTCCGAATCTCTATTCCTATGCAGAGGACCTGCATCAAGAGGTTGGTCAGATATCAGCCTTTAGAGATAAGGATTGTCATCTCCCACTCAGGCTGGAGAACATCTCTTAACAATCATTTGACGGTGCTTGATGAGTCCTCAATCTAACTCTTTAGATATTCATCCAAGCACCAGCTTCTATGATTCAATAGTTGAATCAACGGTTGTATGATCATCAAGATGGCCATGGTACATAACCCTAATTGTACTAAGGGACCTATTATACAAATTATTCATTCTTCATTTCAGATCAGGGAAGGAAATGTGTAATAACATTTATTGCATAATGGCTCATTGTGGGCTCGCATTTCCAACAGTGGAGCGGTTTTTCAAGAAATCGAAGCATCTTCATCGACTTCCGAAAAGCCGCAATTAATTTAAGATCGAGTCGAGTCATGAGAGAGCGTAGAGTATAGGTTTTAAATTTCTGCAAATTTCAATTTCTGTTCATTTATAGCGGTGTCCGTTTGGACTCTCGCGTGTGTAAAAAAGACCTTGAACTCTATCTGTGGTGTGTCGTGGCATGTTTCACTCTCTGGTGAGAGTGAGGGCCGACTTGAGTGGCGATTAGGATAGACCTGCATATACGGCTCTCAGAGTATTTATATTTTTGCTTGTGCTCGTAGGATCTAAGGCCACACTGCACTTTAACTGAGACGCACATAGATCGTTCAACTTAGCCAAAAATTTAAATCAATTCTTGCCCGCTAATAGAACTTTCTGCTTAGGTGTGGTTTTCATCGGCTTGCATTCATTTAGAATAATTTCAATTATGTATTGCATCCCACATGGAGATTGCGAGGATGCACTGTAAGTCTTCTAACTGAGCATACATCATTGTTTTCGCGTGCATCGACTTTTCCCGAATTCCTCCCTCTTGTTTTATCACATAATTTTAAAGGAAATTGGGATTGGACGGTAGTCGTGTATTTGTGCTCATCTAATTTTTCAGTGATCACCTCATTAAAATTGGGACTTCTAAATATAGTCGATTTCAAAATAACCCATAAAATCAAGAATTTCTGCGGGAGAGCAACCCTGACCTTGGATGTCTTTATTTTCTGAGTGAGCGAGAGACGACACTTAAGGCTAGAGCCCAAATCCGAAAACTTCAGCACCTAACAGCTCGCTATATTTTTGCCAAGATTGATTTATCACCAACTAAAATTGAAAAGATAATAGCCGAACTCTTACGGCTTCATTGTGTGAGTTGGTGAACCCGGGGTTTGATTTGTGTTTGCATTGGTGTGCGTGAACCGTTACCGAAGATCAAAAGCCGCACATTTGATAAAAACTCCTCTTGACTATCCCGTGCAATTATCTCTCTCCTCTCTTGATTTAAAATTCACCATGGAATTTTTGTCCAATAACTCTTGCAGACCCAACCCCTCATTCCTTTCAACTCTTTTTAAAATGGTCAAATGTTTATCCGAGAATCCATCAGAGCTATACTATGAAAATGAATTCGTATCGGTTAGATCCAAAACACCTCCTCCTCAACCACCAATAAATCCATCTGCCTCTGCTAATCCGATCTGTTTCATGAATGACAACCCTTTGTATTCAGAGCAAACAAACCAACAAATGATTGAGGTCTCTACTTCTTCATTTATCAATCCTCTTTATGTTGATCATACAATTCATCCTTCATATTCGGTAAATGTCAATCCACCATTCATGGGAGATGATAACCACATGATCGAATTGAACACTTCTTCACCTCTTCCATCAATCCTCCCCTTGAACACCAATGAACAATCATTATCTTGGATTGAACATGACAACCCCCTCTTCACTCATACAGAGGATTGGGCCAACCACATAGGAACACATCAACCTTGTATGTTGACTCCACAATATCAAGGTCCGACCACTCAAAGGATTGAACTCTCCTCGGACCAACTCTACATACCTCGACCATATGAGCAGCCACCTTTCATGATTATTGAGGAGATACTTTCAGAAAACGATGATCGTATATCGAATATTTCAAGAGACTCCTCTCCTAGTACATATAGAAAAATGGAAGAGGACATTCAATTACAAAAACATACCCCAACTGCTCCCATGCTTGGTCATGAAGAGATTTTAGAGAATATTTTGAGGATGAATAAGAAATTTGATTTAATGGAGGATAGATTTCAAGAACTTGCTGATCGAGTAATCTCTGGTAGCTCGGATATAAAAATGAATGAGGAAATAATTGGATCTGAGATTGAAAATTCTGATGATATTCAGGGACCTAGGGACGATTCTGACAATATCACTTCTACATATTACTCCCCTAAAAATGACTTTGCCGCTGACTATCGCTCTGAACATCAAGGTCCTTTTTCATCTGAAAGACACACCACTCCCCCACCACACAGAAAATACCAAAAAATGGAAATATTTGAAAACCATAAAAAAATTGAAAATCCAGAAAATTTCATAAAAATTGAGACTGAAGACGATCTGAGGAATTTGGATCCGACTGTACGGGAAGCAATGGAAAAATACTTGATGTTTGAACTTCCCTTTATACAGGCCATTGAACACTTCCCCAACCTTAAAAGATTTATAATGGATAAATTAGTGAACAAAAAGTCGGGTAGGATACGAACAAAGACTGAAAGACATATCTTGTCAATGGCCTCCTCCTTGGTGTTGAGGAGAAAAACCAAGAACCGCATAGTGAAGCGGTTACCCAAATTTGACTGCGACATCAAAGACACAATTTTCACCCATGCTCGGATTGATGACAATTCACCAATCAATATCCTCCCGACCTCTGTATTTCACGAACTCAAACTCAGACCGATTCAGAAGATACGAGAGATTATTCAATTAGCAGACCGATCGATAAAGCGACCGAGAGGAACTATTTCCATCATCATAAAATTCCAAGATGCTCTGCTCAAAGTAGAATTCACGATCATTGATATTGAGCATCAAGGAGAATTCACCCAGTCCAATCATTCTCGGAAAGCCGTTCTTAGCATTGGCTAAGGCAATTATTGATTGTGAGACTCGGGAAATCGATTTTAAAGCATTGGAAGCACCTAGATCGGACCATGTCTTTGAGGAACCACGATCTTTTTAGGAAACCCACGAAGTCCCCGACAGCCACAACCATGAAGAGGTAGAAGAGCCCTACCCCGATGCAACATCTGAGATAGCGGTTGTTGATGAGACTATTGGTTTAGAGACTCTCCCCCGTATTTCAATTCCCGAGGATCTCAAAATAAACAAATCATTCTTCTATGATCCTGAGACTTATGCATGGTCGCACCCTGGAGCAACATTCTCTGAATACCTGGACCAAATCATCCCAAATCGAGAGTGCACCAACATTCGGGAAACTAAGAAGAAGCACGCAAACCCAACACTGACCAAGGAGAATCCCAATGTCTATTTATCTGGATACTCAAGCGAACAGACACCTTCACGAAGAAATAAAAAAAGAGTCACCTTTGACCTTTAGGAAGAGGAATCAGCTGGCGATCCCTCATCAGATCCGAAAAAGGTAGTCTGCATGAGTGAAGTCTGTTCGGCAGCTCTAAAGCCATATCTTCGCAAGGATCCAAAATTCAATTCTCGTTGGACAACTCTCGTTCCTAACTACTACTCATCCAAAGCTAATGCTCCTGCCCTCTTCAAGTACACTGGAATTATTTCATATGAGCTAACTGAGACCGGTGCTTCCGAGTATTCATCTGAGGACAAACCACGTGACCCCAAGAAGGAGCGAATTCTGAGAAAACAATTGAAGAAACAAAAAGACCAGAATAATTGGAGTATGCCCACTTTCGAATACTACTCCTCTGAGGATAATTCTGATGATGGATATCTTTCATCTGACTCAAATACTTCATCCATTATTCATCATGATTTTTCTGAGGATAACAGTGATAATAGTTGGGAATCATATGCCTCATCTTCTCCGACTCATCATTACGATCTCCCACCACAGGCTCACAAAAAGATCAGCGGAAAACCGCCTTAATCATCGGCTACCCACCCTCCCTCCCTACCACATCGGTCTCCTTGTACAGCTTCTTCCTCTACTTAGGCCAAGGCCTAAGTATAGGGGGGACCGATGCCATTTGTATATATCATTTCTCTCATCACACCCCTTCTCCCGATCACTCCATCTCCACCCTTCTTCTATACTTAGGCTGACCAAAGCCTAAGTATAGGGGGAACCGACACCCACCTGTACATACTCTCCTCATTTCCATATCCTGACCACCTCTTTTGCTCTCTTCTTCTATACCCAGATTGTTCACAATCTAAGTATAGGGGGGCAGACCATTGTATTTTTCTACTCTCTTACGCTTAGCCCGAGCTATGTCTTCACTACGCTTCTTGTGCTTTGAGGACACGGCACTCGCTAAGTATAGGGGGGTATGTATATATACTTTGTATATATTTTATCCATACCTCGTACTTTTGCATAAGTCTATATGTATTTATGGGGTGGGTATGTCATTTGAAAAAAAATTGAAAAATGAAAAGAAAAGAAAAAGTTTTGCTACTAACACTGACTTTGCCCAAAAATTTTTTGAAAATGGCTTCTTATTCATTTTTTGCATTGACCAAAAAAAACCCTTGCATAAAAGAAAAAAAAGAAAAAGGTGTCTGCATTTCACACCTGCACTTCATCCAACATCGCATTCATCTGCAGCTATGAAAAGTCATTGGGTTCTGAACCGAGTTGTGAACAGAAACCGAGAGTGGTCTGGACTTGACCTTAATCCACCTAATTTTCAGAGGAACTTCCACGAGAAATAGGATTTTAAGAACTTCAGGTCTTTTGACTTAATTCTTTAAGTTCCACATGACAATGTACATCGTTTGACTCTTAGTGTCTAACCTGGTCTCTTCATTCTGGGTAAAACTCTAGAATAGGGAATTAATTCGTACTCTCGCACTATGCACTTAGCTCAACTCAGACGAGATGTTGGAAGACTGTGTGAGTCACTTCTCTAGTAGCGTGGAAATCTAAAGACTGGAGTACGGGTTGAAATAAAGCTTCGGAAAAGGGATGGACAGCTGGGCACATTTTTTTTCTAAGACCCCAAAAAAATGTACGGAATAAAAAGATTCTATATCCGTAGGGGCAAAACAAGATCCAAGCAGAACCACCAAAAATTCCAAAATACAAAAGAAGCAAATACCAAATAAAATCCGACCAAAAAGGTCCTAGCTTCAAGAAACCTGCAGATCTTGGTGGAGACTCGGCTACACTGGCCATCTTCACAAGGAGAGGTGACTACACTGGCCATCCTCCAATTCTTTTCCCATTCTTCTAACTTCTCCCCCATTTCGATTGTGAACACAACACGACAGACCTTAGAAGGAAATACCTGACTCCCCGAGGACGAGTTACTGGAGAGGAGAGGAGCATAGTAGTCTGGCATTCTGAATGGGAAGAGCTAAAATCCTTCACACACATGAATCGGTTATTCAATGTTCATAAGGTATACTTTGGGAAGAAGATTGATCTAAGATGACTTCTGAGCCGAAACTGTGACAATGATGTGTAGAACTTGAGGTTGTTGATTTTAAAATTCTAAGTCTCACAGAAGTTCCTACACACAAATAATCTAAAGGTCGTGTTTAGTTTCACTTTCACCTTCGGTTCATGGTCTTGGTATGGAACCCAATCTCATTTCACCTCATGGCATTTCTTTTTGATGCTCAGGGACGAGCATGGTTTAAGTACAGGGGGATGATGAATCTCGGATTCATCACTCTAAATCTCATTTATTAAGCTTAATTCCCTAAAAATCGACAACATATCTGCAACTATTCTGCATAATTAGCATTCATGCATGTTTTCATAAGAATGGCATTTTATCCATCATTTTTGCATAAAATAAGAAGCCAAAAATCCAAGCCAAATTTGACCTGTAAATAACCTAACTTCCCAGATTTTTAACTCCTTCATGCTAACACCGCATAATCCAAAACTACTTCAACTGTGTACATATCACTCACAAGAATAAATGAAAAATACAAAAAATTCATTAACCCAAATAATTGGACCGAAAACCCAAACCCTAGTTTCAGGATTTTCGGACTAAAAACCCCATATCTTCCCCATCCAGTGTCCGATTTGATCCTACTCACTTTTGAACTAATGCACATTCAATTACCTTCAAAACAAGATCAAGTTCAAGTGAATCAGAGCTCGTATGTGAAAGTTGGGTTTTGGGCCTCTTTTGTACTTTGTATATTTTAACGGTTTTTGACCTGTATTTTATGTACATATTTTCTTAATTAATAAAAATCCAAAAAAAATAGATTTAGATGTATTTTATTTATCTTTTATTTCTCCTTATTTTTTTGGGTTTTTATCAGGTTTAAAATTGACAAAAAATAGAAAACCCAAAAATCAAGGTATTCTATGTACATAGGATACCCCAAAAATTCACTTTTTACATTTGATCGATTTTGGTTTTGATGTCTTCATGAAAGTTATAGATCTCATCGAGACGAGCATTTTTTATGAAGGAACTTTTTCGATCTGAGGTCATTTGCTATTTCTTTATTGATTTTACAAAAGTTTTTATTTTCGAATTTTCTGGTGCTGACACGTGGCAGCCCCAGAGACCGCCACGTGTCAGCAGTTTTTGGGCTTTTTAATATTCATTTTTATAAAAAAAATAAATTAAATAAATTAAAATAATAATAATAATAAGCCAACGCACGTGCAAGGCACGTACCCCCAGGCACGCACCAAGCACGTGTACGCCCGCCCCCTCTCTCACTATTGTCGCCACGTGGCCCATACCGGGTCGTTCGATCTCGGCCGATCGAACGGACTGGGACCCGTCTTCCTCCTCCCAACTTCTCCCCCGAAACCTCCGCCGGTCGCTCCTCAAATCCCGCAACCGCCGGTCCGACCAACGGCCACCCGTAACCTCCGCTTCCCTCACGTCACCATTGACCTCCCAACCACCTCCGCGCCTCTTGTGACTTTCCGATCGCCGCCTACAACGAACAAGCCATATTATTTTCACTCACGAAATATAAAAACAACTCTTTAATTCGGCATTTTCGGACTCGTCAATATGTTCCGAAGAAGACAGTCAAACTAGAATTTGAAATTCGGATATATTAAAGTCTTCCAGAGTGAAGGATGGATGAGTATTGGGATTACTCAAATTTAAAACTATCATAATAGATAATCTACCATTAGCAAGATGAGAATTAATTGGATTAAATCACAATTCATTTGAATCCAATTTCCAATTCCAATCTCAATGTCCAAATGTTGAAAATAGAAATGGTCATGGAAATGGAAATATACCATATCCTTAAGCTCATTTCTAAGTTCCAAATTGGACTATGATAATAAGTGGTTGAGGAAGCTAGGTTCGGCTCATCGATACTTTCTCAAGCTCGCATAGACTGGCTTGCATTCGTTGAGAGTATGAAGTGCTTTACTCGAGCTCAATTAATATGAGTGTATCATTTTCAAGCTAAAATGGTATAAACTCTTGGATTGATATCTAGATTTCAAGTCGCTATATATGGATAGTATGATCTACCCGACATTATCTTCAAGTATCTATATTTGTATCTATTGAGTCCTAATTGGATTAGGACTCATACTTATTGATGTGAATATTGTAATAATGGTTGTTATTATTACATTTTATTCATAAGGATAATTTTTGCGAATATGATTCACAAATATAATTCTTTAATTAATGTGAACAATGAATTCACAATAATTACCATTTTATATGGATATGATTCATATATATATATATAAGGAAGTATGATTACATACTTATTTTCAAGGCATGAATTGTGTGAATTTGATTCACATTATTTTCGTATACGTATATTGGATTTTCATTAATTTTGTGCTTTTGAATATGGTTCATAAGCTACAAGGACTATTTACGTAATTTATCCAATGTGGATAATATGATTATACACTTAATTAACAAATTAAATAACAATGCATATCTCATATAGTTTTGGGATGTGTACATGGTGATGTACACATGATGCCATGTTGTTGAGTCCTTATTGATTAAGGATGCAATGCTATTTCTTATTTTATTAATTTATGTTAATTGAAGATAAGAAAGAAGACATTCTTGTTAAACAAGGACTTGGTCTTAAGCCCTTATTCAACAATCCAAGGGCCACAATTTCACATGCCTACTTGAAGCCCGAGTATTCAAGAGATGTGTGCTTTGTGTATAAAAGGAGAGCAAGTCTCTCTCTCTCTCTTCTATTAACCGATGTTTTGGGGGAACCTAGTCCACTGGGAATTTGTGCCCTGTAGAAGAAGAGTCAAGAATGTCCATCTCTCACACGCCTCTTTGAAGAACCCTAAGATGCCATGCGCTGATTATATGGAATTAACACATTGTTCGCTGCAGGCAAGAAAATTCAGATTATTTAAAATGACCACTTAATTAATGTTTAATTAAATGCAAAGTGCTCAAATTTATTTTACTTTGGGCAAGGCCAAGGTCGAACTCAGGGAGACCACTAGCTCCGTAGGGTGATTTTTAGATCATGTTGATGCTAAGTTTTCGGGGAGAATTTTTTTTGACAATTTTCTATGCAAGTAGCGATTAAATGGGAATGCAAGATTATAGTTTTAAGGTTAAATTAGCCTAAGTTGGAAAATATAAATTGATGTGCAAATTAGTTCAAAAATATAAAAGTCACATTTTCCTCAATTATTCATGAAATGACAAATACAAGACGCATATTATATTTTTAGGACATAAAATGCATGCATGAAAAATGAACACTTTTTAGGGATTTTTGCAAAGTTTCATGCAAATGACATGTAAAATTTATGAAAATCTAACGAGAGGTCACTAATGATGAAGTTAACCTACTTTATTTTTGTTAAAATTTTTAGATGCAAAATGAATTTTCCATGAATTAAACAATGCACAATTGGTAATCATAAGCAATTTAATTTTAACAAATATCAACACTTGATATTTTTCTGATTAAAAAATATACTAATTAGCTCTAAAGGAATCCAGGACAACTTAAAAATCCTAAAAATACGTATACACAGTCAAATAAAAAAATCAATTACCAATTTCACCAACTAATTTATTTAGATAAATTTATATATGAACATGTCATGATTTTTCGATACATTACTGACATAATTCTACTAAATGTACATTTTAAAAAAAATGGAGCTAGGATAAATTTACTAGAAATAAAAAAGCTTAGATGGAAATATATGAATTTAATACCAAACAAATTGTAGAAAATTAATACAAGCTCACAAAAATGCCATTAAATATCTATGAGACAGAGAATTGAATGTTCTACAATATGCGTCTTTTGAAATAAAAAAAATATGATGATAAATGAAGGTTCAAACAATTGCTCAAACAGAGGGGACTAAATGCAATTAACTAAAATAAAAGAAATACAAAAGAAAATGTGTGGGGCCCTTTTGTTATTTACCAAAACCCTAGGGGTGCAAATTCTCCAGCAGGCGCATGACGCGCACATGCATCCAGGGGACTCGATGTAATTTCTCCGTAACCCACGTGTGATATGCATGTGGGTGGGGAGGCTCGGATGGTTTATGGAGGTTAGGTTCCCAAAGCTCTTCTTGGTTGGTGAAGGTATCTCTGGGTGATCCCAAGCCTAGAGGCTTGGACCTAGGTTTGTCACCCCACGTGGCCCGTTGAGGGCCGTTGGATCAAGGGGTTTCCTTGATTCGACAACATGTATGTGTCGAGAGTGCGGTAGCCAGTGAGCACAACTTGAGGTGCGGATGATGATGCTCGGTGAGGTGGCAAGGTGATGCTCTGTGATGACTGTGGCTAAGAGGACGATCGAAGGTAGAGGTGGATTGGTGGCATGATGGAGAAACCCTAGGGGTGGGTGGTTATTCTCGCCAAAAAGATGGTGGTCACAAGGCCACCAATCGTCGCTTCTATCCAGTGGGGAAGATTGGAGAAGCTCTATTGCAGTGGTGTGGAGTTACTGTTACGTGGTTGAATTCCAGAGATCTCGCCTGTAGGACCAGAGGGTCGTCGTCGCACTCAAGGAAGATTCCTTGCACTATCACCGGGAGGTACTCCGAGGCTAGTGATGATCGGCCCGCCAACTCGGGTTAAGTATCAAGAAATAACAAGGTCGTTGCAACCCCAATCGACGAGGCATGCTTTATCAAGAAAAATAAACCACTCAATCAAATCAAACAATAAAGCACAAATATAAGCGGTTCGCTATTTATTTTGCCTAGTATAACAATCAAGGTTGAACATAAGGAGCACGAGAAAACCTACAAAGTAGTCAAATCTCATAAATAAACGACATATATTTTTGATGGTTTTTAATTTTGCAATTTGTTAATTTTTAATGAGGAAATAAATCAACAAATAGGGGAACAACATGCTTTTTGGATTTTTTTTTCTTTTGGCTAAAATTGCTCAGAAATTTAAGAAATTTTTTTTGGGGTTTTAAGGTGTTTTGGGTAATTTTTTGGGGTTCTATAAATGTTTTTACAATTTTATAGAAATCAAACAGTGACTAAAAATGAAAACAGTGCACACCTGGATTAAATTGTAAATTGTATATCATTAAAACGCCTGAAAATCCTAGGGAATAATGTTATGACATAGTAGATATAAAATGCTACAAACAGAAACTGAAATGAGTTTTTTTTATTTTTCTTGGATTTTATATGATTTTTATAAGTTGTTAAGTCTTTTTCACTTTTTAATGTTTTTATAAGGGATTTTCTAACAAAATTGCTACTGTAGATAAAACACACAAAAACACACTAATAAGAATTTTTGTAGAATTTTTAAGAAAATTTTCGAATTTTTATGGATTTTCAAAATTAGTCTGGATACATTTTATAGGTTTCTATTTTTCATGAATAACAAATGCAAAGTAGTTAATCCACAAAAATCAAACTAAATACTACATGTCAACCGGAGTTGATGGTAATTTAAAAAAAAATAGGATTTATTTTATATTTTATTAATTTAAGTAAGAGACTGGTAGTTTACAAGGACCTACGTGCAATTAAAATAAAGTATGGGGCCAAACAATAAACAATTAACAAGTATAAGGCCTTAGTTGCAAAAAGTCCAAGCAATTACAAGTTGAACACGTGATCCAGACTTACAAGTGTATAATTGCAAATACCACAAACATGCCATTCAATTTATAATAACTAAAAGGCTCAGGGCATACGGTGCAAATAACCCCCAAAGTCACGTGTATGTCCACGTGCTACACACGAAGAGGAACAAAAATGCAAATATTCAAAAATATGAGGTTCAACTAGTAAAATGTCTAAACTACAACATTTATTTAATGGATTAAGACATAGTAGCAAAATAATCGGGATAAAGAGGCAATATAGCCTAAGGCACATGTTTCACGCGTGAGGCTTTGACGACTCTGATCTTCTGATGCTAATTGATCTCACGCTGCGGGGATGGTCAGCTATGTGTGTGTCAGATCTATAGTAATAGGTCTAATCCAACGGTCTGAAGGGTGTCATGGTCGGGTGGTTGTGATGATGCATGGATCTGATCGGACTGTTAAAGTTTCAACATGCAAGGACGGTCTCGATCAAATCTAGACAAGGGCCAGCATCAGACGACTCATGAAGGCGATGGACGAACTGTTCCCTGACGAGCTTCAATTGAGAAGCCTCGGTGTTCTGAGGGTCTGTTCAGGTCTCTGAATGGTAAAACACATTCGTGGTGATCGTCTGCATCAGATGGGATGCTCCGGAAGGTCGAGAAACGATTGGATCTGCTAGGCAGTGGTCCCACCCCCCCCCCACCCAGGGATGCTCCGTCGTAGTAAAATAGGTGCAAGGAAGGGTTTCCCACATGTGCTAACACCTATTAAAGGAGATGTGACTCAAGGGCGTGGCTCTGGTCGAGTTTTATTGCATAGGTTAATAGGAGAAGCAACGGGGGAATGCGGTTTGGGCGTCAAGCGTACATGGAGGGTGGAGGCCCGACTTGATCCTACTCCGATGAGAAGGATTCAAGGGGAAAGGCTGCGACATAAGATGGGCGATGAAACGTAGCAACGGTCGATACAGAGGGATATGGATGGTGGAGCTCTAACTAGGTGGTCAGAGTGGAGGAACATGCAGCGGAGCAAGATGGAAATATTGAATCGAAGATGAAAGTACGGAGGATATAAGTGATACCTAAAGGTTTAGAGGGACTCCTAAGCTTCAGGTGAAGACGGTCGACGGGGTAATGGCCTCGACCCCATTGCGACGGACAGGGAGGCTGCTCGCGGTGGAGTTCCAGCCATGAAGGTCGAGCTGTGTCGCTGTTGCACTAAACCAAGCTCCAAAGGGTGCTCCAGACAGCTGTCACTCAACTAGAGGTGGCTAAGGGTAGAGATGGGGGCGAGGAAATGAGTTGCGGTGCTAGGAGGTGGACAAGAGTTTTTATAGGATGCTCCAGCGGCTGGAAGGATCGAGATCAAGTGCGTAACCCTATGAAGATTCGTGCCTTCTTAGGGATCCGCGAGGATCACGGATCCTATGAGGACGCTCAGGCGAAGAATCGAGGCATGAGGTGACCTGAATCGAGCAGGAAAATAGGGAGGAAAAGGTCCGACGGACGTGAGTCGAGTTTGACCCAACTGGAAGGGATGCTTGACCGCGGTCAACGAAACCTCCAAGACCAATCAGAAAATAGGAATCTACAAAATAATTATAAAGTCAATAAAAATATAAAATGATTTCAAAATAAAAATTGTATAAAATAAAAAATATTTTTTTTCAAACTATTTTTCTAATATTTTTAATTATTTTTATGAAAAATAAATTAATGTAAATACAATATATAGTATTATATACATGTATAATATACTTATGTATTATGTACAGATATTGTTATTATTATTATTTACACAAGTACTCTTGTTTTGTATTTTATTTATTTACAACATATTTTCACAGTATAAAATTATTTTTATTTTATTTCTATAAATTAATAAGGGTATATAATAAATAGAGGACGTAATATATACACGTGTCTTTTATACAATGAATGGAGGATTTTATTTTTATTTAATTTTTCTGAATTTTATTCTATTTTATATTATTTCTAGAAATATGTACAAGGGCCACAGAATAATAATTTTATTTTATTTTATTCAAAAATAAATATGTACAAACATAAGTAGTACACACAACACATAGTGAACCCTATCTCTCTACTTATTTTATTTTCTAATTAGACCAAGGCTTGACCTTCTCTAGGTGTTTGGGTCACTCTGTATTTATTTTAAATACATCATTCTTTTTATTTTCCTTTATTCTTTTATTTTTGCCAAAAATTCATGCTAAATACGCAATGTTAACACATGCATGCAATGTGCTAAGTTATTGTATTTACAGGTATTCACATGATGTTTTGCTAAGAAAAAGAGCTAAAAAAAGAATAAAGAGTGATAATCAGAGATTCATCAGCTGGCGACACTCACTGACACAAACGGTGGATGGCTTGAATGGGTCAACAGAGTTGCGGTTTTGAGGTGGTGGCTCGATCGTGGGTCACCACTCGTGAAGGAGGCGGAACGTGGACGAGTGAGGGGAGAGGAACGAATAGAGGAGTGGTCTTCGATAATGAAGGGTGGAGTTGGTTGAGCGAAATGATTGCCACATAAGGTGGAGGAGAAGGGGTAAGCAGTGTTTGGGCGGAAGAGGCGGAGGTAGGGGATGACGCACCACGACCGTTCGATCAGTTGAGATCGAGCAGTCTTGGACACACCACATGGCAAGAGAAAGGAAAATAAAGAAAAAATAAAATAAAATAAATAGTAAAAATGAATGATCTTGGCCATTGGATGAAGGCACTCTACATCTAATGGCCTAGAAAGAATGTGGCGCAAGAGAGCTACGGGGGCGACACGTGGCGGCTTCAGGAGGTGCCAGGTGTCCCTCCCAAAAAAGTCAAAGAAGAAATATAAAAAATAAAAAAGAAATTATATTATCAAAAAATGATCTTCATGAAAGTTGTTTGTCTCAACAAGATCTACAAATATCGTTAAAGATCAAAATCAAAAGAAATCATATGTACGAAATGTATTTTTGGTGGTACTCTTTGTATATAAAATACCGTGTTTTGTAATTTTCCATATTTTTACAATTTTTAAATAAGATAAAAATAAAAATAAAATTTATATAAAATATAAAATAAATATTTTTGCATTACTCTAATTTTTTGTATTTTTTACGATTTAAAAAATAAATAAAATAAGAGAGACATACATACAAACAGTATATGCCAACATAGAGTGGTTTATTTCTTTGATTTTTGCTTCAATTTTGATTTGTATTTTTGCACATTTTATTATAATGTAAATCAAAGAAAATAAATGAAAAAGAATTAAACTAAAAAGATTATTTTGTACATAAAATAACAGTGTCAAATCAGTCAAAGTATACAATATACAATGAGGTCCCAAAATCCAACTTTCACATATAAACTCTGATTCTTTTGAATTTGAACTTGTTTTGTAGACAGTTGAATGCACATTAATTCAAAGGTGAGCAGGGGTTCATAGGAGATTGTATGACAGAGATATTCTCGTCTATGGCTTTTTATCTCCAAACTAGGGTTTGGGTTTTATTGAGTGATTGTAAAAATTAGTATTTTTTGATATTTTTCCTTGATTAATTTAGTAATATGTACACAAAAAAGTTGATTTACATTATTTAGAGTTAGTGAAAATAACAAAAAAATAAGGAAAATTATAGTAATATACAAGTGACAATGTATTATATTTTTGGCTTCTTATTTATGCAGTTATGCATGCTAAAACCCGAATATAATTTACACATGCATGAATGATAATAACACAATTTAGATGAATAAATGTAATTAGTTACTTAGGATCGGAGCTTTGTTTTCATCTTCTAGAGTGATGAATCACATATTAATCACTCTTCTTGAAGCATTATTCACGAAGATGACGTCTAAGTTCCTAAGAAGCAATGCGATCCATCTCCGTGCCACGAGAGAGACACTATGGATCGAACTTGATTCGGGAGGTTTCTTTCACTGGAAACTCACGCTTCAAGAGGTAACCCTGATATACTCTTTATATTCATTATCGATATTAGAATTCATTTTGGAAAGTTATTTCATTAGAATTAATGATTTCAAAACGCACAAATCATTGTGCTGAAATTACTTGTTCATGCGGTGAACATACAATATTTTAAGAAAAATGTTTGCTAAATATTATTTGTTTCCACGACACGGAGTGGACCTTTAATCACTTCCTTCAAGTATATCACACACACACTTTGTCCGTCTATATAACAAACACACATACAAATGGATATGTATTTATGTATGTATGCGCATGTATGCATGCATTCATGCATATGTACACACATGTGTATATGAATATACATACACACACACACATGGATGTATATATACATGTACATGTATATTTATGTATGTATTTATGTATATATGCGCATACATATGCATGTATGCATGCTTATTTCATTGTATGTATGTAAGCATGCATGCAGCCAAGCATGCATGTGTGTGTGCGTGTATGCGTATGTACAAACACATATGCTCTACCAACAAATAACTATATAAACCTGATACATTGTAAGTACTTCGTGACTAATTAAATAGTGTAACATATAAGTGATTATATAATTGACATAACACATAACTGACCCAAGACTATTCAATTTATATTATATTATCTTATGCTTATTAAAATGATTTTTGGAGAATTTGGACCAACTTCTAAAAAAGTCGAATAAATTTCAAGACCCTTTTATTATTAAACTAATATATCAGTTCGAGTATATTAAGCTCGTAAAGACCTCATTCTTGTTGGACTTGTAAGCCTTTGGCGACCCATTAATTCAATAAAAGTTACTGTGGTCTCCCATCAAGGCGATGGGTTCCGTCGTCATGAATTGTTTGTTGGAGATGCCTATCTGAATTGATATCTTCTACATACAAGCGCACGTGAATCAGGCTCTTTTCTTCTCGAAAGAGTAAGGTCGTATGCTTAGTGACCCCAATATTAGTTCCCCATATTATTGAGGTGATATTGGATTGCACATAGCAAGTTCTATTCCCGTTGACTGTTTGTTCTGTTAACAATGGGTCATCATCACCTTAGGGGTGGTGGACCTTAAAGATAGAATTGGAAAATGCAAGCTGGACTTGCAAGGTAGATTATCAGAATATATATTAAACCATGCCATTAGAAAGACATTGAAACTAACTTCGAAACGCCACTAAAATCAACTGAAATGGAGCTAAGATGCTCAAGATATATAAGAAAGAAACTAGGGGCATAAATGCAAGAAAAGCATGAAGATAAATAGCAAATAGGTCCCTGGGAGGGACTGAAATGTAAATAAAATTAAGAGTGAGACCTTTTGGGTGCAAATTTACCCCAGACGCATGTGGACGACACGTGATGATAGGACCTATCTACATTTTGAAGAAGTTCTGAGGGCATCTCTGCAAAATACCCTACCAGCCACGTGACAGGAACGTGATGGCGAGGATAGGGTGGGTTGCAAGCTCGGAGCTAGCTCGGAGTTGCTCTAGTGCTTCGACCGAGGCTTGGACGCTCCAGACCTGTAGGCTCAGTGTTGGTTCGGATCGGATGACATGGATCTCTGCAGGTCGTCCGATCAAGGAGATCGAACGGAGGCAGTTGCTTAAGGGTGAGGAGACGTGGCCGAACGTGAGCCATTGGATGGACACCGGGAACGTGCATCCAACGACAACTGTATCTTTCTCCTCCTCTACAACTGGCGGCGAAATCAGGCCTCCGGCGAGAAGCCTGGAGCTTCGCCTCTCTTCTCTTAGCCCGATGGAGCTCCCCAGAGTATCCTAGAAGCTGGTCGATGAAGCTCGAAGCAAGGGAAAAGTGAGTAACGACCTGGAGAGGGTCAGCGAGGCTTCTTCATCGGAGGCAGAGTCACCCAATTCCTCTCGGCGGTGTTCCAATCATTGAGCCATCAAGCACCTGCATGCGTTAATATGTAGCTGAAGCAACGATTGTGCGATGCGAAGTGAGTGTGGGCGAGATGGGTCCTTGGCGAGTGGAGGAGTGGGGGACTAAGCTCTATCTCCAGCGAGCTGAGGAGAGGTGGGTCAGAGACGTTCAGAAGATGGAGAAGGGAAGATCATGAGGGAAGATGTGCGCGAAGATGTAATGAACAGGTGAAGCTAAAGGAATGAACCATGGAGGATGATCGAGTGTATAAACGCCTAATTAATTAAGAGAAAAACAAGGAAAATACAAAAAAAGATCAGATAAGCTTACCTGAAAATGAGTGCTTTGTGAATGCACTTAAATTAAGGTTTCTTCATACAATTAGGGTTATGCACCATGGCCATATTCAGTATCAATATTCAATAACGATCTCCAATTTGAGAAAGAGATAGCAATCTTTTCCCTATAGACTGATTCCCAACTGACTTCTTGATGTAGGTCCCTTTGCATAGGAATAGTGATTTGGAGGTATCAGAATAGTTAAGTCGAAGAGTTGACTGATTTGAGATAAACTAAGACATGAATCGTAGTTGCCACGATTAGGCACACATCCTTTGATCGGCGATATACATACACAAGTATGCATGAATGTGCACATTAGACATACCATTAGGTTGAAGTCATAACCAGGGTCCATATATCGACGGGTTTGTTTGCATATGAGGACATGTGATAAGTATGATCTCAAAGGAATCATACATGTGCATACTTAAATAATCGAGAGACAGAGCTCACCCATGAGATATCCGAGGTTATAAAGAATTCCATGCATAGTCATCTAATTTATAAAATAAGACATAAGTTTGAGATATTAATATATGCTTTTAGAAAGTATATGATTGATATTATCACGCAGTTATCGATAAGAAATATATTGTTATTCCGAAGAAGATAGTCAAACTAAATTTTGAACGTTGGATATATCTATGTCTTCCCATATGAAGGATGACCGAGTATTGGGAATACTATGGATTAAATATATCTTAATAGACCATATGCTATGACACTTCAAATCTAAGGGGATGACAAAATCAGATGGATCTTAGTGACTCCACTTCATGGCTTAATCATACAAGAATTAATTGGATTAAATATCATTTCATTTGATTCCAATATCCAATTCCAATTCTAATTTTAATGTTCAGATATTGGAAAAATAAATGGTAATGGAAAAGTAGATAAACTCGATCCTTATGTTCATTTCTAAGCTCTAAATGATTTGGACTATGAATAGAAATGGAGCAGGAAACCGAGTTCATCAATGTTCTCATTTATTGAGCTCGTGGAGAGTTGATGCGTTTCACTGAGCTTACTTAGAGCGCGAATCATTTCTATTTAAGCTCAACATTTTGTAAGTAATATATTTCGGTAAAATTGGTATAAACTTTGAATTTGGATAATTACCCAAATTTCAAGTCACTATGTGTGGATATCATGATTTTCCCACCATTATCTCCAAGTATCTGCGATTGTAACTCACGAGTTTTGAGTGGACGAGGATTCGTACTATGCGATATCAAAATTGAGAAAATAATTGTCATCATCGTAATTAAATCTCAACAAGGGATTTTTTGTCAAATGATTCGCATATATTTTTTATTAATTGATATGAATAATGACTGATAATAATTAATATTTATATGAATTTAATTCATATAATTATTTCAAGATACTTATGTGAATGTGTTTCACATTGGATTTAAATGTAAATTATATTTATATGCTCTTTGGGTTTATGAATAAGATTCATAGGTTATGATTCTTATAAATTATCAATAATGATAAATAGATTATCATGAAAATATTTTAAACAACAACTTAAACAAGAAATAGGACGAGGTGGACTTCCTTGCTTGGAGAAGCATAGACGTCCACCATGAGAGTCCTAATGAGATTAGGCCCTCCTATTTTTATTGCTTTGTTTTAGATGGTAATATAAAAGAGATAACTTGAGTCATCTTTCTTAAAGGACAATGATTTAATCATTGCCTTTGATATACCATATCAAGTTAAGAGAGAGGGCATCTACTATGAAGAGTAAGACTCTTCATAGATGCCCCCTCATGTTATATAAGAGAGGGCAAAACATCTCTCCAAAAGCGTGCTTCATTCCACCAAAATTTTATCGCCTTGAGAATTTAAGAAGAGAAGAGTCTTGAGAGTTTGGAACTCTCATACATGTTTAATCTCTTCTCCAACTAGACCATAGATGTCCACATCGAGCCTCTCTTCTCTCTTCATAGACGTGACCTTGTGGAAGAGAAAAGCATTTTCTTCTCCATGATTTTCGTGCATGAAGGAGGGATTGATTCTGTGCGATGAAATTTCAAAATCAAGAGTTTGAGGTCGGCTCGTTCTCATCGTTGCACGAGAAACTTCAAGAATAAGTTGGCGTTGAATTTTGTGCGAAGCTACACAAATCATTATCGTGCCTATGAGAGAAGCATCTGCAGATCAGACTGGATTCATAATGGTTTCTTTGTTTTAAAACTCACGCTTCAAGAGGTAACCCCGATCTCTTCATAATATTCATTAGAATATAAGAAATCATGTTTGGACATTATTTCCTTAAGTTTATGATTTTTCTTTTATTTTTTATGCCAAAACTTACGTTCATGAGATGTGTTGGACTTGTAAGCTCTTGGCGACCCATTAATGCAATAAACATTATTGTTTTATCATGTCTATATGAAATAAATAATTGTGCATGCACTTTAAGGTTTTTTCGTATAATTATTGTTGTATTTCGTGGCTATGCTGAATACCATGGAGGACGAAGCTGACCTCAACATGTGATATCAATAATGATCTCCAGTTCGAGAAAGAGATGACAATCTTTCTCTAAAGACTGATTTTTGACCAACTTCTTGATGCATATCCTCTGCATAGGATTTGTGATTCGGAGGTGTCGAAATAGTAAAGTCAAATAAATGACTGAATGAGGTCGAGATAAACTAATACTTGAACCGTAACTGTCATGATCTTGCACACATTCTTTAATCGGAGACTGATATACATCTCTATATGCTTGAGTGTACACATTTATAGACAATTAAGTTGGTGTTCTTAGTAAAGTTCATGTACCAACGGGTTGGTATGCATGAGAAGAAATGCCAAATATGGTCTCTTACACGAATGGTATTGGTTCATTAAGTTTACACACCACCATTTCCCTTTCTCGTGTAAAAACGCTGGACATGTGAATCAAACCCATTCTTCGGGAAAAAAACTATTTTAGGTTCAGTTTTTCATTTGGTCCCTAAGTTCACTTCTGTTTTCTTCATCCTTTTCACCACCTTACACACCGTCAACCATGGGCGGACCCACATATTGGGTATGGGGGGCACGTGCCCTCCCTAAATTTTCACATCCCTTTTATTTTGTATTATTAACAATTTTAAAATGTGGCAATATATGGTTGTGCCCCCCCACCCACATCTGAGAATTACGAAATCCACACGAGCCCTCTGTGCCCCACATCATCCGAGAATTTAGAAGTGGAATCGTGTCCTCCATCTAGGGATGCAAATGGTTACGGATATATCCGTATCTGATCCATCTCCGTATCTGTTTTATACAGATTTTGATGTCCGTATCCGTAAAATGGATAAAGATATGGATATCATTTTGATATCCGCAAACATCCGTATCCGTATATCAGTTTTTGTATATAAATATAGTCATAGATTTATTTTTAACCCTACATAACATAATTCTATACCTTCTTTTATCAGGTTTGTATACTTTTCATGATACAAACACAACTAGTAAATTTATATCATGTGTTTTCTATCTAATTCGTGTATATTTTAAATCAATCTGTAGAGCATTTCTAGCATTACTCGTATGTGATCCGTATCCGTTTTACATCCGTATCAGTTTTTTATGGACATGGTAAGATAGTTTTAATATCTGTCAATATCCGTATCGCATCTATATTCGTATTCAAAACTGAATAGGGATATAGTAATACATATATCCATATAAGTATCCGTCCGTTCGCATCCTTACCTCCATCCCTCCCCATGCCTCGTGCACTCCACCCCGGATCCCAGTTTGGCTGCACATTCTCTCTAGGTTGATGCTCTTCCCCGAGTCTCCTCCATGCAGTGATACCGCATCCCAATACTTCGCCTCTCCTCTCGAGTCCCTGATAAGAGCACGTCTCAACACCAGACACCCTCGGCTCTCTCGTGGTCATCTCTCTCTCCAGTCCTGGATGTGCCACAATAAGGAGTAGGAGCACATGCAATCTCAATTCCCTTGTAACCTCCTAGTTTTCATGCACTACAAGTCTCCAACTCCAATGCATGTAACAATAATACAATCTCTTCGTTCTTCGTAGGCATATATGTGTATGTTTGAGCAAAACATATATCATTTTACCAATAGGGTAATGCAATCGGAATCAATTTTTTTACTAATACGTACGTTAATGTTGTAGATGTTACTTGGGTGTTTTGCAATTGTTTAATTGACCATTATTTATGTCGCTATTTTATGTTGGATATTTTTCATGAGTTGAAATCATGATTTTCAAATCTTGATTTAAAAAAAGAGGTTTACATCTTATCTTCTATCACTTCCATAAAATTTTATATGCAAAAAAATTCTTTATATATCTCTATGCACATGTATATTCATATTGATTTATTTTTTCTTGTAATATCATTTATTTATTTTCTATTTATTTGTGCCCACCTAGGCTCTAATCCTAGGTCCGCCACTGCCATCAACCATAGTAGCCCCTCTGCCTCCTACGGCAGATCGCCACCCCTCTCTGCCTAACTGACCGATGGGGCTTCTCAGCATCATAAGGAAGATCAAGCGGAAGGAAAAGGAGATGCGCATCCTAATGGTGTATGCTTGTCACTACCGTTCTCTTTCAATCTGGTAACAAATGAGGTATTGATTGTCCTTTCCTTTAATTCTAGGGGATTGGACAACTCGGGGAAGACGACGATCGTGCTCAAAATAAACGGGGAGGACACCAGCGTCATCAGCCCAACGTTAGGGTTCAACATTAAGACCATAAGATACGACAAGTATGTGTTCGCCTCATCCATTTCACAAGCTGCATGTCCTTTTATTCCTTCTAATAGCAGCTTCTAAACTGAAGCGATTAGAGCATTTTTCTTCTGGCCTGATTATAATAGTTTTGGATTGGGCTTTAATAGTGTGTTCGTTATTACCCCCTTCTTTTGTTGTATTTGCAATGCATTGTGGAGCTCATACAACTCTCATTGTCAGCGAGACACTATGTTAGCAGCATTCTGCTACGATTACTAGAACTAAACCGGTATAACAACATAAAGAGTAGGTCTAGCAGGTCACCACCTAGTTTGATTACAAAATTTACCTTCACACTGATTTCAATGTTAGCAGATCATAAAAGTTGAACCTTGCATGAAATTTATCATCTTCTTCTTGGTCTTCCAACTCTTATTGTTTTATACTAATGGAGGTAAAGTAGCCAGTACATTTGGCATGGTTGTGGGGAGCATTACAGATTGTAAAAATGCATATCCTTAGACTGGAGATGGATCGACTTCTCAATCTTGATTGCATAATTGCTTGAAAATTAAAATTGCTATAAAGATTAGAGTATTTTATTGCTTGTGGTGGAGGAGGGTGGTGACAAAGTTGTAGACAACCAAATAGAACCCCAGGATCGACACCACAACGACTCCTTTGTTTGTCATGTTTTTCATGGAGGTTGTTTGAGAAAGATTTGCTCTTCCTTTGCTTCATTCCACATGTTTAGATTGGGAGAGAAACCTCGGACATGGCTGTTTATAAGTATAAATACAACAGGCTAAAGTTCTGGCAACCTTGTTATCTTTCTTCAATGAGTGGTACGTTGCGATGTTCAGGAATTTGCCATTGTCCTTGGAGAATATTGTTTGTGCATCTTAAGAGTTAAGAACCATGTTTGTTTTGGTGTCATGGATGGTTGTATTGAGTCTTCATGTTTCGTGTATTTTTACTCATTTGACCCTTTTTGAAATTTAGTTAATAGATGAATATCATGTGGGGGCACTTAAGTGAGAGAAGGCTTTGTTTTAGTCAAGGATGGCCATATCGATATCGGTACCATGTCGATATGATATATCGTCGATATATCGACGCCATATCAGAGATATCGAACCGAGATTGTGAATAAAATAGCCTTGGAAGGTCAAATATTGACCATATCGGCGATATATGGCAAGGTTTGAAAAACAAAAGACGGAACGGGGCATTTTCTCTGGAGACGAGGCGTGCGTATCGGTAAAAGGTACAGGAGGCATCCGCATTCGCGAAGGATCGTCAACTCGCTTCCGCCAGTGTCGGCGCGTATGACTCAAGTGGCATCTGTGGCTGGAGTCGTCCATCTCGGGGGAATTTACAACAGTTCTAAATGAAGATCCTCACTTGGAACGTCAGGGGTCTGGGTGACCCGGAAAAAAGGAGGGTCCTTGGCTCTCGCTTCATCGAATGGGGGTGTGACATCATTTTGCTCCAGGAAACCAAGCTTCAATCTTGTACGACGGACATGTGGCGCTCCTTTGGTGCTGGGCCCTTATCTGAATATCGTGTAATTGACGCAGTTGGTTCTGCGGGTGGTTTGCTGGTGGCCTGGAAGGACCAAGGCTTTGTGCTTCGCTCGGAGCTAAGGGGATCCCATGTGCTGACGGTCCTCTTAGAGTGCCTTTCCTCGGTAACGACTATTGTTGTCTCCTGCGTATATGGACCTTGCCTTGCCAATGACCGGGGGGAGGTGTGGGATGAGCTTCGTTCGGCCAGAGCTTCCTTCCTTGGGGGCGCCTGGCTGATAGGTGGTGATTTAAATGTTACATTGCTATCCTCCGACCAGCTGGGCTTGCGTGGTGGCCAAGATCCGGGGTCGGCTGATTTTGTGGAATGTTTGGACTTTCTGGAGCTTGAGGTGCTTGACACCTCGGATGCTAAATACACATGGCGGAGCTCAGGATCGCGCTTCTGCATTGATCGTTTCTTGGCATCTTCGGAGTTGTTAGATCTCTACCCTTCCTGCTTTGTGTCTACCAGGATCCGAACTTGCTCGGGTCACTCTCCCCTGATCTGGGACTCGGGGGAACAACATGCTCACAGGGGTTTTTCAGGTACGAAAAGGCGTGGCTTCTGGAAGAGTCGTTCCGCGAGATGGTCTCCTCGCATTGGGCTTCTACGCTCGTGTATGGCTCAGCTGTATCTAGATTTTTCCAGAAACTTGTCTCCTTGAGGGGGAGACTTTGCACTTTTAAAAGGGAGTCGCGCGTCGCCCGTAGGGCGGCCAGGGCCTCCGCGGAGGAGATTCTTACTGGCCTCGACCAGCTCGAGGACACCTGCCCTCTTTCCTCTGTGGACCTCGAGCGGAGGGACTGCGCTCTCCGGCAGGTGGCTCTCGAGGACTCGAAGAGAGTTGCGGAATGACGCTAGAGATCTAGGCACAAGTGGCTCGTGGAGGGGGACGCCAACACTGCCTTCTTTCACCGGGTTGCCAACGGTAGGCATCGCTCTAATGCTCTTCGTTCGGTTGTTGTGGATGGTGTGCGGGCTGTAGGAGACGCGGAGATGGGTCGTCTGATTGCCAAGCATTTCCGTGACTTCTCTTCACGGGCCCTTACACGCAAATGCAGGTGGTTGGGGAGGGGGGCGGAGCGGCTCTCGCCGGAGCACGCCGAGAGCCTGGTCATTCCCGTGACCTTGGAGGAGGTGAAAGCCGCCGTCTGGTCCCTTAACGCACATGGGGCTCCCGGGACGGACGGATTCCCTGTGTCCTTTTATCGGGACTTCTGGGTTTTGCTCGCTGTGGACGTCCACGAGATGGTTCAGGAGATGTGTCTTTGCAACGCAGGGTTTGACAAAATTAATCAGGTATTGATCGTTCTCCTCCCTAAGCATGGTGCAACGGAGCGCATTGAGGACTTCCGACCGATTGCTCTATCCAACGAGATCTACCTTATTGCGACCAAGGTGTCTGCCATCCGTCTTAATAGGGTGTTGGGCCACCTTATTTCCCCCCTTCCAATCGGCTTTCATCCCGGGCAGGACTGGGGGACTGCTTGGTCTTGGCTTCTGAGGTGGTGGCGGACTGGAAGCGGCTTGGTAAGAAAGCTATGCTCTGGAAGGTCGATTTCGCAAAGGCATATGATACGCTTGATTGGCGCTTCCTGTAGGAAGTGATGCATAGGCGGGGTTTCCCGAGCAGTTGGATCTCCTGGATGAAGCGTTGTGTTACCACAGCGTATATGGCGGTACTTGTTAATGGCCGCCCAGAGGGCGGTTTTTTTCAGCCTCAGCAGGGACTCATCGTTCTCGGTCAAGAAGGCGTACGCGGTCATTCGCAGGCCTCCGCCCGCTCCATCCGAGGATCTCGTCAAGGATTGTTCTATGATCTGGGGGCTTCGCCTCCCTGAGCGGATTGGTTTCTTCCTGTGGCTCTTCAGGCGCAAGCGCTTAATGACGCGGGACCGGTGCGTGAGGTTCTTTGGGTCTTCTTCCGAGTCCTGCTACTTGTGCGGGGTGGGCACTGAGTTGGTGGACCATCTCTTCTTCACCTGTACTTGCACGACCGGTTCTTGGGGTGCCCTGGGCCCTGGTTGGGTCAGCACACCGTCCTTCGAGGCCTTCTGGGATCCTTTCCGCTCCATCCGTCACCGACCGCGGACTGAGTTCTTGGGTCCGATCTCTTTGCTTTGGAGTATTTGACTGGCTAGAAATGCCTTGGTTTTCTCGGGTCAAAGGTTTTATACAGAGAATGTGTTGTATCAATCCAAGGCTTTTGTGGAAGCCTGGTCACTTCTGTGACTCTCTTTCTTGTATTTTTCTTTCTCTTTTTCTATAATTAATACTCCGGGAAGGGCACCATAGCGTGCTACCCCCTCTTTTGGTCTTCAAAAAAAACGAAAGGATATGTAAATTCCATAAACCTATCTATTAAATTTCTACCCAATCAAAAATAGAATCATTAGGTATAATTGTCATTAAAATATTAAAGATAGTATATTTTTCGCTAAAATATTGAGATGCATACAAAATTATGATTAGATGTACTTGTTATATGACTAATATATAAAATATGACAACAATGACATGCTTTGAATCTAATCTTGCTTTTTTCTAGTTGGTATATTACATTGCTCATTATGTCACCTCTCTTAACATTAGTTTTTCTTTAAGCTTTATGGATTGTGTATTTAAAAGTGCAATTTGAAGAATTTCCTGAAAAAATTAGACAAGTTTAATGCTTAATATGAATATGAACAAACTTAAAATTCCAAGTATTCATCTAGTAAATATATATCGTAGACAACTATACATTTATAAGCATCTAAAACTACCAATAAGACAATTTAAATTCTTAAAAAATGCTTTAAATTCCAGAAAACACCTCACAGAACGCCTCGCCTCGACCGCCTCACCGCCTCAGGCCACCTCCACCTTCTGAGGTGTACACTTCATCAATTCCATCTGAGGCGTACGCCTCGAGGCTAGAAACCACTGCCTCGTTGCGCCTCGATCGGCTCGACTGCCTCGTGGCTAGCCTTTTAATACCATGTTTCGATCACCTGTCGATATCGATATATCGCGATATGGCCTTCCATGGTTTTAGTTCATTGATGAATACCATCCTCTTACTATCATCCTTTGCTTTTTTTTTAAAAATATTCAATACATACACTTTTGCAGAGTGATACACGCTAAAGTTATTTTGTTATTAGACTACATCTTTTAGTTATTGAGCCATGAAACCCTTCAGGGTCTTTTATGCAATTCTTCCTTTCGACTCTCTAGGATATCACGCTATAAAAGAAACCCTAAATCTATGGAATAGGGTACAACAATTCATTTCTTCTCCAAATGGTATCAGGGCAACGGTCCTAAATTGGGGCTTATGTCAAAAATTCGTCTACCACCAACCTCCATCCTCTCCTCTCCTTTTGCGGACCCTTCTCCTTTGTCTAAGGGTCCTGCGCAAGGATCCATCTACTTGCAACGCCATTATCGTCCCTCCAGACTACCGCATGGATTTCTCTGATTATCTAGGACACCACCGCCACATCTCCAAGTCATTGTAGGCTCTATGTGACACCACACGATCATCATTGGGTGTCGCCAGCGTCTCCAGCACCCCCTCTCAGGTGCCGTCAATGCCTCCAGCACCCTATCGAGTGCTTCTAGTGGCTCCAACTCCCCCCTCGAGTGTCGCCAGCACCTCCAGCACCACCCGGGTGTTGCCAGTGTTGCTGCAGGGCCCATGATCCCTCCTGGGCCGTAACCAGGTTCCCTAGGCACCTCCTGCCACCACACATCACTTCTCAGGACTCTTGTATGCCTGTACGTGAGTTCTAGGGCACCGTCCAACCCACGTATGCGTGATTGAACGACAAATATACTCTCTTGACCTCTATGTCTAATCGCAATTGCATCTCTTCCCATTGAGATCAAATCCTTGTACACTAGTCGTCTATGACGGTGCAAGAGACTTCTATCAAACTCAAGGGCACATAAAACCTCATGCTTTGGTCTCATTCCTTCAAGGTGTTCATTGGCGGTCAACGAAAGATATACATTTTGACGAAAAATCCTCAGCAAGAAATAGATAAACACTATGACACATAATTTGGAGACAATTATCAGGTCATCACTTGGATAACCAACAATGTCGAACCGTACATTGTTGCAAATTTACTCTACAAGGACACAACCATAGAGATGCAGAATGACCTGTAACATGCATATTCCTAGGATATGACCAAGTCTCGCCTCGCTGACATATATATGTGGATATGGTTTGCATCTTAGGGCGAGTTTACTCTTGTCGAGTACTATATGCATCTCACCAGTTTGTACGAGGAGCTTGTAATATTTCAGCTTGTATATTGTACTAAACAAGTGCATGAGCGATTTGATTAACATGTATATCATTTTCTTGCTGGACTACATCCTCGATACCAAGAAGGAGTAGTTTCTAATGTTTGGTACCCTGCCATCAATCAAGACTACATTTGGTCATCTTTAGGAACTGGAAACATCTTTTGGACGACCTGCTACTCTGGATCTCGCAGATAATTCATCACACTTTGCATCATCTAGATGAGGACGACAAAGCTTTCGATGAGACAGAGGCTGCGATTCTAGTCATGGTTGTGGACGCGACTCATGTTGTGGATGTGACTTGGGTCATGGCGGTGGACATAACTTTACCTCTCCTCAGTACCCACAATGCATCCACTGCCATCACTGGAACTAGGGGTGCACATGGATCGGATTGGATCGGATTTTACCTTAATCCGTGTCCAATCCAATCTTAACGGATTTTTATTTTTCGAATCCAATCCAATCCATCAAATACTTCAATCCAATCCGATCCAATCCATCAGATTACGGATTGGATCTGATTGGATCGGATTTTTACACTTGTATTTTCTCGCTCAATAATCTACTCTCTCGCGTTTGTATTTTATAGCCCACTAATCCTCAACATTTGAATAATATCTTAAAAATTGATAAGATGAATAGATGTAAAAAAGAGAGAAGACATAATCAAATGAAACTTAAAGGATTACAGTAATCCATTATAAAAATTTGAAGACCGCACAATCAAACTAAATGATTGTATTGAATTTGAAATTTATGTTTACTCTTATAAATTATGCATTTTTTATTTTTTACGATCTAATTTTCTACCAATGATTCAAACAAGAATAATACTAGTTACCAAATAAGGATGCATAAATGGCTTAGAAGATAAAAAATGTGATCTTGATCTGTAGTCGGATATCGAATAAGTCCATGATTAACCCAACCACTTTCAAGAAAACCCCTGAAAGCTCTATAATATATCGTTAACAAACAGTTGTCAAATAACATTCATACTTGTTTGAATATACAAGACAAAACTAACTTAAATATAACCCACCACTTGAGAATTATAATAATCCTCTAAATTATATTTGAAATATAATTTATTTGTAGGATTATACTATACTAAAAAGATACCAATTTTATGAAAAATCAAATCAAAATCGTGTATCAATTTGAAAATGAAAGCAATTGAGGTAATGCTTATTTATTCTTAGATAAGTGCAGTGCATTTAATCATGTAACTGATCTAGTTTTATCCCTATAATAAGGTTTCAAGCTAGATCAAGTAAAAGATAAGAAGCAAAGAGGTCATGAATAATTATCAAATGTACTAGGCAACTATCCCAAAATTATATTTCTTTTAATGAAAATCATAAGAGTGGCAACATATTAAGGATAAATGGTGTCACATGAGAGGGAGATGGCGTTGTATGAGATGGGTGGCGACATCGCGAGGGAGGGGTCAGTGGATCTTACTAAGGGTAATAACATTGTGCAGGAGGCAATCGAAATGGATTGGGAAAGAACTAAAAGGAATATTAGTTGTCAAGAGTGAAATGAGAGGGGGGCTAGGAGGAGAATAAGCGAACAAGATTTACAATTTTACGAGTTATAGTCATACTTCATTATTTTGAAGATTTAACATTTGACCTTTCAAGAGAGAAAAAATGGTGGTAGAAAGAGGACTTGTATGTAAGATTAATATAAGAAAAAATGAGATGAATGATATTGATTATGATCATAGAGGAATTGAAAATGTGTGCACATATATTATATGTATGTAAGTTGTTTGTGTGTATGTGTATATGTATATGTGTATGTGTACTAACGGATTATCGGATCGGATCGGATTTCAATAAAGATCCGATCCAATCCATACTTGAACGGATTTAAAAAATTCCAATCCAATCCGATCCATTAGAATGATAAAATCAAACCAATCCAATTTCATAGCATCGGATTGGATCGGATTACGGATTTTATCCGATCCGTGTGCACCCCTAACTGGAACCATTTGTCATAGCGCTGTTGGGCAAAGTTTATCTATCCTCCTCATGCTAATAATGTCTCTGAGAACGTATATGATACTGCAAAGGCATCTCTTGATCCAAACTCTAGTGGACAAACAATCTAATTTAGTGCTACAAATTATTCTCGTCTGATGCAGCTTCTACGAAACCTTGGGCCTGGTGCTTCCACAAGTGAGAGTACTATTGTTAATTTGGCTACCACTTCAGGTATAATAGCTACTTCCGCCGCTACTCCTGCTCCTGTATGGATTATTGACTATGGAACCTCCAAACATTTGTTGGTGGGGGATATGAGAAGAATGACCTATATTATTTGGACGTGCCCTTTGATTCCACTTTCGCTGGTGCTGTATCTATCTTCAAAGATATGTTGGCATCTTCACCTTGGGCATCCTTCTGCCAAGGTCCTCTCCATGATGTTCCCTGAACTCTCTACTCTGAAGCATGCTTAGAAAACGCTAGCCTTGAAATAGTCGAGGCAGGGCGATGTTTTTTAACCTCGAGGCGGATGCCTCAGATGGTATTGACAAGGCATGCGCCTCAGAAGGTCGAGGAAGCTCGAGGCGTTTTGCGCGGTGTTTTCTGGATTTTAAAGCATTTTCTAATGATTTAAATTGTATTATTGGTAGTTTTAGATGCTTATAAATGTTTAATTGTTTAGGATATACATGCAAGATAAATGCTTGATATTTTAAGTCTCTTCATGTTCATGTTGAGCATTAAACTTGTCTAATTGTTTAAATAAATTCTTAACATTACACTTTTAAACACACAATCGACATATTTCAAAGAAAAAAGAGATATGACATAATGAGCGATGCGATATACTTCAATGTTGTCATATATTATATATTAGCCACACAAAATATACATTTCATCGAAATACATCTAATTGTAATCTTTATGCACCGCAATCTTTTTGGTAAAAATACATGTTATCTTTGATACATCAATGATAGCTACCGATTCCCTTTTTGATTTGGTAGAAATTTAATAGAATGTTTATGGAATTGACATATCCTTTCTTTTCTTGTTCTTGTCTTCATAATTGCGTCATATATTTCAACATTATATATTTCATCAATAAATTTATTTATTATACCTTTTGTAAGTATTTTCCTATACAGACTGAGGATTACGCCTCGATTGCCTCGAGGTTATGCCTCTCCTTGCCTCGCTTCTAGAGAAAATGCCTCGTTCCGCATTTCATTTTTCAAACCTTGCTCTGACCATCAGTGCGATGTGTATGAGTTCGAGAAACATCACCGAGCTTCCTTTCGTGTTCGTGCTGAGTCGCATCACACTGTTCTTTTTGGTTTAGTCCATTGTGATGTTTGGGGGCCCTATCCGTTCTGCACCCTGAGTGGTCACATATATTTTATAATTTTTGTATGATTATAGTAGATCTTCTTGGGTTTATCTAATAAAAGAGCGTTCATATATTAATAAGATTGTCAAGAAATTTTTTGATTATCGTAGATCTTCTTGGGGTTTTCTAATAAAAGAATGTTCAAAGATTAATAAGATTGTCAAGAATTTTGTTCAGTATATTAAAACATCTTTCTCTACTTGTGTTCAGATTATTTCAAACTGACAATGCGCTGGAGTTCACCTAACAAGACTTGACACTATTCTTTGCTTTTAAGGGGACTGTGTATCAGGCATCCTGTCCGTACATCTCTCTGCAAAATGGGGTAGAGGAAAGGAAACTTAGTCTTCTTCTTGATATTGCTCGGTCTCTACTTACTCAAATGAAGGTCCCAAAGTGCTGGGGGGATGCCATCCTTAATGTTGTCCATTTAATAAATAGGATCCCATCTTCTGTCTTAAAGGGGGACTTCTTTTTCTCTAATGTACTCCAATAAGTCTCTATTCCCGTTATCATTGAGGGTTTTTAGGTGCATCGCGTTTGTCAGTAACTTTTATGCTGCTGACAAGTTATCACTTAGGGCAATCAAGTGTGTTTTTGTTGGTTACTCTCACACTCAAAAGGGCTATATGTGCTATGATCCTGTTGGGCATATGTACTATATTTCTGCATATATCACTTTCTTTGAGCAGACTAGTTTCTTTACACAGTCTGTCAGTGACATCCCTTTGTATCTACCACCTCCATCGATCATTTGTAAGCGCAAACACACCACTATACCTGCTTCTGTGCCTTTGACTGTTTTGTTTTTGTAGGATGATATGCCTTCTTCTAGTCAACCCACCACTGTTGTTCCGGATGAGCCTCAGGAGCTCGCTATAGCTCTTTAGAAATCAAAGAGGCAATGCATTTTCCACCTTATGTCATATTTTACTTCTACTGATGGTTTATCTAGTTGCGACAAGAGATTTATAGATGCTCTAATGACACTTATATTCCTTAAGATCATAATAGTGCATTGCAAGATCATGGCTAGCGATAAGCCATGATGAGGATGTACGCTCTTACATCCTGGGGCACGTGGGATCTTGAGCCATGCCTATCGAGTGTTCGATCTGTGGCGTGTAGATGGGTTTTCACTACCAAACTGTCACCTAATGGGTTCTTATTGACAGATTGAAAACTAGATTGGTTGCAAAAGGCTTTACACAGACATATGTAGTAGATTACATTGAGACTTTCCCTCCAGTCGCCAGAATGAGATCCATGCACATTATTTTTTCAGTTGCTGCTAATAAGGAGTGGCCTATCTTTCAACTTGATGTCAAGATTACATTTCTCTATAGTGAACTCGAAGAGAAGGTTTATATGATGCAACCAACATACTACGTAGTCAAGGAGGGGTGTATATGTCGACCATGTATGGCCATCTATGGCCTGAAGCAGAGTCCTCAGGCATCGTTTGACATATTTACTACTAAGATCAACATTTTTAACTTTAAGAGGATGGCATCAGACTATTCTGTCTTTGTTAGATGACGATCTATTGATATTGTTGTACTTGCACATTATGATGATGATATAGTCATTGGGGATGACAAAACGAGCATTTCAAAGATCAAAACCTTCCTTCAGAAGGTCATTGTCATGAAAGATCTTGGACAACTTTGCTACTTCCTTGGCATTGAGGTGATATGTACTACAGAGGGACTACATCTCTCATAGTGGAAGTATTGCCTAGATATTCTTACTGAGGCTGGACTACTTGGATGCAAGCCATTTGGCATCCCTACAGAACCAAGGAAACACTCTACATCTACTGATCCTGAGCTTGAGGTACTACATGATATAGAAGCCTAGTGGGCAATCTACTCTACCTCACTGCTACTAGGTCAGATGTATCATATGCCGTGAGCAGAGTCAACCATCACATGGAGAGACCTCTTTATAGTCACTGGTAGGATGTTCTTTTGATCATTCAATACTTGAAGGAATCTCCAGGGCGAAGACTCTTCTACGGGGTCAATGGTCACACCGATGTCCCTGCCTATGCAGATGTAGATTATGCCAGTTCTCTTAAGAACCGTCGTCCACTACGAGCTATGCTATATTTGTTGGTGATGACATTGTTACTTGGCAGAGCAAGAAGCAGACGGTGGTCTCTAAATCGAATGCAGAGGCATAATACATGGCAATGACCCAAGTCTCCTGTGAGATTACCTGGCTTTTCTCCTTCTTACAAGAACTTGGACCTCTTGCTACTTCTCCCATACCTCTATACTATGACAACAAGTCTTATATATATTGCCACCCATCACATTTCAACTGTACTGCTCTAATGTCTAATCTGATGATATAAGATGCTTAATTTGTAACATGATCAACTAATATCCATTACTTTTCGGTAAGAGCCACGACGGTAGTGCACAAGATGAGGTACAAGATTTGATTATAGGATATGATTTACCACTCGTCGCTGTAGTCGTCGGGAAGACCTATGACCACATTTCTTTTGCAAACTTGTAAAATGCCTCCTTTTTGAAGCCAAAAACAGGGGGAGACACTCAATGGTGTTCGCCCCAAAGATTATTTATATAACGAAACGAAGAGGAGAGACAAAAGTGAAAGGTACATAAATAACCAACTACAGATCCCACTCATCTACCAATCTTGCGGCATGAATCCCCACGTTTTCCTTGTAGAAGCGTTGCCCAGAGAAGAGGATAGCATTCCTACCCAGCCAAACGGCCCACAGAATGGCAACTGGATAGACGAGATCCCTCCGAGATCTGCTCTTACTAGCAACCATCGAGCCGCAGAAGGAGGCCAGATCCAAAGCGCACAACCAAGTCAACCTGGCCTCCTTCGCTAACCACATACTGGAACTCCCTTCATATAACCGATACGAGAAATCAATTTGAGTGATTGCCTCAAATTGTCCCCCCCGTATTAATACTATGTCTGAGAGCGAAGATTAGACTACCCTTGGTGCCTTGCGGTTGGCGCGAGAGACGCTTTGGGAGGTGGTGGGGCCCGGGCTGTTGGTGCAGGAGAAGTCTTGGGAGGTGGTGGGGCACGGTCTGTTGGCGCACGGGCGAATGTGCGTTCTGACGGGTCGGATCCTGGACGGTCGCGGACCGCTTCGTTTCTTGATTCTGAGGTGGCGCCTGTGATTCCAGATATAGAGGAGGAGGAGGGGGGGTTTCGGCCCGAGGTGTGGAGGGGCTGGCTCTATGCGACGATTGTGAGATGGGGGGAGCTGCGACCAGTTCGCGGCTGGAGGTATCTATGGGGGAGCGACTTGTTGGTCAGGGGGCCGGGGGTTCCCGATGGGAGGGGAGGCTGGCGCGTCAAAGTCTGCAGTGTGGCGGGAGGGCTTGGCTGGGGGTGGAGGCGACTCGGCTGGTTTGGGTGGGTCTTCGCCGCTTCTGGAAGGGGTGGAGCCGCGGCAGCGGCGTTTCAGTTTGACATATGAGGGGGGGGGTGCACTGAGGGCCTCTTTGGCATCAGGGATGGCTGCTGAGGTTATTAGTTTGGGGGAGACCAGCACGCTGGTGGTGCGGAATCGTTTTGCTGCTCTTGACAGGGATTTGGCGCTGCGCTTGGGGGTTATCCCCCCAAGAGGAGGGCAGAGAAGGTGGCGAGGGCTGCACTGAGGGCCTCTTTGGCATTAGGGGTGGCTGTTGAGGTTGTTAGTTTGGGGGAGACCAGCCCGCTGGTGGTACGGAACCGTTTTGCTGCTCTTGACAGGGATTTGGCGCGACGCTTGGGGGTTATTCCCCCGAGGAAGATGGACGTTTCGTTGTTTAAATGAAGCTGCTATCTTTGAACGTGAGGGGCCCGGGCCGGCCCGAAAAGAGGCTTGGGGTGCAAAAATCTGGTGAGAGAGGTTGGGGCAGATATCTTCTTACTTCAAGAGACTAAATTGCAGTCTTTGGATGACCATATGCGGCAGGAGATGAGTAGGGGGGTGGTTTTCGCGGTGGTTGAGAAAGTGGCAGCAGGTGCTTCAGGGGGGTTACTTTCAGGTTGGCGGTTCGATTCGTTCGATCTGCTGGGGACTTCCGCCTCCCAATTCACGTTGTCAGTGAGGCTGCGGCGGAGAGCGGATGGGATTTGTCTGTACGTCACTAATGTCTATGGCCCGTGTCGGCGAGAGGATGGTAGCTTGGCTGCGGGTTTGAAGAGTGTTGTGCCTGAGGTTGGCGATGGTTTTTGGTTCATTGGTGGCGACTTCAATGTCACATTGTTCCCAGACGACAGGCTGGGGGGGAGCGGTGGTTCTGATCCTGGATCTGCTGATATTAGGCAGGTGGTTCGTTCTCTGGGGTTGTCTGTTGTGGATGCGGCCGGCTGCAAGTACACTTGGAGGAACACGAGATCGAGGTCCAGACTTGACATGTTCCTGATGTTGGTTGAGGCAGGGGAGGCTTTCCCGTTGGCGAGGGCTTGGGCTCTTCCGAGGACTCTATCTGATTACACAACCGTTCTTTGGTTTTCTGGGAGGAGCGCTTGGCTCGGTTCTCCTTTCGCTTTGAGAAGAAGTGGCTGTTGGAGGAGGGCTTCCGGGACCTGTGACGAATCACTAGCGAGCCTTGGCGGTGTCGCGATTTGTGGCCAAACTGGACTCCCTAAGGCGGATGCTGTTGGCTTTTGGGAAGGATGTCGCCAGGAGGCGGCGGGTCGTCAGGGCCGAGGCAGAGGCATGGATCAACAGATTAGATGGGCTAGATGATGATCGGGGACTGACTCTGGAGGAGGTGGAGGAGAGGGCAACGTGGTTAGAGGCGGTATTTCGGGAGGATAGAAAGGAGGAGGTTCATTGGTGACAGAGAGCGAGGCAGAATTGGCTAAGGGAAGGTGACGCGAACATGCGATTCTTCCATTCCGTGGCATCCGGAAGGAGGAGAAGGAGTTTCTTGCATGAGGTGGAGGTGGGGGCCAAAGGGTGTCGGGCGAGAGGGACATTGGTGTCACATTGCGGGAGCACTTTGTGAGGGCTTCGAGTAGAGTGCCGGTGGAGAATGGCTGGGGCTGGACCGGACGGGGGGTGGGGTCTTTGAGTGGTACCCAGGCTGATTCATTAGTGACCGCCTTTATGGAGGATGAGGTGCGCAGGGCGGTTTGGGATCTGAATGCGGACGGGGCTCCTGACCCGGATGGCTTCTCTATATCCTTCTACCGGGAGTTCTGGGATCTGCTGAAGGGTGACATTTTGGAGGTTCTGACTGAATTTAGGGGCAACAACAAGGGTTTTGAGAAGGTCAACAGGGCATTGATTTTTTTGCTGCCGAAGAAAGAGACCCCAGTGGGGGTTGGGGACTACAGGTCGATTTCTATTTCCAATGGCATTTATCTCATTATCGCCAAGGTGCTGGCGAACAGACTTAGAGGTGTCCTGTCCTCTGTGATCTTACCGGCTCAGTCCGCATTCATTCCGGGACGGTATATGGCGGATGGAATCATGATCGCTTCGGAAATCTGTCGTGAATGGAAGAGGCCTCAAAGAAGGGGGGCAGTTTGGAAGATTGACTACGCCAAGGCCTACGATTGTGTCAGTTGGAGATTCCTGTGGACAGCGTTGCAGAAAAGGGGTTTCCCGGAAGAATGGATTGCTTGGGTTAAGAGATGCGTCACCACTAGCTTCTGCTCTGTATTTGTTAATGGGAGGCCAGAGGGGGGATGGTTCAACCGCAGAGGGGGGTACGTCAGGGTTTCCCCCTTGCTCCCCTGCTTTTTGTGTTGGTTGCGTATTGTCTTGCGGTCTTGTTCCAACGGGCGGTTGAAGAGAACTGGTGCAAGGGTTTCAGAATGGCGGACATCTCAGTCCCTGTATTACAGTATGTGGACGACACGCTGATCTTCCTGGGAGGGACGGAGGAACAGAACCACAATGCAACTGTTTTGGTGGATTTGTTTGGCTGCCTCTCAGGGCTGCAGATTAACAGGCAGAAGTCGGCCCTTGTTCCAATGGGAATGGATGGCGAGGAGAGTAACATGCTGACGGAGTGGACATGATGCCCCTTGGGGAGATTACCAATAACCTATTTGGGGTTGCCTCTGGTTGAAGGCAGGCTGAGGAAGTCCGATTGGGACTGTGTTCTTCGGAGAATGAAGGAGAGGTTGGATGGGTGGAAGGCTACCACTTTGTCCAGGGGTGGGAAGCTTACACTTCTGAAGCATGTTCTTTCGGCCATTTCGATTTTTTTCTTCTCGACGAGATTGATGCCTGTTGGTGTTAGAAGGAAGGTGGAGACTTTGATGAGATCTTTTTTCTAGTTAGATGGAAGGCAAACAACGAGGGGGTTGCATTTGGTGGCTTGGAAAGATCTTGCTGTACATGTTGCAGAGGGGGGCCTAGGTATCAGGGATGTGGAATCAATGAACAAAACCTTGTTAGCCAAATGGGTGGTGTGCATCTGGGATTCGTCCGATACGTCGGTTTTGCAGTTGCTGAGAAAGATATATCGTATCACAGGGGAGTTAGTGGCAGTGAGGAAGCATCATGAGTCTTCCTTGTGGAGTGGGATCCGTGCCGTGATTCCGAGGCTCCGGCCTCTTCTTAGGCCGAAGTTGGGGGATGGTCTCCGGTTTCGTTTTTGGCTGGATGACTGGACGTGGGAGGGGGCTTTGGCCTACTGCTTTTCGAGGTTGATGGCGTTAGCCGTGGAGAGGGGGGCGCGGGTGGCGGAGGTCGTCGACTCTGGGTCGTGGGCGCCGAGGTTCCTTGCGGCTCTCTCGGATCACAGGTTGGAAGATTTTTTGCGGATGCTGTCGGAGATTCCCCCTGTTGGGGAGATGTCGGGCAACCCGAACCATTTTGCGTGGGCTGATGGTAAGTTCTCGGTGATGATTGCATATCGGAAGCTGAGCGGTGGTATGACGGAGCGCGACGAAGACCTATGTACTGACTTGAAGGTGATTTGGGCGGCTAAGATTCCTACTCGGGTTAAGGTCTTTCTTTGGTGCATGAGGAGAGATCGTATTTGTGATAAAGTGAGAAGGGGCAGAATTCTGGGTGGGACGGATTTAAAGTGTGACAGATGCGAGGACGAGATGGAGGATGCGGACCACATTTTCTTTGGATGCAGGTCTTCGGCAAAGGGTTTGGGATTCTTTGGGGCTTCCGTGGGTCCGGGCATTCGATGCGGTACATTTTTGCAGATCGATTCGGGCGGTCGGACTTGGGTCTTCCGATGATGTCTCCAAGCCCTTTGCGCGCTCTGGGCTATTTGGCTTGGTAGGAATGATACCATCTTCAAGGGGCAGCGGTTTTACTTTGAAAATGCTCTTGCACACTGTAATGCTTTATACAATTTCTGGATCTCAAACTGATATACCCTCTCCGTTATGAATGAATGCTGTGGTGTGGTGACTCCCGCCTCGGGGGGAGCGGGCTCCCCCGTTATCTTATTCCAAAAAAAAACTTTCATGATCACCTAAAGATCTCAGAATAATGTAGATCACATTAGTTATTTGACTCTATAATGCAATTAAATTGCTAGATACTCCAACCATATCATGTTAGATCGCTAAGCACTATTTATATAAAGTAGATAATTTGGACCATATCAATGCCCCCATATAGACTCTACTCTACTACGATATTTTGTACATCTCGATTTTTCTCCAGTGAACCACTAATATACCATGTTCCATCTTGTTGACAATTTTGCATCACCTACTTGGGGAGTAGTGCCCTCAGTGGTAATTACACTCGCTGTCATGGCACAAAGAGACTGCACTATGTACATCTGTTCACACAGTATTGATAATATAAGCACGATGGTTGAAAAAAATGTACAATAGTTTCATACAGTATTGGTTTAACATATCGCAGACCCGTGACTTCGTCCAGCAGCTGATAATTGGTGAACCAATGACGTGGATTGTACTCAACGTTGATACAATTCATTTGATTTTTGACATTAATGATGTGGATAGTACTTTCTCAATCTATATACATTCTATTTTTTCGTGACCACATCCATCTTAGCATCTCAATTCCTTCTTTAGACACCCTCTATATGTGTCTAGTACATGCAGCTGGGCATTCGAAGTCATGTCACAACAGACCACTTCGTCGTTCAATAGTATTTTTCTTTATGATTCCACGGAATCTTTTAGTCACAAAGCACAATGAAAGCTTTCAATCAGCCTGATTATTGTGCTGCATGTGACCGTATCCTACTTCATTGTACAATGTTTTTACAATGTATGCCCTTCATCAAGCACAAGTAAAACATTGTTGAGTGTAACACAAGTGAACCAGAAATGTAATAAAGTTGGCATTCTCATTTCGATCTCATATATATATATATATATCTTTCTTTTAATTCTGACTCCTGTCACTATTTAATATACTCAGATTCTAACAATAGAGAATAAGAGTTGCACTGCACAACTACTGGGATTTATAGCCACATATATCTATGTTTATTTTTGTGAAACTATATATCACCCCTTTGCGCAACGGGTCAAGGTTTTCCTTTGATGAAAAGAACGATTTGATGGCGTCTGTTTGGGAGAAGGTGGAGCAGCACTTTGGGTATGGTCGTGCACGGTCATATCAGAGGGAAGGTGGATTAGAGGGCGGTGCTTACGGTGCGGGGGATGGGGCCATCGGGCTGAGGGTTATCGGGACCCGATACGCTGCTTCACATGCAAAAGAAACATGCACAGAAGCTTTGCGTGTCCGATGAAGGGAGAGCGGAAACCAGGGGGCGAGAAGGTTATAGCGGAGGTGGCGAGCGAATGCGGTGTGCTCGTGGGGGTCTGCCGGTATGAGGATCGATGCCTCTCGGATGCCATGGGAGACATAGGGCAGACAATCAAAACATGTTTTCGAGATGACATCGTGAAGCTAGAATGCCCGGTGATCTGTGCGTGGGAGATTTTGATAGAGGAGGCACAAAAACTTCTAGATTTATTGTGTGGTGAGGGTGGGCATGTGCGTTCGCCATTGACTAGGGATGATCGGTGTGACTTGCAGTGTCAGTTCAAGTTGGTTTCAGTTAAGGGCTCCCCCTCTTGGGGAGGCAACTTGTCGATGTGGGGGTGCTTTTGGCTCCGGTGATCCAGGTGGTTGAGGTTTTATCAGATGGGTTGAAGCGAGGACAACCGTCGTTGCTAGTGGCGATGGGTTTGGGCTTCAAATGTGCGTTGCCGGCATACTTTGCTGCTTGATTCTTGCTCGTTGTGCAGGAGGAGCCTGGGGTGGTTCCAACTGCTGATTCATCGGCAAAGGTTGCCGGGCAGTGGATGGGGAGCCATTGCGTGGAATGGGAAGGGCCCTCTTTCTAGGAATTCAAATCGAGGTTGCCATTTCCGGATGGCTTCGACGTTGCTTCGGGCGCAAGTCATGCCCTGCCGCCCAAGACTTGCTCTGATGGACTTGGGTTCGGTGCCTCGTATTCGGAAGCAGTAACTGGTCTTCCGAGGCATGCACAGAGGTGCAATACGAATGGATCCAGAATGGACTTCCAGGTCGGACCCCAGAGGTTTAAATTGGGGAATCCGCAACCATCTGGATGTGTGGTCCGATTTGTCTGGGGAGGCAATGCTGGGTTCTTGGATCCGCTCATCGCTCCGTTGCCGGATGGGCTTTCGATCCTATGCGTTATCTGGGACCTGATGCTGGAATCCGGAGAACATGTTTAGGCCCCATCTTGTGATCTCGGGCGCCACATGCGGGCGAGGCTGGGGGCTTTTGATGCTTCTGTGACGACGATGCCTTCTTTTGCCGCGGCGGTGGCCTCACCCACTATTGCAGCTTCGTTCTCGAGCACGACTGCCTCACAATCTGTTTCGGTTTTGTCCTCCGGTGCGGCCTCGCCTTTTGTTGCGGCCTCGATCTCGCATGTGGTGATTTCGTCCTCGAATGTGATGGCATCACCACTTCTATGGTGATACGGTGATCTCGTCCACTTCCGCGAGGCCTTCACCTGCTTTCGAGCGTTTTTCTGGATCTCTGACCTCATCTGGCGCAGTATTGTTCGATGCATCGTCTCTGATCCAGGGTGGGATGGTTTCGCCCTCTATGGCAGGACGTCACCACGACTTCGTTCGTCTGCTGGTGGTGACGTGGGTTTGGAGGTGTAGGCGAGCAGGAGAAGGATTTTGTCTGCAGATGCGACCTCGTTGATCGATCCACGACGATTGGCTCAACAGTACTACGGAAGCCAGGAGCTGGGGAGGGGATTTGGAAGATGGTACCTACGGTGGAACTTGAGGGAGAGAAGATGGGGCAGACAGTTGGAGATCTACCACCAACCACATACGGAACATGAAGGCATGGCTGGTCCGCTCCCAAACTCATGTGCGGAGGTTTCCGTTTGCCAGTCACGAACATCGGAGTTAGGGGAGTTGGGTGGGGTGGCCGCTGCGCAGGCGAGCGAACGTGCATCGATGCATGATATGTAGGATCAGTTCCTATCGTTGCAATGGCGGGTGGTGGTGGATGGGGAGTGCTTGGGGGCGGGGGGGGGGGGCGGGGAGACTTGGAGGTGGGTCGAGAGCTTGGCGAAGGGATGGAGAGGGAGATGTTGGTGTGCCTCCTGCTGTTGCTGCATGTAGGGTCTTCCATTGTTTCCAGATGAATATGATGGCATGCTGAGAAACGCGTGGCGGTGAGGAACTTGTTGATGGAGCAGAGGGCGGATGTGGCTATGTTGCACGAGACGAAGCTCTCCGGGGGACTAGACAAGAAGTGGAGGGAGGATAGGGGATCCAAGCTGGGGGAATACAAATCTATTGCTGTGGATGGGGCTGCTGGGGGTTTGATTATCGGGTGGGATGATAATAAGTTGGACATGGAGGGGAAGGAACTTCGTGGCGAGTTCTCTTTATCTATCCCGTTGCGGTGCAAGACAGATGGCATGCGATTTCTAGCAACAAATATATACATGCTCTGCAATGGGATCCCCATTTGGTGGGGATGCTTTGGTTGGATAGGGCGACATTCCCAGAGATGGTCTGGATCATTGCCGACGACTTTAACGTGATGCTGAGGTAGGAGGACCATCCAGGGGGCTATGGGGGGTGTGACAGTGGGTCGGTTGTGCTTGCTGAGATGATGGATGGCTTGAGGCTCCAGGTGGTTGATTCAACGGGGTATTTCTACACTTGGCGGAGCTCGCATTCTCGTTCTCGTATTGATTGATTCATGTTGTCTTCTGAGGCTTCGGAGGTGTTCCCTCTAGCGAGGGTCCGGGCCCTTCCTAGGGCACAGTCGGACCATATGCTGCTATTATGGTGCTCGGGGGAGACGGTTCGACCACTCTCATTTTTCCATTTCGAGAGGGCTTGGTTGTTGGAAGAAGGATTCCTGGAGGTGGTGGCTGGGTTCTGGACCCAATGCAGGGTGGAGGGGTCAGTGACGTGTAAATTTACGAGCAAGCTCTTGGCACTTAGGAGGTATCTGCTGGATTTCAACAAGGAGAATTGGATGTTACGTAAGTCGCGAAGGAAGAAGGCGTTGAAGGAGGTGTAAACATTGGACAGGTTGGAGGATGAGAGGGCTTTGTCTGTGGAGGAGGTGGCCTTGAGAGGCGATAATTTAGACGTCATCCTTGGGGAGGACAAGAAAGAGGAGGTTGCTCGGAGGCAGAGGTCTCGACAACGATGGTTAAAGGAAGGAGATGCGAATACTAGATTCTTTCATGCCATGAGAAGGCGTAGGAATTTCATCCACTCGGTGTCTGTTGGCGGGGTGGAGGTGAAGGGTGATCATGTGGTGGGCGTGGTGCTTAGATCGCATTTTCGGGAGTTTGGTCGGTGCATCGCCATGGCAGGGTGGGGATGGCAGGGAAAGGGGATCTTCAGGCTTTTGGATTCCGACGCAGCCTCGCTGGTACGAGATTTCACAGAGGAGGAGACAAGGCATGCGTTGTTTGAGTTAAACGAGGATGGAGCGTCGGGCTCGGATGGATTTCTCATTTGTTTCTATCGGGAATTATGGGAGGTGATCAATCATGAGGTTCTTGAGGTGGTGGCAGAATTTCGGTAGCGTAACAGTGGTTTTGAGAGGCTGAATAAGGCTCATAATTTTGCTCTCAAAGAAGGACTCGTCGATCGGGGTAGAGGATCATCTATCGACGCGTTCTCTAATGCTATATACCTAATTGTTGCTAAGATCCTTGTGAATAGTATCAAGGGGGTGCTAGATTCGTTCATCTCCCCAGAGCATGTGACTTTTGTGCCTGGTCATGCAATGGCAGATGGTATGGTGATGACCTCGAATAGGAAAAGGGAAAAAGTCAAGGGGCTCTTGTGGAAGGTGGACTTTTTAAAGGCTTATGATAATGTTGAGTGGAGATTCTTATGGGCATCATTGGAGAAGAGGGGTTTCCCAACCATGTGGATTGCTTGGGTCAAAAGGCGCATCACAACAACCTCTCATGTGGTGTTGGCTAATGGCATGCTAGAAGGTGGTTTTTTCCAGCCGCAAAGTGGCATTAGACAAGAGTGTCCTCTGGTGCTTCTCTTGTTTGTTGTGATGGCTGATGCATTGGCAGTAATGCAAAGGTTGGTCAATAACGGGGGATGGTTCTCTGGATACGAGAAGTTGGATATCTTCGTCTCCCTGTTGCAATACGCGGATGACACTCTTTTGTTCTCGAAGGTTGGCGACGAGTCGATGCGGTAGATGACGCGGATTTTAGGCATCTTGGGGATCTTTCTGGCCTTAAGATTAACCATAGTAAATTTGTGGTGGTTCCTTTTGAGCTAGGGGAGGTGGAGATGTGGAGGGTGGCGGTGATGTTCGGATGTCCAGCGGCTACCTTACCGATGACCTACTTAGGTTTGCCTTTGGTCGTTGGTAAGCTGAGGGTTAGGGATTGGAGGACCTTGATGGAGAGGCTGGAGGAAAGGATGGTCGGGTGGAAGGCGGTAGTGTTGTCGAGAGATGGGAATTTTATTCTCCTGGAGCATGTTCTTTCGGCTGTTATGATCTTCTGCTCCACACGGTTGCTCCATGCTAGGGTGCGCACGAGGATTGAGGTTCTGATGAGGAGGTTTTTTTGGTCTGATGGGAGGCAGGCAAGGAAGGGGATGCACTTGGTGGAGTGGGGCAAGGTGACACATGCAAAGAAGAAAGGTGGGTTGGGAGTTCTCCGGGCGGGAGAGATGAACAAGGTTTTCATGGCGAATTGGGTGGTTCGCATATGGGGAAAGTCAGAGGATCTGATCTGTAGGCTGATGCGGAAGATATATGGTATTTCTCAGTCGCTGGTGGTCGCCTCAGGCCGGTTGCTGTTGTCATTGTGGAAAGGGATAACATGTGTGATTCTGGAGCTGAGTGAGAAACTATGCCCGGTTCTTGGAGATGGAACTAGCTTTTGTATTTGGCTTGATGAATGGTCGAGGAACGTGCCTTTGGGTGATCTCTTCTCGCGTCTCGTGCGCCGACGGTCAACAGAGAGGCGAGAAGGTTCAACATATTTGGTCGCATGGTTCTTGGTCACCAACTTTCTCTTCGAATTTGTTGGATCAGAGGGTTGATGAATTCTTGGAGATGCGGGCGGATTTGGCAAGGACGGAGGGCTGACGGATGACATAGATCATTTTTTCTGGGTGATGGGAGATTCTCCGTAAGGAGGGCATATCGGTTTTTGGTGGAGGATGAGGCTGAGGTGAATGAGGAGGTTGCTGCTGATAACTGGTTGATTTGGAGAAGCAAGGTGCCCAACCGCATCAAGATCTTTCTTTGTCTCCTTTGACTTGGGGGACTATCCACATAGACTCGTTAGGGCAGGTGCTAGGTGTGGAGGAGGATCGTTGCATCCGATGCGGGGTGGTGGAGGAAGATTGGCCTTAGATTTCGATGAAATTCTGTTGAATTTCAGTCGAATTTCTATATCTTGTCGAAATCGAAATTCAACGAAATGACCGATATGGGGGGTCCTAATAAAAAAAATGATCGAAATGATCGAAATTTCCATCGAAATTCAACCGAAATTCCGTTTTGGTCAATCTCCGAAATGGTGCCCAAAATCGACATTTAAGGCCTTGGAAGATGCGAACCGCATGTTCTTCTTGTGTCCTTCCCAGATTGGTGCTGATTGAACATCTCTTGGATTGATGGCATGGGATGCGACAATTTTTGGCGTGGTTTTAGATCCGTATGCGGTTTTGGGCATGGGGATTGTAAGTTGCCTTTTGCGATTCTTTGGACGATTTGGTGCGTGAGAAACGAGGCCATTTTTGGGGGCCAATTGTGTTATACTGAGAATGTAATTGACCACTGTAAAGCATCATGCGAATCTTGGAGCTTGTAACGCGTTGTAACGTCTTCTTTTTTTTAGATTTTATTTATAATTTTGATGTGGGTCCCAGCTTGGGATACCACGCTCTTTTTCTTAAAAAAAACCACCCCTTCGCAAATTGGATTGTGAGATTATTCTCAAATGATGAATATTCATTCAGCATGCTCTTTTCCTCCTGCGACAAAAGGACCTTGAATCTGGAAGAGGGAGCAAGAATAATTCAGGTCCCTAGAAGCATGCATGATAAAAAGGATTGTTCTTGCTAGATCAGTGGTAATTTATCCATATCCGTTTACTAAATCCTAACCCGAGCCATCTCTGGAACCCAGGAAACGGTAAGAATACAAGAAGTGCCTCCTAATACGTCAAGGGAAGAGGGTGAATTCCTATGGATAGATGGTAAGCCTTATTCCACAATTTTCTCAATTTCTTCCGCTGTATACGGTTGCTCCTTCAGAAGCTCCTTGACTGAACCAATTGGATCTTTAGATCCATGACTGCTAGCAATTACCGAACACATTTCCTCAATATCAGAAATTGTTTTTGCTTTAGATACTGTTTCAGTTGGCTTCATCCCAAGATTTATAGCAAGAATTATAGCAGCCAACAGACATTCTACAAAACGACTGTTGTAATTAGTAGCAACAGTCAGCTTTCAGAGACTCTGCTAGAGAACGAGCAATGATGAATGTTCCCGCAGATTGAGTTCCAATATGGCGTTCACAATCGCATGTAAGCTGAGCAATCTCTTTCTTATCGATTTTTTCTTTCAAATACTACCATTATGGCTATAGTAGATGAATACACAAATGCTGCAGAGCGCGACAAGCCAGAGCCAGTAGGGACCGTCCCCATTATTTGTCATAAAATAAGGTCACGAACAACAATAACTGGAGATTCCATTAAGTACAGTCTTCAGACCTCCCTTCGGGAAACCAATTAGGGATGGGTATGAGACTCATATGTACAACAACAAAGGTATGCACGTGTGATACAGATAGCTTGTATGACGTTTATACGATTCCCTTCAACCCGTAGGTGTAGTAAAGCATCGCGAAAACGACACGATCAAACCATCCAAAAGATGATTTGATCTACATGAAGAAAATGCAGAAAATGGTAGCAAGAGGGGATGATCTGTACTTCGCAAACATGAGAAATGAGTTCCTCGCATCGAACACCTTCGGCTTCGTGGTCGGGAGCTCCGACGATGGTCCGATGGTGGTACGACGACTCTCTGCAGAGCTCCAGGGCTGGAAATGGGTTTTAGTTGACAAGATCCGAGCCCTAGCCTATATATATATCTGATTTCATTTAATTGCATCCAGATTCGGATCTGGTTCGGGTTCGGATATGTTTGCCAATCAATGATCGTAAAAAGACCGCATGTCTCTCGTCTGGTGTTGTATTTCGACGTTTTTGGTATCGTTGGAAAGGTCTTGATGGGTAATACACAATAGACTACTTGATTGTTAAATTTGGATATCAGAGTAGGTCTGAAATCTAAAAGGAAGTGAACAAAAATATATGAGTTTGATCAAAAACCGTTTCTCGAACTGTATCAAGATCCAATTTCTATGGGCGTCCTATATTAATACTGTACTTTGTATTTTAAAACCTACCTAAGTCTCGGGGTCTCACATGCATGCTCTATAGATATGCTCCAAATTGAGGGGAGTGGTAGAGTAATTTTGTCATTAAACTTTATCTTTTATTTATTGAGCCATGTAATGCTATGAGGTCATTTATATAATTCTTCCTTTTACCTCTCTAGGGTTTTACGCTATGTAAATGTGGATAAGAGAATGAATCGATGTGTTTATTACATGAGTCGAGGGTCTCTTATATAAATAGAAACCCTTGAGGAAAAAAGGGAAAAATACATATATGACCTCGAAAGGTTACTGGACTCAAATAAAACAGAAGATATAATAACTCTAACACTCCCCCTTATGTTGGAACATATCTGTCGATCATGTCTAACTTGGAAATCAAATACGAGATGCACTTCTTCGGTACAACCTTCATGAAGATGTCTGCATGTTGAAATTCGATGGAGATGTGTGGAGTGACGATCTTTCCTCCTCATACAACATCGGATAAAGTGGAAGTCAACCTCATTGTGTTTTGTTTGCTCATGGAAAACAAGCTTGGTGACGATGTACGTAATAGACTTGTTGTCACAGTATAAATATACATTAGTAGCAACTGAAAGTCCAAGTTCCTGTAGAAAGGGCATGGCCTCAAATTTCAGCGAAATTCAGTCAAATTTCTGTCGAATATCGATATCCTGTCGAAATCGAAATTCGACTGAAATGACCGAAATATGGGGGCCCTAGTACAAAAAACGGCCGAAATGACCGATCGACCGAAATTCCATTTCGGTCGTTCATCGAAATGGTGACCGAAACCGACATTTAGGGCCTTGGAAAGGAGAAAAGCCATGTGATCTCAAGGTGGCTCGGTCCATTGTCCTGTATTTAGCCTCTATACTCGATGTGAAGATCAGTGTATGGTTCTTCCTTCGTCAAGTGACCAGGTTGCCCCCAACGAACATGGCATAGCCCGTAGTAGATCGGCGATCCTTAGGTGAACTGACATAGTCAACATCTGTATAGGCGGAGACATCAATGTGACCGTTGACTCCATAGAATAGTCAACGTATGGGAGATTCCTTCAAGTATCAAATGATCAAAAGGACATCCTGCCAATGATTGTAAAGGGGGCTCTCCATGTGCTGGTTGGATCTGTCATAACATATGATATATCTATCCCAATAACAGTGAGAGAGAAGTTTACCCACTAGGCTTCTATACCGCGTAGTATCCTCAAACGAAGTTCAATAGATGTGGAATGTTTCCCCACTTTTGCAGGGATGCCATATGGCTTGCATCCAAGTAGTCTAACCTCAGTTAGAATGTCAAGACAATACTTCCTCTGTGAGAGATGGTGCCCCTCTGTAGCACGTATCACCTCAGTGCCAAGAAAGTAACAGAGTTGGTCGAGATCCTTCGTGATAAAAACCTTCTGGAGGAAGGTCTTGGTCTTTGAAATGCCGGCTTCGTCGTCTCCAGTGACGACCGTATCATCAATATATATAGCAAGAATGATGATACCAATAGATCGTCATCTGACGAAGATAAGGTAGTAAGATGTCCTTTGAAACCCGAGTGCTGATCTTAGTAGTAAGTTTGTAAAACCATGCTCTAAGACTTTGCTTTAAGCCATAGACAGCCTTACGTAGTCGGCATACGCTCCCCTCGACTACGTAACCCGACAGCTTAATCATATTAACCTCCTTGAGATCACCATAGAGGAAGGCATTCTTCACATCAAATTGAAAAATTGGCAAGACGTTATTAACAACAATAGAAAGAATGGTGCGTATGCACCCCATTCCGGTAACTGGAGATAAGGTCTCACAGTAGTCAAACCCATAGGTTTGCGTGAAGTCTTTTGAAACTATTCTAGCTTTCAATATGTTAATAGACCCATTAGACGATTGCTTGATCGTGAAGACCCATCTGCAAGCCATAGGTCGAACTCCCGAGGGGGCACAACAAAAGATCTCTCATATCCCTGGAGGCAAGGGCATCCACTCCTCATTCGTGGCATTTCGCCAGTCCGTACCTTGCATTGCACTATGATGATCTCTGGGGACAGAAGCAACATTCAAGGCATTTACAAACCTTTTGTCACAACTAGATAAACCATCAGTAGAAGTAAAATATGACACATGGTGAAAAGTGCATTGCCTTTTTTGCTTGTAGAGAGCTAACAAAAGCTCCTCAGGAACATCCAATGCAACAATGGTAGGAGCACTGTAAGAGGGCATATCATTCTGCAACAAAAGAGCATGCAAAGGAACCGAAGCATGTGTACTTGATGTGCTTGCGTGTGTAGACCACTGGTGGAGCTGGTGATCCAAAGGGATGTCATCCACAATATGTGTAAAGATACTGGTCTGCTCAAAGAAAGTGACATCTGCGGAAATATAGTATCAACACCTAACATGATCATAGCATCTATAGCCTTTTTGAGTACGAGAGTACCCAAGAAAGACACACTTGATGACCATATGTAACCAATTGTCAGTGTCATGGAAGTTGTGAACAAATGCAATACATCTAAAAATTTCTCAAACGAGACTCGACGAGGTATAAGAAAGAGAAATGAGTGCTCGCTTTTAGGACAGAAGGCGGAACCCTGTTGATGAGATGAACAGTAAGGATGGCATCCCATAATAATACTTGGGAGCATTTATTAGAGTAAGGAGGAACCTAGCAATATCAAGCAAATGCCGGGGTTTCCTCTCCGCTATCCCATTTTGTTGAGGGGTATATGAACATGACGTTTGATGAACATTCCTTAAGAGGCAAAGAAAGTCGTCAAGTCATGTTGGTCTAACTCAAGTGCACTGTCAATTTGAATAATTTAAAAACATTCAGAGAAAGAAGTTTTGACATATTGAAAGATTTTTTTGACAATTTTATTAAATCTCCGAACGCTCTTTATTAGATAAATCTAAGAGGATCTACTATAATCATCCACAAAAACAATAAAATAGCGATGACCACTCAAAGTTCAGACGAGACGAGGTCTCCAAACATCACAATGAAAAAGACCAAAAGGAGTGGTATAACGAGAATCAACATGAATTGGAAAAGAAGCTCGATGATGTTTCCCGAACTCACATGCCTCGCACTGAAAGGGCTTCAGAGTAGAGAGTTTAGGGAACATCATGGAGAGAGCCTTGGCAGAAGGATGCCCACGACACAGATGCCAGAGGAACAAGACTTCAGGGACGGATGCAGCACCATCAAACTTAGAATTTGAGGGTAATAGAGGCCATTCTTCTCATTCCCCTTACCAATAATCTGCCTCGTTCGGAGCCTTAAATGTCGGTTTCGGTCACCATTTCGGTACCGACCAAAATAGAATTTCGATGGAATTTCGGTGGAATTTCGACCGAAATTTCGGTCATTTCGATCATTTTTTGTACTAGGACCCCCATATTTCGGTCATTTCGATCGAATTTCGATTTCGTCTGGATATCGATATTCGACAGAAATTTGACCAGATTTCGCTGAAATTTGAGGCCATTCAGATGTCCTAAAAATCGCAACATAATTCATTAAATATCATACGATAATTTAGCTCAAGATAAAGTTTATGAACATACAATATGTGGATAGGAGTGAACCCCCGATAGTCGGAGCTTGGAAGAGAACTCTATGGTTATGATAGTAGTAACATGTGGGTAAGTCCCATTGGTGACTCAAACCGACTTCATCAAGGTATAGGGTTTGGAGATGGTTAGTAGACCATCTTCTCCAATCAGATGAGTTAGAGGCTCTAGAGTCAATGATCTAAGTGGGAGTAGGAGGGTCGCAGAATTGGCTACTGTAACTGAAGGGATAGCCATGGCTGTAGTGGTAGTCTCTCACTGGAAGAAGTAGAGGCATGCGCAAGAGTTCGGAGAATATGCATCAAATGGGAGTAATTTGCATCATTGAGATTTACCATCTTTCCAATAGGATTCATAGCAGGAGACACTTCTTTAAAATCATAGGCGCCTTATAGACACTATTGACTAGATAAGGAGGTACGCCAAACTTCTGCTAACATCGTTCGGACGGGTGGTTCCAATGACCACAATGAGTGCACTGTAGGTACTGAGGAGCGGTATGATTTCGTCCACGGTCACGACCCAGGTCATGTCCACAATCAAAATTTCATCCACTATCATGAGCAAAGTCATGTTTATGACCCCACGAAAGCTCTGTTGTCATCCTCTCCTAGTAGATGCAACACGAGCAGAGTTCTCTACGGGAGGTAAAGTAGATGGATGTGCAACATATGTTTCTAGTTCAACGAAATGTCCAATGATTATTTTCAGCGTTGGTAGTGTGTCAAACATCAAAAATTGCTCCTTCATTGCCTGATATCTAGGATGCTTGCCATCATGGAAGCGATACACCCGCCAGTCCGAATGCTCCTGTTTGGTACAACATGCGCACTAAAAGATCGCAAGCTCCTCGTACACGTTAGTGATATGCCTGTAACACTCAACGAGGGTAGAATCACCTTGATATGCCGACCAAATCTGCCTGTAGATGTTAGCAGGACGTGACTTCGTTGTCTTCTATGAGTACATTCGCTCAGGATCCTTCTACATCTCCTTGGCCATGTCCTTGAAAAGAAGGTTCGAAGTAATATATGTCTCAACACTGTTGGTCATCCAGTTGATAACCCGATAGTTTTCTGTGAGCCAGTCGTCATAGTCTTTATCCTTCTCATATGGAGGATCTTTAGTCAGGATATAGATTTTCCGCTGACCATTAATGAACACCTTGAAAGAATGAGGTCAGAGCACATTGTTTTCGATGCTCTTTAGTTTGATAGTAGTGCCTTCTGCCATCATGGAAGATGGAGTGGACAAGGACTTTGTCTCGGTAGACATAGATGCCGTGGTGGTCAAGTAAAGTGCAAAGAAGTTATGTTTCTTGATTATGTATAGGAGTGCGGAAAAGTGCCCTAGGACTCATGCACGTATCCACAATAGGTTTGAACTATGGAGAATCAACACACAAGAGGTGCTAGAGAACCGACAACACCCGTAATGTTGAAGGCACACTGGTGACGTTGGTTGGCATCACTGAAGGCACTTGATGGTGCTCCTGGCTGCGCTGCCTAGTTCTAGCATTGCTTGTTGGCGGCGTTGGAGGCATCGGTTGGTGCTGCAGGCTACTCTGGCGGGAGCCGCCATGACCTTGCGCGGACTGTCGGCAACGTTGGATGCACCCAAAGGTGGGTGCTGGTAGCGCTGGCTATAATTGGCGGGGCCTCGCATGCTTAGACAAGGAAAAAGGGCCCGCAAAAGGCTTGAGGAGGATGGAGGCTGGTGGTGGTGACGGGTTTTAGATATAGGCCCCTGTTTAGGACCGTTGTTCTTATACCATGTGAAGAAACGGATGAATCATTATGTTTATTCCATGAGTATAGGGCCTTTTATATGGAGAGAAACCCTAGAGAGCAAAAAAAGGGAAAATACATGTATGACTCCAAAAGGTTACATGACTCAAATAAAATAGAATATACAATAACTATAACGATAAGAAACCCCAAACTTATGGAATAATATTTCAATTCAATCGCTTTTCCACATTATGGATCGAATCCTAAATGGTTGCAGTTAACTTTGTATTTTTTTGCCCTTCTCTAACAGTGAAACTGTGGTGCATGTCTCACCTTCCATTTGCATGCCTTATTCTAAGATTGTGATGGTGGGCTGAGATGCTCGTACTATTTGGAATGGGGAAAAATCACAATCCTTTTTAGTGGTTTATCTCTGTGGAAAAGTTCTGATCTTTCTAAAATTATACTCATGCTGATATGGTTGAATGGGAGGTTATTCTGAATGAATTGCAAATGTGTTTTTGGTCCTTAAGTTTTTCCTCTGCATCTGTTATATCTTTTTTAGTTTATGCTGAAAGCAGGTATTCCTTAAACATATGGGACGTAGGGGGCCAGAAGACAATTAGGTCTTATTGGAGGAACTACTTTGAGCAGACAGATGGGTTGGTGTGGGTTGTCGACAGCTCTGACCTAAGGAGGCTGGATGACTGCAAGGCAGAACTTGACAACCTTTTGAAAGAGGAGGTAGGATGTTAAACATTGACATGTCTTGCCTTCAGTTTGTTTCATCTGCTGGATGCTGCAACATGCATACTTTTTATAGGAATAGACCAACATTACCCGCTAGACAAAATAGTACTTGGAATGGAGGGGCTATGGAGTATGGATCCCCTTTAAATTTCTCCATCCACTTTGTACAAATTATCAAATTTTCTTTTATGAATTTCTCTATTAGCAACAACAGAAGCCTTTTCCCACAATTAAGTAGTGTTGGCTAAATTCCTCTATTAGCCATTTATTATAAATAATTATACTATTTATATGAAAGCCAAACTCAAGGATAAATCATTGCAATGTAGATAATGGTTATCGGGATTCACGTCAAATGAAAATATGTAGCATAACTGTTGGACATGCGAGCCCACGACGAGCCATTATGCAATAAATGTTATTGCAATTCACTCCTTAAAACTGAAATAAAGAGTACATAATTTGCATAATAGGTCCCTTAGTACAATTAGGGTTATGTACCATGGTCATCTTAATGATCATACAGCTGTTGATTCAATTATTGAATCATAGAGGCTGGTGCTTAGATGATATCTAATGAGTTAGATTGAGGACTCATCGAGCACCGTCAAATGATCGTTAAGAGATGATCTCCAGCCTGAGTAGGAGATGGCAATCCTTATCTTTAAAGGCTGATATCTGACCAACCTCTTGATGCAGGTCCTCTGCATAGGAATAGAGATTCGGAGGTGTCAGATTAGCTTGGTCAAAGAGTTGACTTAACGAGATCGAGATAACGAAGTCCTATATCATATGCTGTCATGATATAGGCACGCACCTCTGACCGGAGACAGATGTGTTACTATATGTCTGAGTATGTACATTTGGCAGACCAATAGGTTGATGACCTAATCAAGGTCTATACACCGGCGCGCTGGTGTGCATGTAAGGGTATATGAGTAATACGATCTCTCAAAGGGAACATACAGGTTCACTCACTGAATCGGAAGACATGAGCTCACTCATGAGATATTGGGAAGAATCAAATTCCGTGCGCACGGTCGTCTCGATTTGAAAGCTTGACTGAATTTGTAGGTTTGATATATACTTTTGGAAAGTATATGATCAAGACCTAGGTATGATATATGCTTTTGGAAAGTATATAATCGATACCAACTCCCAATGATCGAATGAGAAACTTACTGATAAAACCATGAAGTAGACAGTATAAAGTTGATCCAATACTTCGGGTTTAGTTTGAGTCTTCCAGTATGCAGGATGTACAGGTATTGGGAATACCTGAGGGTGATGTGATCATAAACGATTGTATAACCATGACGCTTCCATTCCTAGGGAGTGATGAAACGGGTCTGGATTTTAGTGACTCCTCTCAGTAGAGAAGTGATCTGATCTTGGTCCAAGTGTTGGACATTGATCTGAATGTGATTCAGATACAATGAGAAGATTAGATTTACGGTCTTGATTTAATCAAGCATCTATGGGAGGCCCGCGATCTGGATTTGAGATACGATCTCAATATCCATGTCACTATACGTGGAACAATACAATCGCCCTGTCTTTTTCTCCAAGTATCCGCGGAGAAAGCGCATTATCCGTGAAGGAGTTCATGGATAATTTTATTGTTGATTTACGTATCCGAGTATTAAGAAAATGGATAATAAAATGCGATTTAATTATCATGATTAATATGAATTTGATTCATATTATAAAGAGAGTCATCTTAGATAATTAAATATGATTTGATTATCAAAGATGTAAATAATGTGAATATGATTCATATTATTTGAACACAAGAGAATAGAGATCCAAGATGATTAAGTGTGATTTAATTATCATGGATATAAATGATGTGGATAGCAATATCCATATTAGTCATATATATTATAAATGTGATTTATAATATATAAGAGAGAGATGTTTGTAATTTACATTTATTAATTAAATGTTAATGTGAATTGGATTCACATTGAACATTAAATTGAAAATGTAATTTACTTTTTATTTTGGGTCGTGAATGTGATTCACAAATTTTTAATGGTAAGATTGCAATGTCTACAAAATAATTGTGAATTATTTTTGTAGAATAATTTGCAACAAATGTTGTTGCATAATCTTGGAGATTACATTAAAGAGATGAGAACCACCTTCCATGTATATGGAGTGGACGGCCACCACTCCTATTTGGAATGTGTGGCCGTCCCCTCCTTCCAACATGGAAGGAGGCACTCTCTCTCCTATGATCTCCAAGAGATCTTGATTTAATTTGGTAATTAAATTATGTTGATTTATCAACATATATTTAATCTAAATTAAATTAATTGTTGTTGGTTTTACCAACACAAATCTTGACCATTAAAAGAAACACAATCAACGAGAGCCATTGGATTTGTGTTGTCCCATGGATTGAGATCCATGGATCCCAAAACCCTATAAAAGGAGAGGCACCCCATTGCTCTTCCATACACACAATGCTTGAGAAGCATATCTCTCTCTCTCTCTCTCTCCCTCTCATGGCCGTCCACCATGGATGCCCTAGAGAGGTTCTCCATCGCCGCAGCGTCGTCGTTATGCTATCCGATGGTTTGCTCGTGGAACTCCGTCTACTTCAGCGTGCCTTGCTCGTGAAGAAGACGTCGGATCTCTTGTGTCGAGATCAGGAGATCCGCCGCTTGGATCATCAACATGGATTGCGAGAAGCACGCGGTTCATCCCCGTGCTCGCAAGCGTCTCCTCCGTCGGATCGGACTTGAGACAGGAGGTCTCTTCGTTTAGAGAATCGATTGCAACCACGCTTCAATAGGTAAACCTAATACTTGGTTGTGGTTTAGACGAAACGATCCGAGAAGTGTTCTTGGATCATGTGGTTTCGTTACATGAAAATTTTTTAATTTCCGCTGCATAGAACAACTAGTGCGACTAGTCGTTCTTCGTCGTATTCGATACGACGATCACGCTTCCGTGATGCGCTTGAGGATCTAACAATATCCTTCAAGTGGTATCAGAGCCTTAGGTCGGTGGTTTTGGATACGATCCATAAACCGAGGACGACTTGGGTTCATTAGGGTATGCGAAAGCTTTCTTGCATTTCATTTTCGCATCTCTGTTTTGATATTATTTTCGGCACTGTTTAAATTGTTTAAACACGAAAATAATATTTGGATTTTATTCCCCATTAAATAAGGAAACCGTAGGATCTGAGTTTGCGTGATTTCGATTCCGTTTGCTCTAGATATGCTCATTTTAGTGAACATGTATCCACTGTTTCGGGGATTGCGGATCATGACGTAATTAAGATGTTAATTGCGGATTTGAAACGCCTTGAAATGCGTGCAAATCACTTGGGTTCTGTTGTAAATCAAGTTAGCAAACTTTAGAAATTTACTTTGCTTAATTTGGATTTAAATTGATTGAGACATGGTATTTTTAGTAAGTGAGGGTCACTGCTGAAAATACTTTCCTAATCAAGAACCTAGTGATTGTCATTTAATTAATTAGTGAAATTAAATTGTTTAATTTCCTGGAATAATTATGCATAAATATTTGTGAAATATTTAATGATAATTATGTCCTTAAATGACTTTGCCCTAACCAACAAATGATTAAATGTGATCTAGATCAAGATTGGTTACATGATCTACATGATCAACATTCCAACAAACATGTTGCTTGAATAGGACTTGAGATTTGTTTAGCAAATCTCATTATAATGTTAATCAAAATTGTTTTGATTATTACTATATGGTATAATTTTGGTTGAAGAACCGATGATCATCTCAAGTACAAAATGATCTATTTTGCATTATCCTTTCCCGAGGTGGATATGGTGTCTAGTCAGAGAGCATTGGGGTTGCGGGTTGCAACGTATGTGGTTCCGTCCCACTCTCGTCGGTACTGGCCATGACAGCGGGTAGGGTTAGTATAATGCTTAAGAAATCATGATGTATTTCTAATTATTAAAATTCGAAATAATACGTATTTGAGATAATACCATAATTCAAGTAACTATTAAAATGTTTGTTGGATATTAATTGGATCATTAATTTAATATGATTAGATTAATTGGAATCCAATTAAAATTAAAACACTCTATGAATAGAGTTGTTATTTCCCTTGGAAGAATTAATCATAATGAATATGATTCATAATGATTAATTAGAATTTGAATATGATATGGAGGATCACAAAAGTGACATCCATGGTCTCCCGTCAAGGCGAATGGTTCCGTCGCCAGATATTGTACGTAGGAGACGCCTGTCCGAAGTGACAGCTCCTGCATACGATCCATTTGGATCGGGCTTTTCGCTTCTCGAAAGAGTAAGGACATATGCGTAGTGACCCCAATATCGGGTCCTCATACTATTGGGACGATATTGGATTGCGCATAGCGAGTTGTATTCCTGTTGACGGTTGGTTCAATTAATGACGAGTCAACATTGTCTTAGGGGTGGTGGGCCCGGGTGTTAAAGACCGAATTGGGAGATGCATGTTGGACTTGCAAGGCGGAATGTGTTCCCGCTTCTTTTTATCCGAGTTGTAGGTTCTCATATTATTGGGATGCAACAAAGATAAGGAAGGAGATCCCAGATCTTGTTGAGATATAATGGTAAGTATATCTCTTAGGGTCTGTTTGGTTGCAGGGTTGGGCAGGGTTGGCTTGGCCCAACCCGGGTTACCCCTCCAACCAAACAGGGTTCTCCTCCTCACAGTTTACTATTCACAGGGGTACCCCTGCCCAAGCCAACCCTGTCTAACCCTGCAACCAAACAGACCCTTACATTGAAAGTGATTAAGGGAATGAACTTTCGGTGTTGACAAGACAAGACAACTTTGATATAAAAATCCTAAATCAAAGTAAAAAGTATATATATATTTATATATTTATGCAAATTTCTTATTTCAGATAATCCTTTATTAAAACCCACTCAATGATATACTCAATAATAACCAGTAAAATATCATGGATTGGACTCATGATCCATATATTGTACTTGCAATTGGACACATAATGTATGTGGTTGCAATGTGCAAGTTTCCTCATAATATCGAGGAATGACAATTAAATAGATAATAGGACTACAACCCTAGGGTTTGTATGTCTCTATAGTCTTGATCTCTCGTCGGATGTACTTTGGAAGTGACATGTCGATGATGATTGCAATTGTCAAATAATCCTTATAAAATTAATGAAGATATTCTGGCATACATATGTGCTCTTGACATTTAACATGAATGAGATGGTTCACTGCATCATGATGAATGGTGGCTCTATAAGAGATGATGTATTCAAATTGTTTGAGTACCTACCTGAACCTATGTTTTAAGAGTTTAGATGGATGTAGATGATGAGTGTCATCATTCTACTATCTATACTCTGGTCATTCATGAAGCTTCATAATATTCATATTGTATGAATTTAATGAAGCATGTATAAATGTTGAAATGCTCTTACATAAGAGATCCTTAGTCTTAAGCAATGATTGCTTATAGATAAAGGGAGCGCAGTGGAAGCATGGGTTGGACCCGAGTAAGAAGTATGGTCAAAGAGTTGACTATACATCTATGACTTCCATATGTCATCCGAAGAGTTGGATGAATGCCAATAGTGCAATAAGTTGATGTGTTGATAGTATAACTATCAAGTCTATCTAGAATCCTTAGAGAATGACTCGGATGGAGCATCGGATTAATCTACATAAATCATTGATATTGACTTGCTTATTAAATAAGATAAAGTCAAATAATTGTATCTCAATCTTCTGATGACATTTGCAATAGGTTGCATATATTTTAGAAGACTGGAAAATTTGATCTTAAAGGTTTATAGTTATCCACATGGATATTGATGCAATTGTTGCAACAATCTCTGTTGGATTGATAGACTTGTTAATTTCAGTAGGAGAGCCCTTAGTCTTAGAGAATGTCTCTATGGCCTAGATATAAGAATACACTCATTGTTTGTTTCTAAATGTTGGAAATAAACATGAATTCTGAGGTAGAACTATCATAAAGAGTTATGATGGAGATATTTCAGATAGTAATCTAAAATCTAGTGGACTCCACGAAATTAGAAAATTGATGAATGGCTCATTAACATTTCTAAATGCTGAAATTAAAACTTAAGATCAATATGAGGATGAAGATCATTTGACAATGATCTAGCATCAAGCTTTGGACATTTGTTTATTGATTTGATCAATAGACTAGTAAGAGATGAAACTTTACAATGTCTAAAATTTCAAAACTTACATACATATGAATATTGTATTCAAAGTAAAATGTCCAATACACCCTTCTTAGAGAAAGGTGTAAGATGCCAAGGTATTCAGGATCTCATGCATATTGATGTATGTGGATCATCTATATCATAGTTAACATTATGGATATGTGATATCTGTTGATGATTATGTATGATATGAGATTTCTTCTCTTCACCTAAGAAACCTTTGAAATGTTCAAAGATTTCATTATTTTTGGTTTAGAACCAAAGTTTGAAGGAAGATAAAATGAATTTGATCTAATCTAGGTAGCAAGTACCTACCAGATAAATTCAAAGAATGCCTTATAGAGATATGAATATCACTTCTATCTCAATCCTCCTAACACACCTTAACTCAATAGAGTTATAGGTAGATACAATTGGATCATGTGTGACATGATCTTATCAATGATGAATTTTAGCATAATTATCCCTTAGTTTCCAGGTATATATGTGTAGAAGAGACTACAATATATATGCTTAATATGATTCCATGCATGCAAGCTGGAATCTAGCACTTGAGAGTGCTACTTCATTAGAAAAATAAAGGATGGTATTGGATACCTACTTTATGACCTTGAGATTCTTAAAATATCTCATCTCTGAGAATTTGATTCTTAGAGGTTGAGACTCTTGAGAATCAAGATAAAAATGAAGTGTAGGAACTCATTTAATCTTGAGAAGATAATGAGGCTCCTGAAATTGGAAACTAAGAGGACAATGAAAAATGAAACACTAATACCTCTTCAAATGAGTTTGAGGATGAATTCCATGTGTCAGAGAAATCTGACAATGATTGAACTTCATGTGATGAAGCTTCTGAAGATCATAGCATGGATAGATGGATGTTAGCAATAAAAGTCTAATGTAGACTTCATATGCAAGTGTTGTATATGGACCCTCGTGGATCCACCTATATGGGTAAAACCTGTAAAGGTGTAAATGGATCTTCAAGAGAAAGGGAACCTGATGAGAAGGTAGAGACCTTCAAAGCACGGTTTGTAGCCATGAGCTACACACTGGAAGAGAAGACATTCCTTGCAATGAGACTTGCTCTTCGGTGACCATGCTTAAAACCATCAGAATATTGCTAACCTTAGCTACACAACTTGACTATTGCATCTTCAAGATGTAAGTCAATATTGCATTCCTCTATGAATACCTCTCTGAGGATATTCACATGAAGTAGCCCCAGGGCTTCATGGTTGAGGAAAGCAAGGTGTAGAAGCTAAGGAATCCATCTATGGACTCAAAGAAGTTTCTTGAAGTTGGATCATAAGATTTGATGAAATTATAAATGTTATGATTTCAGATAGAATCTGGATGAGCCATGTGAAGCTTAGTGGGAGTGCCTTTGTGTTCATCATGCTAAATGTAGATAATATCCTAATCATTTAGAATGATATAAGGATGATAATAAGTGTTTTATAGACTGGCTATTCCATATCTTGAAATATGATTTCAAAGATACCTCTTAGATCTTAGTTCTGAAGTTGATCAGAAGCCAAGAGAAGAGGATAATTGGACTGTCACATTTGTAGTACACCTTGGACATATTCTATTCATAGAAATTCCAAGAAAGGCTTCTAACCCTTAAGATATGGTACTGACCTATCTTAAGGGATAGCACCTCTAAGAGTTGAGGAAGTAAATGCTACAACTACTTGCACTTGTGCATTAGTTACGAGAAGCTGAGTGTATGCTAGAGTGTACAACTACCATATGTCTGTCATGCAGTGGGAGTAGTAAACTGTTACTAATCCTACTGTAGAGATAAAACACTTGATTGCAGTAATAACAAAATCTTCATAGATGAGGAGATTTTTGAGATAGTAATCTCAAAGTCTTATCTTCAAAAGTTTAAGACCTTGTAGGTAGTGATCTATAAGGGTCTTAACCCTAGATACCTTTGGAGATAGAGATCTTCATGAATAAGGGTATTCTTATGAGGATTATGGAAATACTGGTTATAACAATTATTAAGCTATAGTGTTGGAAAACGTGAATGAGTTTTTTTATTCCATAGCCCTAGGCTCTCTTATATAGGGGAGTAGCCTATGGGTAAATTACATAGAGAGGATAACAAGAGAAATAAAATAGCAAAGAGGTACAATAACTCAACGTGCGTCAACACTCCCCCTCAAGATGGAGCATAGATGTCAATCATGCTCAGCTTGGAAGCACACTTCTGAAATGGGCCACGTAATAATGCCTTGGTAAAAATGTCTGCCGTCTGGTTCTCTGAAGTAACGTGGGATGTGGTAATAAATCCTTTCTGGATCATATCACGTATGAAGTGACAATCCACTTCAATATGCTTGGTCCGCTCATGAAATGCAGGATTATTAGCAATGAACAAAGCAGCCTGATTATCACACTCCAAGTTCATAGGAAGTGGTATATCTAAGCATAGATCTGTCAGCACTGCTTTCACCCACATCATCTCTGTAGTAGCCTGGGCCATAGCCCTATATTCGGATTCAGCACTGGATCTAGCTACCACAGTTTGCTTCTTGCTCCTCCATGAGACTAGGGCATCTCTGACATAGACAGCGTACCCTGAGGTGGACTTTCTATCCTTAGGACATCCTGCATAGTCTGCATCTGCGCATGCATAGACAGAAATCCCCTTTCCTTTCTTAAACAGCATACCTTTACCTGGAGAAGATTTGAGGTATCTAAGTATCATGTGTATTGCATCCATATGCACCTGGCGTGGCTGCTCCATGAACTGGCTCACACGGCTCACTGCAAATAATATATCTGGCCTAGTGATGGTAACATATAGCAGTTTCCCTACCAGTTCTCTGTATCTTCTCCTGTCAACCTCCTCTGTGTCATCATCATACATCTTCATGCTAGGGTCCATAGGTGTCGTAGCAGGTCGACACCCTAGCATACCTGTCTCACTTAGTAGATCTGTGACATACTTCCTCTGTGACATGACTAGTCCATACGGATTTCTACCAAACTCCAGCCCCAGAAAATATCTAAGGACTCCCAGGTCCTTGATGACAAACTCGGTTCCTAGCCTTTCCTTTGCCTGCTTAATGCCCTGGTCATCATCACCTGTAATCAAGATATCGTCAACATAAACCATGATTACAACAGTACCTCTTGCCGTTTTCTGTACAAACAAGGAATGATCAGCATTTGAACGTTTGTATCCTTGTTTCTCAAAGAGGTCTGACAGCTTCTGGAACCACGCTCTGGGGCTCTGCTTAAGGCCATAGATAGCCTTATGTAATCGGCAAACCTTGGAACACTCCCCCTCAACAGCAAAACCTGGTGGCTGTTGCATGTAGACCTCCTCCTGCAAATCGCCATACAGAAAGGCATTCTTCACATCCAGTTGATATAGGGGCCAGTCTTTAGTGACTGCAACAGATAAGAGGATCCGTAGAGTGGAATGACGAGCCACCGGGGAGAACGTGTCAAGGTAATCTACCCCATATGTCTGTGTGAATCCCCTTGCAACTAGGCGTGCCTTGTACCTGTCAATGGAGCCATCTGCATTATGTTTCACTGTAAACACCCACTTGCAACTCACCGGGTTGACATCTGGAGGTATAGTAACCAAGCTCCATGTTCCTCTGGACTGAAGTGCCGCCATCTCTTCCTCCATTGCTAGCCTCCATCGAGAATCCTGCAAGGCTTCATGGTGATTCCTTGGAATATCTGTAGCTGAAAGTGCCAACGCAAACGTCTTGAAAGGTCCAGATAGCCTCTCAAACGACACCACTGCTGAAACTGGATACTGGACACAGCTTCTCTTTGACTTGCGTAGAGCGATTGGAACATTTAGGTCCTCTGTGGTATCAGCATGCTCCTGTGATACATCCTGCTGAGTAATGTCGTCAGATTCATCAACATTAATATTTTCATTACATACCATAGGCGAGCTAGTTGACTGGTCAGGACCATGAGCTTGATTCGGCCTTCGGGTGTAATGAAATGGTAATGGAGGTACTATTGATGGCATTGGTGGTGGTGGTGATGGCGGTAGTGGTGATGGTGGTGATGGTGGTGGTTGAGATGTTGGTGGTGCCATGAACACAGTATCAGGGGATATAGATTGTGGCTGCATGTTCACAGATTCTGAGAAGTACATGATGGATTCAAAGAATGTAACATCTGCGCTGATCACATACCGCCGACGCAGAGGGTCAAAACACTTGTACCCCTTTTGAGTTCTGGAGTACCCCACAAAGACACACTTGACAGCCCTAGGAGAGAGCTTGTCAGAACCGGGCGACAACTGATGGACAAATGCAACTGACCCAAACACACGAGGGGTAAGAGTGAACAGATCCTTGTTAGGATAAACAAGTGAGAAGGGGATCTGTTCATTCAAGACGGACGAGGGCATACGGTTTATAAGATAACATGCAGTAAGGACTGCATCACCCCAGTAGGAATACGGAACATGACTCTGAATGAGAAGAGACCTTGTGACATCAAGAAGGTGACGGTGTTTTCTTTCTGCAACCCCATTCTGTTGGGACGTATGGGCACAGGATGTTTGGTGAACAATTCCCTTAGAAGAGTAGTAGTTGGCTAGATTATTGGTGCACAATTCTAAGGCATTGTCACTTCTCAAAAATTTGACAGTTGTGGAGAAGACATTCTGAATCTCATTTAGAAATTGAATAATAATATTTCCAGCTTCAGACTTATTTTTCATTAAAAATACCCATGATGCTCTAGAGAAATCATCCACAAAAACAATATAATACCTGTGTCCCTGAAGATCGGGAACACGACTTGGACCCCAGACATCAACATGAAACAACTCAAATTTGGAGTTACTACTCCGACCTTGACCACTGGGAAACGATGACCTGTGATGTTTTCCCAACTGACACGCCTCACACTGGATAGGTGTGTGAGAAAGACTATAAGGTAAGACACGACACAACTTCTGAAGCGGGAGGTGACCAAGACGCAGATGCCACAGGAGAGGAGATACTTGTCCAGCGGGAGAAGAGGTGATTCCAGCAAATGGGGTCTGGTTCAGACGATAGAGGCCTCCTTGCTCATATCCATGACCAATCACGTTGCCCGTACGGATGTCCTGAAAAATCAAAGAAGATGAATAAAAAATAGCTCGACATTGGAGATCCTTCGTAATCTGGCTGATTGACAATAGATTCATAGAAAAATGCGGTGCATGTAAAACATTCTTGAGCTGCATAGATGATGTCAATCTAATCTCCCCCCTGACCCATGATGGGGGAATGAGTGCCATTGGCAATCACTACTGTTCGTCCTGGAGGAATCTGAGTATATCCTGAAAGTAGACTCTGGTCGCCACATAGATGATGTGTAGCGCCTGAGTCCATGATCCATGGCAATGTATCCGATCTACTACTATGTAGTGCAAGTGTACTACCTGGCGTACTCGTAGAGGCAGACGCAGAAGCAGAAGCAGCAACATCCGTATGACTCTCTGTCGTCGGTGCTGGGCCAGATGGTGGGATAATGCCCCTAAGGCGGGCAACCAGATCATCAAAACGCTGATCCAGAGAAGCAGGAGAAGGAGGCTCTATCTGCTCAGCGGCTCGTGCAGATGCAGGAAATCCATGCTTTGAATAGCATGTGTCTTCAGTATGGCCGACTCTGTGACAATATGAGCATGTTGGCCTAGTGCGGCCACCCCTTCCACGGGGAGTACGTCCACGACCCTGGTAATGAGAGCCACGACCCCTGTTGGCTGCCATGGCTGAGGGATTCTGGCTAGTGGCTGCAGAAGGTACAGTGATCCTACTCAACCTATGAAAGGCCTCCTCCATGGGAGGAATAGTTGAGTCCGCCAGAATCTGTGAACGAGCAGCCTCATACTCTGGGTCGAGTGCTGCGAGAAACACACCCACCATCGTTGCGTTTCTATATGTCTTTTGCTGCTCTGGCGTGGCGGTAAGCGGCATGAAGCTATGAAGCTTCTCAAACATTCCTCTCAAAGATGTGTAGAGAGAATGTAACGGGCGACCATTCTGCTTTATTGTGAATATATCATGTTGTAGTTGCAGAATTTTTGTCTCATTCTTCGCCTGAGAATATGTTGATGCCAGAATATCCCACATGTCTTTGGCTGTGGGTTGATGTAGAATATCATTGGCAATTTCAATAGCCAATGTGCCAGACAGCCACACCTTGGCATATGCGTCATCTGCCTCCCATGAGGCATGAACTCCAGTCTTCTCTGCAGGCTCGGGCTCTGTGAGAATATGCTTCTTGCCCGTGGACTTCATCATACTCATGAACTGCATTGCCCACAGTTCATAGTTCGTGCCATCCATCTTGACAATGGGCGCTGGACCACGAAATGCGCCCATAGATGGGATGTCAGCCTTGCTTTCTGACATACTGGAAACGAAAGACTGGAGCGACTGAGAGAAAATAATCTTCGTCTACAATGACATAGACGGGATTAGTTGCGTGTGTAGACTTCAAGCAACTAACCCCATGTAGAACCGGCTGTGTGCCCTAGGGTTTTGGGACTTAGGGCACGTAGGCACGTGCAAAGAGCACGCGCGCACGCACCTGGAGGATCACGCGTGCACTTGAACACGCAACTGGAGGATCACGCCACAGTCGCACAGGAGCAGTGCGCACACGAGGCGATGCCCGCAGGCGCAAGAGGCGATCAGAGAAGATCGCCGATCGACGGCGATGTGCGCACAGCGCCGGCGATGCGCGAGATATGCGCACAGCCGATGCGCGCACATGCGCGAGCAGCGATCGGAGAGGAGGCGGCGCCGATTCGAGAGAGAGGGAGGAGGCGGCGCCGATTCGAGAGAGAGAGAGGCCGGCGGGTGGGGTGTTAGGTTTAGGGTTTCGAGAACTCCGGTCTAGGACCGTCGCTCTGATACCATGTTGGAAAACGTGAATGAGTTTTTTTATTCCATAGCCCTAGGCTCTCTTATATAGGGGAGTAGCCTATGGGTAAATTACATAGAGAGGATAACAAGAGAAATAAAATAGCAAAGAGGTACAATAACTCAACGTGCGTCAACATATAGTGTCAAGAACACTATAATAGCTTTAACAAGGTTGAGTATTGGTTGCATGAGATGCAACAATCGCATTAGATGCGAGCACTGTTACTAGGGATATGTAAGTGCCGTAAAAGGACTTGGCATAGTCTCGCGGGAACAGAGTAACTGATCAGCTTACCTAGCTATTTTCTAAATAGCCTATGATTGTCACATGAGTGTGTGTTTAAATGATTAGCCCATCAATGTCTCTTTGGGCTAGTGGGAGATTGTTTGACATGCGAGCCCACGGCGAACCATTATGCAATAAATGTTATTGCAATTCACTCCTTAAAACTGAAATAAAGAGTACATAATTTGCATAATAGGTCCCTTAGTACAATTAGGGTTATGTACCATGGCCATCTTAATGATCATACAGCTGTTGATTCAATTATTGAATCATAGAGGCTGGTGCTTAGATGAATATCTAATGAGTTAGATTGAGGACTCATCGAGCACCGTCAAATGATCGTTAAGAGATGATCTCCAGCCTGAGTAGGAGATGGCAATCCTTATCTTTAAAGGCTGATATCTGACCGACCTCTTGATGCAGGTCCTCTGCATAGGAATAGAGATTCGGAGGTGTCAGATTAGTTTGGTCAAAGAGTTGACTTAACGAGATCGAGATAACCGAAGTCCTATATCATTGCTGTCATGATATAGGCACGCATCCTCTGACCGGAGACAGATGTGTTACTATATGTCTGAGTATGTACATTTGGCAGACCAATAGGTTGATGACCTAATCAAGGTCTATACACCGGCGCGCTGGTGTGCATGTAAGGGTATATGAGTAATACGATCTCTCAAAGGGAACATACAGGTTCACTCACTGAACCGGAAGACATGAGCTCACTCATGAGATATTGGGAAGAATCAAATTCCGTGCGCACGGTCGTCTCGCTTTGGAAGCTTGACTGAATTTGTAGGTTTGATATATACTTTTGGAAAGTATATGATCAAGACCTAGGTATGATATATGCTTTTGGAAAGTATATAATCGATACCAACTCCCAATGATCGAATGAGAAACTTACTGATAAAACCATGAAGTAGACAGTATAAAGTTGATCCAATACTTCGGGTTTAGTCTGAGTCTTCCAGTATGCAGGATGTACAGGTATTGGGAATACCTGAGGGTGATGTGGTCATAAACGATTGTATAACCATGACGCTTCCATTCCTAGGGAGTGATGAAACGGGTCTGGATTTTAGTGACTCCTCTCAGTAGAGAAGTGATCTGATCTTGGTCCAAGTGTTGGACATTGATCTGAATGTGATTCAGATACAATGAGAAGATTAGATTTACGGTCTTGATTTAATTAAGCATCTATGGGAGGCCCGCGATCTGGATTTGAGATACGATCTCATTATCCATGTCACTATACGTGGAACAGTACAATCGCCCTGTCTTTATCTCCAAGTATCTGCGGAGAAAGCGCATTATCCGTGAAGGAGTTCATGGATAATTCTATTGTTGATTTTTGTATCCGAGCATTAAGAAAATGGATAATTAAATGCGATTTAATTATCATGATTAATATGAATTTGATTCATATTATAAAGAGAGCTATCTTAGATAATTAAATATGATTTGATTATCAAAGATGTAAATAATGTGAATATGATTCATATTATTTGAACACAAGAGAATAGAGATCCAAGATGATTACGTGTGATTTAATTATCATGGATATAAATAATGTGGATAGCAATATTCATATTAGTCATATATATTATAAATGTGATTTATAATATATAAGAGAGAGATGTTTGTAATTTACATTTATTAATTAAATGTTAATGTGAATTGGATTCACATTGAACATTAAATTGAAAATGTAATTTACATTTTATTTTGGGTCGTGAATGTGATTCACAAATTTTTAATGGCAAGATTGCAATGTCTACAAAATAATTGTGAATTATTTTTGTAGAATAATTTGCAACAAATGTTGTTGCATAATCTTGGAGATTACATTAAAGAGATGAGAGCCACCTTCCATGTATATGGAGTGGACGGCCACCACTCCTATTTGGAATGTGTGGCCGTCCCCTCCTTCCAACATGGAAGGAGGCACTCTCTCTCCTATGATCTCCAAGAGATCTTGATTTAATTTGGTAATTAAATTATATTGATTTATCAACATATATTTAATCTAAATTAAATTAATTGTTGTTGGTTTTACCAACACAAATCTTGACCATTAAAAGAAACACAATCAATGAGAGCCATTGGATTTGTGTTGTCCCATGGATTGAGATCCATGGATCCCAAAACCCTATAAAAGGAGAGGCACCCCATTGCTCTTCCATACACACAATGCTTGAGAAGCATCTCTCTCTCTCTCTCTCTCTCTCTCTCTCTCTCTTTCTCTCTCTCTCTCCCTCTCATGGCCGTCCACCATGGATGCCCTAGAGAGGTTCTCCATCGCCGCAACGTCGTCGTTATGCTGCCCGATGGTTTGCTCGTGGAACTCCGTCTACTTCAGCGTGCCTTGCTCGTGAAGAAGACGTCGGATCTCGTGTGTCGAGATCAGGAGATCCGCCGCTTGGATCATCAACATGGATTGCGAGAAGCACGCGGTTCATCCCCGCGCTCGCAAGCGTCTCCTCCGTCGGATCGGACTTGAGACAGGAGGTCTCTTCGTTTAGAGACTCGATTGCAACCACGCTTCAAGAGGTAAACCTAATACTTGGTTGTGGTTTAGACGAAACGATCCGAGAAGTGTTCTTGGATCATGTGGTTTCGTTACATGAAAATTTTTTAATTTCTGCTGCATAGAACAACTAGTGCGACTAGTCGTTCTTCGTCGTATTCGATACAACGATCACGCTTCCGTGATGCGCTTGGGGATCTAACCATATCCTTCAATAACTTGCTAGCTATTTCCTATATAAAGTGCTATATTCATTTTAGTAATCAATACGGTTAGATTTTTGAAATATGTTTTATGGCATTAATAATTAATTAAAAACTCATATCCAGTATATATATCAAATGCAGTACATTGTATTTTATAATGATAAAATATCCTCAAGATGCTCTTGTATATGTAAATAAAAAATGAGGTGTAATAAATTTTTTTCTCAATTTTTTCCATTCCACCTGCCTAACACTATAAAAAGCTCAATCTATAAGACATAAGATCATCCTTATTTAAATCGGAACATATGATGCACATCCGTACCTTTACCTAATCACATTAGACTCTTGCTAAAATTAGGTACTTCGATGTATTCTTTTATATTAGTGGGGTCTTAGCTGTTCTATAGATTCATAATTTTAGATATTTAATCAAAATAGAAAGTATGGGGATTATGAATTTATATTTATATATTTAATATTGGGATTTTATCACTTGTGCCCCTTCGAGATCTCGCAATTTCAGTTATGCCCCTATCTTTTTGGTAATATCAGTTGTGCCCCTCACTTTTTTCTCCATCATCAGTTGTGCCCTTCCGTCAGATTGACCGTCAAAAAATTAAAATAATCATAGTTTACTCAAACCATGGTGTGGTTAAGAGGGGTATTATGGTCAGAATAAAATCAAATGAGGAGGAGTGTTGGAGAGGAGGTGCGGGCTGGAGCGCGAGCAATGGGGGCTGGGGGAGGTGCGTGGCTGCGGGAAGAGGTCGGCTTCACGACGTTATCGAGGGGGAGCAGGGGGCGGCGCGGTGCGGGACAGGGGGAGGGGAGCAGGGGGCAGTGCGTGCGGGGCAGGGGGAGCAGGGGGCGGTGCATGCGGGGCAGGGGGAGGGGGCTCGAGGCGGGGCAGGGGGAGGGGGGCAACCTGGACGCGGATGGGGGGGGGGGAGAGGGGAGGTGCGGGGGCAGAGGGAGGTGCTGGGGGCGGAGCCGGGAGCTCGAGGCGGAGGAGGGAGAGCTACGGCAGCGCGGGGCAGGGGGAGGGGGGCGACCTGGGCGCGGATGGGGGGGGAGAGGGGAGGTGCGAGAGCGGAGGGAGGTGCTGGGGGCGGAGCCGGGAGCTCGAGGCGGAGGAGGGAGAGCTGCGGCGACGCGGGGCAGGGGGTGACCTGGGCGCGGATGGGGGGCGACAGAGGGGAGGTGCGGGGGCGGAGGGAGGTGCTGGGGGCGGAGCTGGGAGCTCGAGGCGGAGGAGGGAGATTTGCGGCGGCGCGGGGCAGAGGGAGGGGGTGACCTGGGCGCGGATGGGGGTGGCAGAGGGGAGGTGCGGGGGCGGAGGGAGGTGCTGGGGGCGGAGCCGGGAGCTCGAGGCGGAGGAGGGAGATCTGCGGCGGCACGGTGCGGGGCAGGGGGAGGGGGCGACCTGGGCGCGGATGAGGGGCGGCAGAGGGGAGGTGCGGGGGCGGAGGGAGGGGGCGGAGGGGAGGTGCGGGAGGAGGAGGATGGTGGCTGAGCAGGGAGCTCGAGGCAGAGGAGGGAGAGCTACGGCGGCGCAGTGCGGGGCAGGGGGAGGGGGCAACCTGGGTGCGGATGGGGGGCAGAGGGGAGGTGCTGGTGGCGGAGCAGGTAGCTCGAGGAGGAGGAGAGAGGAGCTGTGGAGGAGGAAGAGAAGGGAGGAAGAGGAAGTAGATGGTGAAGGAAGAAGATGAGGTGGTGGAGGAATGACCCCTGAACCCATTTTTTCAAATTAATTCCACTTATGTCCTCGAAGTTAACGTCCGTTTGCACTGTGGATGGACGGCAACTAACCCAAGGGGCACAACTGATAAAACGACAAGAAGTGAGGGGCACAACTGATATTACCAAAAAGATAGGGGCATAACTGAAATTGCGAGATCTCGGAGGGACACAAGTGATAAAATCCCTTTAATATTTATGTAAAATATTCTTCGGATATTTTTAATAAAAATATGCATGTGTTTTCTTTGTATTTGTATGATGTAATGTAAATGATTCAATTAATGTAACTAAATCTGTATATTTTTTCTGTTTTTTTTTGCAAAACATGATTTGTATGATATTTTCGTCTTTTAAAATTTAAGCAGTTAAAAATAAAAATAAATAGTTTTGAACATTTTAATTCTGACCCATTTTATAGTAGATATTACATATGCATAGTCTATTTGACTTTGGTATTTTCTGTTTATAGCCTACAAAGTTCCTTTTTATGTACTTTTATTTTTGGTTCTCTTCTTAGTTAATCGATGGATTTGACAAGAATCCATGTAGCCGACCTTGCTTAAAGTAGAAGGCTTTACCTTGCCTTGCCTTTTTTTCTTCTTAATTAATCCATTTGTTCTCCACTATATAAGTGTCCATTATACCTTTTTTTCTAAACAAAATATTGTAATCTATTTCTCTACATGCTATCGGAGCTCCAATCCTAGATCGTAATTCCGAACATCATCTGAGACCCTAAAACCCTTTATGATCTCATTATCTCCTCACCACCAAAACCAACCATGGCAACTCTTTGCCCGTGCCACCAATTGACTGGCATTGTTATCCTGGCTGCAATGTCCATTGACCAACACTAACCTCTTTGACAATTGACGGTGTCACCACATGGGTAGTAAGCGAACCACATCCATTTGTCCAGCAAGCCCACATATATCGACCTCATCCTTCGAACACTATGGGGTTCGGTTGGCCTCTCTGGCTTTCCTTGAATCTTCCCTATGGGATGCGAAGGTGTTGTCGAGTAGGTTTCAATTTCGAATTGGTTACTTCTCTCAATTGAATCTTCTCCGTCCTTTAACAAAGGTAAATGCTAAGGACGCGATACTTTTCAATCAGGACAAGATTAAGTATTCTGATCCAAATGCCAAAGATGAATGGAACTTGAAAGTAAATCAAATAGCATAAGAGGGGGTTAAATTGTGCACTAACAAAGTATAGTGGATGAGCCACTCTTTCGCTTTCTGGATGGATAACTGGATAGGGGATGGGCCACTTTCTCTTAGTTTCCATGCCTATTTGCTTTGGCTGCAAATCATGATGCCTGTGTGGTAATTGCTGGATTGATAGCAGTTGGATGCCTTCTTTCTTGATGAATTTTTCTGACCATCGTTTAGAAGATTTCTTGCTGCTTCTGGAGTCACTTAGACAATTAGATAAACCATATGACGAGAGAGATCACTGGGTGTGTAAGGGCAACTCTCTTTTGGTCAAAAATGTAAACAGAGCAATTTGCATTACACCACCATCGAGGATCGATGATTTGGTCAGGGATTGCAACTTTATCTGGTAACTTAAAATACCATAGAGAATTGTCTTTTTTATTTGGATGCTTAGAAGAAGACATATCATGACAAGGGACCACTATGCGAGACTCTTTGAGGATATATCAAACAAATGTCCCCTGCGTGAAGTGCAAATTGAGACGATAGGGCATCTATTCTTTCATTACGCAAAAATAACACCCACTTGGATTGACAATGGTCCGAGTTGGGTGAATACTTATAGCCCAGACTTGTTCTGGAGTTCGCTGATTAAGGCTAAGAACCAACCAAAAGAGGACCTTCTTAGACCCCTGGTTACTATTTGGGCTATTTGGTTAGTTAGAAATGGTGTTCTCTTCTCCTCTCAGCGTTTCTATTGTGAAAATGTTATTTCAATTCCAGGACTCTTCTCGAGTCTTGGCTTTTGCAAGTCTTTATGTATACCTTTTTTTTAATATAATGAGGCGGACACCACAGCGTATTTCCCCCTTTTTTGGCTTAAAAAAGAAACCCTACACCCCCTATACTCATTGCGAGATTGCAATAGATGATCCGACCCTTTGAAGCCTTCTCCCATGGTTTTATCCTGCTCTTCACGGAGTAGGGTTCCACGTAAAACCTGAGCCTTCCACGTTTCAATTTTCCCATTTTATTGTTCTGATTATCGATTCGCTCCTTGTTCTTTATTTTCAACAATGGCCACCTTAGGATGCGTAGCTTGAAGGAGATGAATAAAACCCTACTTAGTAAGTGGATCTCTCGTATATGGGGGAAAGCGACAATTTAGTATGCATTCTGATATGGAAAATTTATGGTTTGGATTGTTCCTTACCGAGTCTGGGAGTTTTCAAGCCTACCTCATCTTACTTTTGGCGAGGGATTTGTTGCATGATGCAGGAGATTTACCATTTCTTGAGGTTGATCACGGGCGATGGTGCATGATTCAAGTTTTGGGCTGATGATTGGAGCGAGGGTAGGGCGCTCAATTTGTGTTTCCCATGGCTGACGGTGCCGGCAGTTAATTTGAATTGTTTTGTGACGGATATTTGGGATGTGCATTCTTTTTTCCCTCATTTCAGATCTAAGTTGTCAAAGTAGCGAATGAGCGAGCTTTTGGTGATGCTACAGGAGCTGGAGCAATGAGGAGTCACGTAGGGGCGGGAATGTTGGAGCTGGTGTGATGGTTATTTCACTACAGAGAAGGCTTACAGAACCCTGAAGGGCCCATTGGTTTTTGATCCTGGTGGGTATGTGGCCGACTGCAGAAGAATCTGGAGGTGAAAAATTCCGACACGAGAGGTATTTATATGGCTATTTAGGAGGGGGAATTGTTGACGGGTAACATATTTGCATGGTTTGTTTAGGCGGTCGACATGATCTATTGTCATTGTCAGGAGGATGCTTAAGAGTGTGGATCACCTTTTCTTCAAGTGTAGGAGCTTTATAGATGCTTAGAGTTATTTGGGAATACCATGGTCTCTACTGATGTGGTTTCGAGGTTTTGGAAGTCCATAGGGTGGACAACATGGTACTGAGAAGGAGTATGCGAGTTGTGTGACAATGATTTGTGCTCTCTAGTTGGCCAGAAATGGGGTGATCTTTCGCCAAGATCGCTTTTATGGTGAAAATATGGTTGCACATTATAAGGTGCTAAGAGAGACTTGGAGTGTGTAACACGTGTTTTTTCTATTCTTCCTTGTAATCGATCGATAATTATTTTTTTGGTGATTAAATGGTGAAGTTTTTGTGGACGCATGAGAGTTATTTGGGAATACCATGGTCTCTATCGATGGGGTCTCGAGATTCTGGGAGTCCATAGGCACGGATTGGTATGGTATTGAGAAGGCGCATGCGAGTTGTGTGGCAATGATTTGGGTTCTTCGGTTGGCCAGAAATGGGTTGATCTTCGCCAAGATTGCTTTTATGTCGAAAATGTGGTTGCACATTCCAAGGTGCTAGTAGAGAGCTGTAGCATGTAACATGTGCTTTTTCTATTCTTTCTTGTAATCGACATGTAATTATTTTTTTGTGATTAAATGGTGAAGTCTTTGGGCATACACCTATAGGGGCGTTTACCGAAAGGGCGGGGGGGGGGGGGGGATTTTACTGAAATGGGGATGACACGAAAATATTTCCCAGAATAGGGATATATCGGCAAATGGTTTGCCGTGGTACGACAAACCGTTTGTCGCACTACATGGACAGATGAGAGGGGGGTCGGGATTACAGATTTTCGTCAGGGGTACAGATTTTGGCCGTCCATGTGGCACGCAAACCATTTGCCGTGAGCGGTAAACCATTTGCCGTGCGCGGAACACGAAGCGGAAAATGTTTTGCCAATATATGCCCATTGTGGGAATTATTTCCAAGCCGTCTCCATTTTGGGGATTTTTTTGCTGAGGTGTCCCCATTTTGGGGATTATCTCACACCGATGTGGTGGAGGCCCTTTTTTCTTTTAAAAAAAGTTTTCAATGAGAGCTTCAAGCATAGAGAATGATTGTTGGGAACCTATTATAATGGAAAGTGTGTATGAAGCGTAAGGAGTGATCCTCCTTATACAGTGTTAAGCAAGTGGAGGTCAGTCGAGTACCAACGTCCCTTTTCACCAAAGGATGCTACTTAACAACTAGATGTAACATTAAGATTCCAAGAGTGGCATAAAAATCATAATCAGTCGGTTGGGAATCATCAGTTTCTGATTTGTAATAGTTGATAGAATGTTAGTGAGTAGGGGACTGGTTTTTCCCAATAATTAACTGCTAACAACTTCCGAAATGCTTGAATCTATTGATTGATCAATATCAGTCGACTAGATCAGATTATCTGGCTTAAATATAAAACTCATCGATTGCAGATGGTTTTGGCCCTAACGATAGGATCAGTTTAATTGCCTTGACTTTGTTGGCCTTAATTATTAGTCAACTGGACTTGGTCCTTAGTCTGTTGAACCCCAACTTCAATGAGTTGATTAGTTAAGTGTTTTATCTTTGGCTCTTTTACGAAGGTCTTATAAGAAATAAAATCTATCTGTAAAGAGTCTATTGGTAGTTATCGTCTTTTGCTTCATCATTTGACTTCACATTTGAAGAATCAACATATAATAGAGATCTCCAATAGATACAGAAGCTGCATCATGCATTCTTTATCTTGATAGAATACTTGCAATTCACAATTCTCACATATAGATTTATCTTGCATATCATTAAATCATATTTGTTGAGCAAATGATTATCAAAATACCTTATCAAAATCACGTCAGGACTGGAGAACTATCAATCTCCCTCTTTTTGACAATGACAAGCAAATATTTATTTAATAAATAATAAATGCTCCACTGTCTTCGGAACGAGGATATTGCAAATGATCTTGAGAAAGTATGATTCCTTGTTAGCATAGATCCTGAAATCATACACATCCCTGAACACATAAAATTCTCCCCTTTTTGTTATTAGCAAAAATAATCGGGATGCAATAAAAAAGTTCATATAGAATTAGCAATTCATTAGATCTATATACCAAATATAAAAGCACATTGCATACATAGTTTTACTAAAAACAGAGTAGTATACTGCATCAAGTTTAAGTAAAGAGCACACATTATTTTTGACAAACAAAAAATACTAACAAATAGTTTTTGTTGAGAAAAGAAAAGAATGAACTGAATACTTTATTCAATGAGCATGGGGTTTCTTATATAGTGTGAACCTCTCTAGAGCTCAAGTTGTGACATTTTGGTCCTTGTAAATTTCTATTTTTTTTCTTAATACATAGAACAGGCTAGGCGTCTTCTCGACATCGTATTTTCTTTTTCCCGAAAAAACTTCTTCATTCCCCGTCAAGTTTAAGCATATATATTGATTTGCTTACCAAGGTTGCAAAAAGTGGTATGCGGTATTCAGTTGGTAGGGTCACTGATTATTGATTAAACGATATGCGGGAGTTTAAACGGGTTATGCGGTTTTGCATTTGTAATTAATAATAAACTATTATATATTTTAGATGCCCCCTAGCTTCGACAATGAGACTGATATCAGAAATCGACACCTCTCCTTGAGGACCTTGAGGATTCTAACGAGTGGACCAATAGTGGGTGAGCTTATTTACAATTAATAAAAAAGTACAATAAATTATAAACATATAATCACATATTCACAATATAGATCAAATATTGTCAAATTAAAGGAGTTTTTCATCAAATGCCAAAGTAGATAGCATAAACAAGTAGAATCCATAGCCAAATGTCATGGATTTGAATCAAGAACATGGACATTTGGATAAATTGATTATCAATTTATTATATATTTATTGCAGAAATACAAAAGATTACACATGGTCATGATCAATTTTTTTCATATAATGCCACCTTTTGTATTTTGGATATAATTTTTCCATGGAATCACTTACTGTTATATATTTTTATATGTTCACATATGAATCAACATTTAATAACGTATAGCTTTTTGTATTCCTTTAAATAATAACTCTGTACAAGTTACAAAGGATCAGATTTGTCTTTCATTAAACAACAAACTGAAGCTATTGTATTTCATTAAACAACAAACTTGGATAATGATGTTTGAATGCCGAAAATCGATGTAAAAGGAGAGTTATGAACATGATAACCATAGTTGATTCACCACAACATGAAAACAAACAAACAAACAAACACGAATTATAAACTGTGGTTCTGTGAATAATAAGGTTATATATATTTATCCACATGCATAAAGTCTGAATAACTATGAATATTAATCGAGTTGTGAAATAACTATGATAATCGATTTCGATAATGAAGATTTGGTGCAACAGGAAAAGCCGAAAACCGATGTCAAAACAATAGTTATGAATACCTGAAGTGGCAGTGGTGGCAGGGCTTCGCGCGATGGAGGATCACTGACAGTGGCGGCAACGCTTCGCCTGAAGAAGGATCAACATCAGCAACAGTGGGGCTTCGCGCGAGTGATGATTCTCACCATCGTGAGGGCTCCTGTGGGAGGGGGGAGAGGGTTTGGTGCCTGAGGGGTGAGTGGAGTTGAATGGAGTGAGGGCGGGGGGGGGGGGGAGGGGGGTACATAGTTTGAGTTTGAGTTTTGCTTTTTTTAAGCACGATTAAAACAATGCCTTTTAAACGTGTTTAAACGACTATTTAATTTCCACAACCACGTATGTACCGGACTTTGACTAGTTGATGTGGTCGAGGACTGCCTACGTGTAAAAGATCATTTAGACCAATTTTTGCATCCTTGATGCTTACCTTGGAAGTTAACCATGATATGCATTTCCTTGGTAGTACCTTAGTGAATATATCTGCCAGCTGGAACTCTATGGAGACTTGCAGATTGGTGATCTTCCCTCCTCGCATTGCATCTCGGATGAAGTGGCAATCTACTTCAACCTGCTTAATCCGCTCATGGAAAACAAGATTGGTAGCAACGTATCTATCAAACTTGTTGTCGCAGTATAAAGGAACATGTGTGGTAGTAGGGAAGAGTCCAAGCTTATGCAGAAAGGAGACGAGCCAAGTAATCTCGCAAGTAGCCTGGGCCATTGCCTTGTATTCAGCTTATGCAGTTGATTTGGAAACAAATGTTTGATTCTTGCTTCGTCATGTAACAAGGTTTCCGCTAGTAAACATGACGTACCTAGTGGTAGATCGTCCATCCTCAAGAGAACTAGCATAATCAATATCTATATAAGTGGTGACGTTAATATGACCATTAGTCCTATAGAAGAGGCCTTTCTTGGAAAGTTCTTCAAGTATTGGGAGAACTTCTTACCTCAAATATCGAAGGATTGTAAGAACTTCTTACCAATGAATATAGCAAGGTATCTCCATGTGCTGGCTAACTCTGCTCACAACATATGATATCTCCAACTTACTGACAGTATGGCAGAGCAGCTTGCCTACTGGGCTTCCATAGCATATAGGTCCTTCAAACATAGATCCGTAGATGTCGCATGTCTCTACAATTTTACTGCGATGCCTTATAGTTTGCATTTAAGTAAGCCAACTTTTGTAAGAATATCCAACCAATACTTCCGGTTTGATAAATGTAATCCCACTGCAGTACGTATCGCGTCAGTTCCTAAGAAGTATCTGAGTTGACCAAGGTCCTTGGTGACAAACACCTTATGGAGGAAGGCCTTGGTCTCTAGAATGCCCACTCCGTCATCACCAACATTCACTGTGTCATCAATTTAAGTAATTAGCATAAAAGTGGACGACGATCTTTGTCTAACGAACAATGAATAATCGGACTCCATCCTATGGAAACCCAAAGAGCTGATCCTAGAGGTAAGCCTATCGAACCATGCTCGTGGACTCTGCTTTAGGCCATAGATGCCTTACGAAGTCGGTATACATACTCCCCCTCGGCAGAGTAACCTGGTGTCTGCATCTTGTAAACCTCCACCTCGAGGTCACCATAAAGGAATGCATTCTTCACATTGAGCTGAAAAGATGCGTCTATTCTTGTTTGCTGCAACAGAGAGAATGGTGTGTATTGACTCCATCCATCATAGCTACTGGAGAGATCTCAAAGTAGTCGACACCGTATGTCCGAGTGAAGCCCTTTGCCACAAGTTCGCCTTTAATTTGTCAATAGAGCCTGTGGAGAATAACGAAAGAATGAAATAGCTTGTCTTCTGGAGGTCTAGGGGTCCTTATTTAGGTTAAAACCCTAGAGAGCTCAAAAAAGGAGAAAATACGTAAGTGCCCCAGCGAGGTTACAAGAATAATAATTATGAACCGTGGGGTATTACTAACACTAACCCTCAAGTTGGAGCATATTTATCAGTCATGCCCAACTTGGAAACAATTTGAGAAAGTTGCTTTTTGGGCAAGGCCTTTGTGAATACATCTTCAAGCTGAAGATCTGTATTGATGTGAGGAGTAGTAATCCTTCCACTTCTGACAGCATCAAGAACAAAATAGATGTCAACCTCTATATGCTTGGTCCGCTCATGGAACATGTGATTCGTGACGATGTATGTAGCATGTTGTCACAGTATAATGGAATAGGAGTAGTGACAACAATACCGAGTTCTTGCAGAAAAGTTAATAATCACGTGACCTCACAAGTACCTTGAGCCATCACCTTGTATTCTGCTTCTGAACTGGATCTGGATACAACAGTCTGCTTCTTGTTTCTCTAAGTAGTATGGTTTCATCCAACCATCATAGCATATCCTGTGGTAGAACACCGATCCTCTGGCAAACTTGCATAATCGGCATCAACAACAATAACATCGGTGTACCCATTTGCCCCATATAAGAGGCCACACCCTGGTGATTCCTTGAAATATCATAGAATCTAAAGAACATCCTGCCAATGACTATAACGAGGTTGCTCCATGTGTTGGCTAGCTCTGCTCACTGCATAAGTAATATCTGTTCTGGTGATAGTAAGATAAAGAAGTTTGCCAACCATACCTCTGTATCGAGCAACATCTTCGAAGACAGGATCACAGGATGCGAAATGTTTCTTTGGATCTTAGGAATACCAAAGGGCTTGCATCCAAGTAATCTGGCTTCAGTAAAAATGCCCAGGCAATATTTCCTCTGTGAGAGATGAAGGCCCCCTGTAGTGCGTAGGACTTCTATGCCCAAGAAATAGCGTAGTGGACTAAGGCCCCTAGTAACAAATACCTTATGGAGGAAGGCCTTGGTCTCTAGTATCTCTTTATTGTCATCACCTGTGACAACCATATCATCCACGTAGTCTGCAAGTATAACAATAGTAGTTGTTCATCTTCTAACAAGTACAGAATAGTCAGAGGGGTTGTTCTCTGGAAGTCAAGAGTGCAGATTTCAGTAGTAAGTCTGTCGAACCATACTATTGGGCTCTGCCTTAGGACATATATGACCTTGTAAAGTCGACATACACTCTCCCTCGACTTCATAACCCGGAGGTTGCATCATGTACACTTCCTCATCAAGATTACCATATAGGAATGCATTCTTCACATGGTGCCACTGAAAGTGTAGTCTGTAATGAACCCATTCATGCAACCGGGGAGAATGTTTCAAAGTAATCCACTCCATATGTCTGTGTACAATCCTTGGCCACAAGGCGAGCTTTCAATCTGTCAATGGGCCCATCTGGTGACTACTTGATCGTGAAGACCCATCTGCATGCCACATGTCTAGTCCCCTTGGGACACTGCACTAGATCCCATGTCCCCCCTCGAAATAAGAGCATCCATCTCTTCATTCATGGCCTTCTGCCATCCTGAATCTTGCAGAGCACTATGGTGGTCTCTCGAAATAGAAATAGTCATGAGAGCATATGTATATCGTCTGTCAGTGGGAGATAAAGCAGCAGTGGAAGTAAAATGAGACATGTGATGAGAAGTACATTACCTCTTAATTCCGCGTAGAGGAGTTGGAAGCTCTTGAAGAACATCCGGGACAATAGTGGAGGGGACATTTGTAGAAGGCATATCATCTTGCTATAAAGAAATAGGTAAAGGAACATCTGGTGGTGAAGATATTTGTCTACGCTTATAGACAATGGGTGGAGGTGGGAGATCCAAAGGGATATCTGTAACAGATTGATTAAAGAAACTGGTCTGCTAAAAAAAGATTACATCTGCAGAAATATAATAGCGATGTCCAGTTGGATCATAACACATGTACCCTTTTTGAGTACGAGAATAACCAAGGAAGACACATTTTATTGCACGAGAGGAAAGTTTGTCTGTAGTGTGAAAATTATGAACAGAGCACATACATCTAAAGATTCACAAGGGAGGAGGAAAGACTGACTCAGTCGAGTAAAGTAGAGAGAAGGGGGTTGATCCATTTAGATTGGTAGACGGAATTCTGATGATAAGATGAACAACGGTTAGAACGACATCACCCAATAGGTCTTGGGATCATCTGAGTAAGAAGGGATCGGGCAATATTTAGGAGATGTCTTAGTTTTCTATTTGCTATCCCGTTTTGTTGGGACATATATGGTAGGAGGTTTGATGTAGAGTACCTTGGGGGGCAAAGAAATTTGTTAGGTCATGTTGAGTGAATTTCAAGTCATTAACATATCGGAAAAGGAAAATTTGTATACAGCACAGAAAATATTCTTGACATAATAAAAGAAAATTTTAACAATTGTATTAATCTCCAAACACTCTTTTAAAAGATAGTCCCAAGACGATTTACTGTAATAATTAACAAAAACAACAAAATACTTATGTCCACTCAGAGTACGGATCGGACGGGTCCCCAAATATCACAATAGATTAAATAGAATGGAACTTCATGACGAGACTCAGTACGAGCATGGAACACTGCTCAATGATGTTTCCCAAATTGACATGTTTCGCACTCAAAAGGATTGAGCACAGAGAGTTCGGGAAACATTAAAGAGAAAGCTTTGACAGCCGGAGGGTCGAGACGAAGATGCCGGAGAAGAGGATCAACGGAGATTGACGAAGCACCTGCAAAACCAGAATAAGAAGGGATGCCAAGATAATAGGGACCCTTCTTCTCATGTCCCCCACCAATAATATGTCTCGTTCTGATGTCCTGAAAATAACAACAAAACTCGTCAAATACTCGACAATTAAGCTCAATGCAAAGCTTGTGGATATATAATAGACTAAGAGGAAAGTCAGGAGTGCATTGAACTCCAGTAAGCCAGAGTTTGGAGGAAATCTCTATAGTCCTACATTAGTAATAGGTGAATGAGCTCCATTGGCAACATGAACAGTCTTTGCAATGGAAGACGGTCGTGAGGAGGTGAGAACACTACCTTCTCCCGTCAGATGAGTTGAGGCACCCGAGTCAATAATCCACATAGGAGAGATGCAGAGGCAGAGCTGGCATTTGTACCTGATGTAGTGGCCAAACTATTAGTAGGAACATAAGCAACAATGTCACTTGCAGAGTTCTGCAACAGTTGTTGAAGTCGAGCATACTCAAATGCAGTAAAGGAAGTCTGACTATCACCAGAAGATTGAATATGACATGCATCTGCAGTATCATAGGTGCCATCATAGGAGGCTGTCTCACAGACGCTGTTGGCATGTGAGGCATGCCAAACTTTGCCCAACAACGTTTCGACAGATGATTCAGGCATCCACAATGTGTACATGATAAATAACGAGCAGTAGTTGGATCACGTCCACATTCGCGTCCCGAGCCACGTTTTCGTCCGAACTCATGACCACGCCCACGATCAAATTTACGTCAGCGTCCTCCTTGGTAATTGGATCGTCCCCTAGCAACATGTGTTGTAGTCTCAACAGACAAAGGGGGTGAAGGAGACTCAAGTTCCTATAGTCAACCAAAGATGGTCTCAAGAGTGGGTAGGGCTGCAACAGTTAGAAATTGATCCTTCACCGGCTTGTATCGCGGATGTAATCCTGATAAGAACCGGTACACTTGCCATTTTGCACGTTCTCCAATTTGTTTATCGCAACAAGCAAGCTGGAAGATAAGAAGCTCCTCAAACAAGTCGGTAAGGAGTCTATAGTATTCAATCAAGGATGTATCTCCTTGATTTACATACCCAATTCGTGTATATATAAGAAAACCTGGACGTGGTTGTCTTCTGGGAGTAAGTATTCTTAAGGCTCTCCCATGTTGCCTTTCCGTCTCTTTGTAGAGAAGTTTCGAAGCTATATTTGGATCATCACTGTTGGTCATCCACATGATCACTTGGCAGTTGTCCACATACCAGGTATCATAGTCCTTGTCCGTTTCCTTAGGCGGATCTTTATTGAGGACATAGTTCTTTCACTAAGCCTTGAATGAACACCTTGAATGATCGAGACCATAATACATAGTTCTCAGAGCCCTTTAGTTTGATAGACGTGCCATTGACCATCACAGAAAAAGTTGGGAACAAAGGCTTAGGCTTAACAAAAGCCATGGTGGCCACACAAGTCAAGAAAAAAGTGACCTAGGTAGTTCCTGTTGTCTTGATCAATCAAGCATCATGAATGTATCAAGCATCATGACTGTTTAGTATTGCATCGATGAAGAAGTCGGTTGTCAGAGGATGGACACACGAAACATGAAGAAGTGCCCTAGGGCCTGGAGCATGGGGCAAAGGCACATACGGCTTCGGCTGGAGGCACAGAGACTCCTGGAGCTCGGAATAGAGCTGCAGGAGCCATAGGAAGATGCGTCAGAGGACACTAGCAGAGGCGCGAAGCGTCGGGTGGCACCGTTGAAGCGACTGGGAGCGCCTCCGAAGGTGCGGGATGCAGAGGGGGCGTAGGCAGTGCCTGGAGGTTCGGAGCATTAGGCGCAGGAAAGGGGGGGGGGGGCGGACGGGGACCGCCGCTGGATGTGTGGGAGGAGGCTGACGGCGGTCGGCGGGAATTAGGTCAGAGCATCGGTCTAGGGCCACTGGTCTGATACCGTGTGGAGAATGATGAAAGAATGAAATAACTTGTCTTATTATGGAGGTCTAGGGGTCCGTATATAGGACAAAACCCTAGAGAGATCAAAAAGGGAAAAAATACATTAAAACAAGCCGTTGAAGTTTCTTAATGAAAAGAGTATGATCAACTAGTCCCACCTTAAAACCAAAAGCTATAGAAACAAACGATCATACCGGGCACGAGACGCTTGTTTGAGATTGTAGAGTGCTTTCTTGAGACAAACAACACGGTCTAGAAAAAAAACTGACGAGGATCGGGAGCTTGTCTAACATGGACTTGCTCTTTGATAAAATCGTTTGAAAGCACACTTTTAATGTCCATTTGGAAGAGATTGAACTCATAGAAGCTAGAATAAGCCCAAAGTAATCGAATTGATTCTAGTCTATGAACAAGTGCATAAGTTTTATTAAAGTTTTGATACCTTACTCTTGGTTGTACCTTTGTGCAACTAATCTTGTTTTTTTAGTAACATTGCCTAACTCATCAACTTTATTACGGAAAACCCAATGAGTTTCAATAATGGATCTTCTTTTGGTCCGTGAACTAATTTCCAAACATCATTCGGTTCAAACTGATTGAGTTCTTCTTGCATTGTTACAAGCCGAGACTCATCGCTACAAACATCTTCAACATATTTCGGTGCACGCTGAGAACGCGAAAGAAAAATAATGTTTGAAACTTGAGCAAGTTTGCACATTTTTAAAGACAATGCCTAAAAATAATATCCATTAGATGAACATGCACAAATGTTCAAGGGTAGATTGTGAACATTTTCGGAATCTTTTGTACCAGACACATCAATAACAATAAATGATCATTCGGCTTCATCACCCCTATGGATTATCACAGGATTGGTCAATCTCAATAATTTGTAGGAGATATGAAGGGTCTCTTCCACAGGTGATAGTCTTGCCAAAACTCGACTAGTTTTGGAACACAAAATATAGCCGTAAAGTAGCTTCAAAACCTTTCGGGTCAAACTTATCTTTACTGCTTTTAGTATCTAAAAGAAAACATTTGCAATCGAAAACTTAAAAAAAAGAAATCTTAGGCACCTATATCATAATAAAATTCAAAAGGAGTTTTCTTGAAAATAGGTTGCTTGGCATCATCGACATTGCTTCACCATTTATGTTTAGAGAGTTATTGGGATATTATTCAAAGTAGCGAACCGTTAACATCTCAAAATTGTGGACTGCCATTGGAATCCGAGAGAAGCAAGCAAGTATGAACTCCTCTAACAAATTATTTGATTGCAGGAAGTGTAGTGAGAACGAAATGCAAATAATGAAACATGCTGGGTTCTCATAATCAAGTTTTTGCTACAAAGCATGAGACGGTCCCTTGACGAAAGATAAGGTTTGTTGTCTAGACTCCTTACTTTCTAGTATGTTGACAAGTGACAACATAAGCTTGCTGTATGTGGAGGTCCCTTGTTGGAAAAAGAGGGAGGGGAGAGAGATGTGAGATCGGAGGTTTGTTTCTTAGAAGTGGGAGTGATGAAATGGCCATGGGAATTAGTTGGGTTAGTCTCATATCACCTCTTTATTTAATGAAGGTAGAGTTGGGGGTTGTTATAACCTACAGCATGTTGCAAAATTCCTTTGTGAGGGGATAAGATAATTGTGGTATATGCTTGGTGAAGTGGAGGAATGGCATCTGAAGAAGGAAGTTTGGGTTCTTTCAACAGGTCTCCCTTGCCCAAGTAGAATTTGAAGTCGCATAGGAGAGAGGATTCATGTGGCAAGGTTCTGGGACCTGTATGAGGTGCCTGTCATTGGAGGCAGGAGTACCATTGCCGAGGATGGCTTCTATGGTTTGGAAGGGGCTGATGCAACTGACAACTAGGGTGGCACCACCGCTACAGGACTAGCAGGCAATGGCTGCCTTTAGATTCTGGCTGGATAATCGGTTGAAGGAAGGGGTGTTGGTGGAGGCGTTCCCAAGTTGGTTGTGCTTGTGATGAACAGACTGATGAAAAGACAGGAGTTGGTTGCAAACTAATGGATTAGCTTTGAATGCCCCTGTTCACGACACCCTTTTTTGACCAGAGGGTGCAATATAGGAGTAAACGATCATTCACAGTACAGGATGTGGTAGTACTGTCAGGTTGCCGATGCTTGGGTGAGGAAAGAAGATTATTGTTTTATCATAGAGGCTTGTAAAATTCTTAGGGTGTGCATTTTGAATCTCGGACTGCCAGGACACCCCCTGAAGATCAGACTACATGCCCAGATAGTGTCAAGGAAAAGGTTGGTTACTCAGGTCTATGGAAGTAGATGGGGCTTCAATTTGGGCAGAAATCATCCAATCTACTTGTGTTCACTGGCCTTCTCAGTTATGGGGGTTGATGACGATCATTGGGTGGTTAGAAGTCCTTCGAATTTTTGGGGAAGCTTTAGAACTGGCTTTGTCTAGAAAACACTACAACAGGAGTTAAGTGCTGGTTGTTTTACAGGGGCTTTGGACCATGATGAACGTGGCAAATGCAGTGTATTATGTGCATCATGGATGTCACCATTCATAGTGGGTGATCAGTGCATGCATTGTAATTGTGTTTTAAATTTATTGAATTGGGTGACGTACCCCCCGTTTAGACAGTCATCCTAATGCATTACTAGAAAACTTCTAGAAATGCCATATTAGTAGGTTTTCTTGGAATTTGATCTCAACCCTATATTTTTGATGTGAAATTGGAGTGCAGCATGTGGCAGCTTGATGGTTGTTCTTTTCCCCCTCATTGCAAATTTATACATATTTGATTAAAAATTGGTTAAGACTGAACTTTAAAAAATGCCGTCTTAAGAAAATCTTGATATAGAGATATTGTCTAAGTTGACGAAGATGCCGTTTCATGACCCTTTTCATTGTTTGGTTCTATCTCTCAATATGTTATAATCCACTTCCTGTTCTGAAATTCTCAACTTAGTTTTTTTCATTCTTCTATTAGCTATTGTTTTCAACTTAGTTTTTTTCATTCTTCTATTAGCTATTGTAGCCAGACCCTACTTAATGTGGGAAAGGATTTGTTGTTGTTGCTTATAATGAGCTACTGCTCGTGGCTAATATGTTTCCTCTATATAATAGAGACTTGCAGGTGCCTCTTTGCTTATTTTTGCAAATAAGCAGGATATACAGGGGTCGCTTAAACCTGATGAAATTGCTAAGGTAAGAATATACTTCATGCAATGTTATCTACTTATTTTTCTATAATATTTCTTGACAAGTTCTTTTGTGCATTTATTCTGGAACCCTGGAATGTGTATAGCATCCCTTAATATCAATTGCCTTGTCACGCCATTGTAATTTTCAGGTCCTGAATCTGGTTTCAATGGACAAAAGCAGGCACTGGAAAATAGTTGGTTGCAGTGCGTACACAGGGGAAGGATTACTCAAGGGATTCGATTGGCTGGTTCAGGATATCGCTTCACGAATATATGTGTTAGACTGATGTCAGAGCTTTATGATACCTGTCACTAAATGAGTTCATCAAAGACTATCTATTCCAATAGTGCCCATTCCAACATCTCGACAGTGTCTCCAACCTTTTTTAATCAGACTGGGCATGCAAGTAAATGCTATTTCCACGGCTCCCATATTTGGTAGTTGGAAGGCTTGTAGCTTCTCGAAAAGTAAATTGTATTTATAACCTCTGATGTCTTTAACTTTTCTTATTAGTCCTTGGATATGAAGTATCTTGAGTAGCATGATGTATGACGTTTATTTATATTCAAGCCGGGGTATATGACCCATGATAGATCCACTTGGAGGAGACAAATTCGTGTAGCTGGCCCCACTTAGCCTGGGAAAATGCTTAATCTGTTTTGTTTTGTTTTGGTTTGAACTTCTTGCATCGCAAACCATCGTGCTTTGCTGCTCACTTGGGTGGAGTTGATTCAACACCAAGCAGAAGACCTGCCTGATGGCAATCACCGGGGAAGGACAATGAGAATTAAAAATGACACCTTAAGAGGTAGACATGGATCAATTCAACCAGCCTCCTGCAAGCAAGCAGGTCATTTGTTGTGAGCTTCATTTTCATTCTACTACCATGTCTTAGCACTATGCTGAGAATCTTTGTGATGGACTCCTAGCTCAAGTGCTGTTCCAAGATGTCATCAACAACTTCTACCTTGTCCTCTCTGTGTGTAAAACAACACTCATTGGAGATAAACTTAAAATTATCAAACGAGGATATGTTCCTCTTCTTACTAGCACCGAGTGGTTCACTCCCGTTTAAATGTGTTTGATAGACTAAGAATAATAAAACAGTGCCCGAAGCTCCCGTGCATGAAATGAATCAGCAACACGCTTATGCAGCCAGATCAGATTGATCCCTATTGATGAAGTTTGGAGAACAAAAGATTCAGAAAAAAATCAGTATATTGCGTCTTCTTCCAAAATGCCAATCGGCAAAATTTTGGAGAAAATACCCGGACAGGATGTCCATACCCTCGAACATCTAGGGCCTGTTTGGTTACCGTGTTGGGTTAGGTTGTGGTATCCTCCTAGAAATAGTAGTTGTTTGAAGGGTTGGGAGTGTTGGAATGATAATTGTGATGCTATGTGACATTGACTATGTGCTATGTTAACTTTTTTAATAATTATAATATTTTTTTATGTTAATAAGTGTATTCGACCATGGTTAAAAATCATTATACCAAAAAAATTATAGGGTCAATACAAGTCATACCAACTTAGAATTGTAGAGTTAAAGCTATGGATATGCCAGGGTACCTCAGTGTACCCGGCAACCAAACATGCCCCTAACGTGAAGGAAACCTCGATATTTTATGTAAGAACGACTGATGCTAACAATAATAAGACAAGATTGCATCCTTAGGTGGCAAGCCCAATGAAAAAGCATACTCAACATATCCTATCCCAAGAAATGTTAAGGTGGATTGTGGAAGATGCACAACCTTTGAGCATGTTATTCGTATCAAATTAAAATGCCCTTTGGCTTGCCAAGAGATGGTTACATGCTTCCATTGCGGAGCCAAGGAACTTTAGCAAAAATTGGAAGCACGACATCCAAGTTATTCATGGTGGTTTAGATGGCCATGTTACGAAAAGGTACCTCACAAAAAAAAGAGTGCACTTGGAAGCATATCCCACGTTGAAACCCTAATCCTCCAAAAGCAAGCAAGATAGATGCCGTTGCTCCAATAACACATTGGAACGACGCTACCCATGGGCCTTATGGGGCACTTTGGAGCCTTACGCATTGCAAAGAGATCAAAGACATAGAGGAATGACTAAAGTCTTGCTTGATCTTATCAACTTTTGAGGTCATGGTATTGTTGAATGAAGCCCTCAACCACCTAAACACCAATATGGGAGAAGCTAAGTTCGAGTCTTTCGCCATTGTTGGCACCAATAAGTACCTATGATAAGACCGATGAATATGTGATTCATTAACATAATATTGAATTTAGCTTGAATATCTGAACAATCATAGATAAATACTCCTAAAATGAGTAAATTAATACAATACATCTTGCTATAAAAATGGACCAATAATCTATTATTTTCTTGTAAAAAAATTCATAAAAATAAGATGTTGAATCGTGTAGATACACTTGTAAATAACTCAAACTTTCTTAATTATTAATAAATTCATGTTAACTTCGACTGATGCGAAATCAATATTTTCGGTAGAATTTCCATGTTATATTGATCGGATAACATTGAGTACAAGACTTTTGGCATGTTTTGTACATATCATTTTCTTTCATGGAGTCACAAAGACATCTTTTTGCTAGCACATGTGCATAATTATCCCTATTTCTTTTAACATGCATGATCTACATCATTGGGATCAATTGCAGGTCTGATATGATGCTCTGAAAAAGTCTCTTCATTCTCTAGGAAGGACTTTGTCGGCCAATGATTGTCCACTGCATTCTTTCTATGTGAGCAAATAGACAATGACATTTTATGAATGAAACATTTGAAGGATATGGAATAATCCTTTAAGCGCATCACAAAAGCATGAGGATCATATCGTATATGATAGAGAGAGACTAGTCACACTAGTTGCTCGATGCATCGGAATTTAAAATTTTCATGCGATGAAACCATATGATCCAAGAACACTTTGTGGATCGTTTCATCTAAACCAAATTATAAGTAAAGGAATACCTCTTGTAGCGTGTTTGCGACCAAGTCTCTAAGAGAAGAGACCTCCTTTCTCAAGTCTAATTCAAGGAGGAGACGCTTGCGAGCGTGGGGACGAATCACGTTCTTCTCGCAACCCAAGCAGTTGATCCAAGCAAAGAACTCCTAATCTCATCGCATGAGATTGGACGTCTTCTTCACGAGCGAAGAACTCAAAAGGAGAGGTTAGGGCAGTCGAAGCGACGACACAATGGCGATGCGACGACGATGATGTCTTGCCTCTAGGGTTTGGGTGGACGACCACCCAATGAGAGAGAGAGAGGATGTGAGAATGAAGAGAGAGAGAGAGAGAGCTTGTTGTTATAATGAATGTTGTGTCACTTGAAGAGCAAGGGGTCTCTCCTCTTATATAGTATTTTAGGAGTCCATGGATCACAATTCGTGGACTACACAAAATTGAATGAATGAGATTGATTTGTGCTTCTTTCAATGGCCAAGATTTTGTTGGAAAAATACAACAACAATTAATTTAATTTAGATAAAATATATATTGATAAATCAATATAAATTAATACTAAATCAATCAAATATGGATATAATGGAATGGACATTACACTCTCCCATGTAATAGAGTGGGTGACCACCCTTCAATCAAATATGGATATAAGGAATGGACATTACACTCTCCCATGTAATAGAGTGGGTGACCACCCTTTCCTAATAGAATTGGGTGACCATCCACCCTTCCAACATGGAAGGGTGAAGCTCATACAATCTCATGAGATTGCATTATTCCTTGGAAATCTCCATGATTCGCAACAACACTTGCTGTAAATTATTCAACAAAAATAATTCATAATTATTTAGTGAATATTGCAATCTTGCTATTGGAAATTTATGAATCAAATTCACAACCCAGAATAAAATGTGATTTACATTTTCAATTAATTATCCAATGTGAATCCAATTCATACCAATAATTATGCAGTAAATATAAATCATAATATGCTCTCTCTAATACATTATAAATTACATTTATAATATATTATGAATAATTGGATAGTAATATCCATATTTTCATATCCATGATAATTAAATCGCATTTAATTATATTGGATTATCATTCTCATGCATTCAAATAATATGAATCAAATTCTGTTTATTCATGATAATTAATGCACATTTAATTATCCATTTCTCAATGCTTAGATGTAATTCAACAATGGAATTATTCTTGAACTCTTTCAAGAATAATGCTCTTTCTCCGTAGATACTTGTAGATAAGGACATGGAGATTGTATATTCCACATATAGAAACTTGGATATTGAAATCACATCTCAAATCCATATCACATAGAACTCTCATAGATGTTTAATTAAATCAAGACCCTAACCCTAATATTCTCATTGCATCTGAATCCCGTTCATATCAATGTCCAATGCTTGGATCAAGATCATGTTACTTCTCTATTGAGAGGAGTCACTAAAATTTAAACCTGTTTCATCACTCCCTCGGAATGGAAGCATCATAGTTATACAATCGTTTATGATCACATCACCCTCAGGTATTCCTAATACTTGTACATCCTGCATACTGGAAGACCTATGATAAATCCGAAGATATAGATCAATTTTACACTGTAATCTTCAGGGTTTCATCATCAAGTTTCTCAATCTTGGTCATTGGGAGTCCATATCGATCATATGCTTTCCCAAAGTATTTAACATACCTACAAATTCTTATCATGATTCCAAAGCATGACGACCATGCATGGAATTTGATTGATCCCAATACCTCATAAGTGAGATCATGTCTTTCGGTTCACAAGTGAACCTGTATGATTCCTTTGAGAGATCGTATACTCATATACCCTTATAAGCACACTAGCTCACAGGTGTATAGACCTTGGTTAGGTCATCAACTTATTGGTCTGCCAAATGTACACACTCAGACATATAACAACACATCTGTCTTCGGTCAGAGGATGTGCGCCTATGTCATGACAGTATCCGACATCGGACTTTGATTATCTCTGTCGTTAAGTCAACTCTTTGACCTAACTAATCTAACACCTCCAAATCTCTATTCCCATGTAGAGGACCCATATCAAGAGGTCAGTTAGATATCAACCTCATGAGAAGGATTTCCATCTCCTACTCAGGCTGGAGATCATCTCTTAACAATCATTTGACGGTGCTCGATGAGTCCTCAATCTAACTCCTTAGATATTCATCCAAGCACCAACCTCTATGGTTCAATTATTTAATCAACAACTATATGATCATTAGGATGGTCATGATACATAGCCCTAATTGTATAGAGGGACCTTATAGTGCATTCATTCATTTAATCTCAGAAAGGGAGGGAAAGAATCAATAACTTTTGTTGACAAATCGAATATTACAATAATAATTATTGTAAGAATGGTTCGCCTCGGGTTCACATGGCTAAAAATCTCCCACTAGCACTCAGAACCATTCACATACAATCCTTAAACCCATACTCATTACATGATGGTCGAAAACCTTCCGTGTCAGAAGTTTGGTAAGAAGATCAGCAATGTTGTCAGAGAGGCCACCTTGGTGATGATGATATCACTACACTTTTAAATCTTTCGAATGATGTGGTATTTCCTTTCCACATGCTTTCTCTTTTGATGTCATCTGGGTTCATTCGCTTAGGAAATGGTTCCTGTGTTATCGTAGAGTACGGGATGGGAGTATCAGAGGAAACTATGCCGAGTTCCATGATGAACTTGTGCAACCACACCGCCTCTTTTGCTGCATTCGATGTGACAATGTATTCGGCTTCTGTTATTGAATCTATTGTAGTCTCATGCTTCTTGCTTCTCCAGCTCACAACATCGTCGTTCAATAGGAACACAAACCTCGATGTCGATTTTCAATCATCAATATCTTATTGGAAATCTGAATCTTTGTATCCCAAGATTTGGAGATCACCATCTCCATAGACCAAGATGTAATCTTGTGCCCATCTTAGATACTTGAAAATGTTCTTCACTGCATTCCAGTGTTGTTCTCCATAGCAGAATTTGTAACAACTTACCACTCCCACTGCGTGGCAGATATTTGACCGAGAACCCATCATGGCGTAGATTAAGTTTCCTACATCTGATGCATAGGAGCATCCAGCCATGGCTTTCTTTTTCTCAACACTTTGAGGAGCCATCCCTTTAGATAGGTGGATACCATGTCTTAATGAGAGGAAACCTTTCTTGGAACTATCCATACAGAAACGCTCAAGAATTTTCTTAATGTAACCATCTTGTGATAATCCGAATATCCTCTTTTCTCGACTTCTGAACAGCTTCATACCTAAGATGTAGGATGCTTCTCCAAGATCTTTCATCTCGAAGGTATGGGATAGCCAAATCTTAGCACTGGTCATCATCCATGTATCATCCCCAATGATAAGAATGTCATCTATGTAAAGCATGATGAACACAATGGCTCTCCCACTAAGCTTCTTGTACGCACAAGGTTCATTAGGGTTCTACATAAAATCGTAACTCTTTATGGTTTCATCAAACCTGATGTTTCAATTACGAGAATCTTGTTAGAGCCCATATGTGGATTTCTTCAGCTTGCATACTTTACCTTCCTCAGTTATGAATCCATGGGGTTGCTCCAAATAGATATTCTCCTCGAGGTATCCATTGAAGAAAGCTGTCTTGTCATCCATCTGCCAGATGTCCTAGTCAAGAGATGCAGTTATAGCTACCAGTGTCCTGATGGACTTAAGCATAGACATAGGAGAGAATGCCTCATCATAGTCGATGCCTTCTCTCTGTGTGCAACCTTTGTCCACGAGCATGCCTTGAAAGTCTCTACTTTCCCATCAGGTTCCCTCTTTCTATTGAAGATCCATTTACACCCAATGGGTTTTACCCCTTTAGGTGGATCCTCCAGGGTTCATAAACCATTCTTATGCATGGAGTCAATCTCTGACTTTATTTCGAGCATCCATCTATCCATGTCATGATCTATGAGTGCTTCATCAAATGAAGCAGGATCATTGTCAGTCTGACCTGACACATGGTCATACCTTTCAGGTGGTGCAACACCCTCGAACTCTTGAAGTGGTATGGGTGTTTCATATTTATTTATCTCTTAAATTTTGGTTCAGGAAGCTCAAAACCCTCAGGGGACTCAATGAGTTCCTCTACTTCATTTTTGTCTTGAACTTTAAGGAAGTCATCCTCCAGAAATCTCACATCTCTAGAGACAAAAATCTTCTAGGTCTCAGGATCATAAAGCTGGTATCCAATACAATCTTTAACATACCCAAAGAAGTAACACTCACGAGAGCAAGATTCCAGCTTGCTTGCATCCACGTTATTCGCATGAACCAAGCAACACTAAACCCTCAAGTGATTAACACTAGGTTTGGTTCCATACCAGAGCTCGTGAGGATTCTTAGGTACATATTTGCTAGGAATCTTATTCATGATATATATTACAGTCTCTACTGCATATCCCCAGAAACTAAGAGGTAAATGTGCTTTGCTCATCATTGAACGGATCATGTCCATGATGGTCTTGTTGCGTTGTTCAACAATACCATTAAGTTGGGGGTTCCAGAAGGAGTGAGATTGGAGACAATTCCATTCTCTTTGAAGTATTCCTTAAATTCATTTAATAGGTACTCTCCACCTCGGTCAAATCGAATCGTTTGATCTTCCTATTGATTTGGTTCTCAACCAAAGCCTTAAACTCTTTGAACTTTTCAAAGGTTTCAGATTTATGATGTAGTACAAAGATAAACCCATATCGCAATGTCATCAATAAATGTCAAATAATATCGATATCCATTTCGAGTCGCGATACTGAAGGGACCACATACATTGGTATGTATTAGGTAAAGAATACCTTCGCATCTTGTAACCTTGTTACGAAAACGCACCCTAGTCATTTTACCTCGAATATAATGTTCACAGGTAGGTAAAGATTGAACATGTAGAAAATCTAGAGGTCCATCCTTTATCAATCTATTGATCCTGTCAACAGATAAATGACCAAGCCTTTGATGTCAAATCATATTCAAATGATCTCCATCCTCCCTGGATATTTTAGGGTTTTTATTAGTGGTAGTAACATTCATGATATGTTCGTCAATGCAAAATTCATAGAGTCCACCATAAGTCAAAACACCATCCGTAATATGCTTATCACAACAATTTATGACTAGTTTATTACAATAAAGGAATGAATATCCACTTCTAACAAGTTTAGATACATATATTAAATTCCTTCTGACTTCGGATACGTAAAGACACTCATTAAGTATAAGGATTCTTCCACTAGATAAAGATAATCTACAAGTTACGATGGCGACTGGTGTAACACTTGCATTATATCCTATTGTTGAACTAGATTTTGCGGAGATCATGTCAATTTACAAGGCGAATCGACAGTCGTTGAGTTGACCTCACGTAAAATCCAATTCAAACAATAATTAACCTACAACAAAGATTAAACAATGAAAAGCAATATGTGGAGTTACAATTTATTATAACTCTATAAAATATGTGTATAGTGCAAGTAATGTAGAGTGTCGAACACAGGAAGCAAGCAGGTATATCGGGGCAATAATGCTCAAAAAATGAATGTGATCAATTTGTCTATAAGTGTGCTATTTTTTGTGGGTTTTTAATTTTATATTTTTTATTTGATTTTTGATTTTATATTTTTATATTTTTATTTTTAATTTACTGATTTTGTATTTTCTTTTTATATTTTATATTTTTATATTTTCTTTTTCTTTTAATAAGAATATAAAACTATATAAGATATATATGCACAAGAGAGATGAGAGAGATATATAAATATGTAAAAAAAGTCAAAATATAGGAAGTAAAATGTTTTTGTGTTTTTTATATTTTTCTAATATTTTTATGATTTTTCTATTTTTTTCTAATATTTTGATATTTTTCAAGTTCAAAATACTTGAAACAGTGAATAAAATTAATAACCGAAATTAAAATAGAGATGAAAAATATCAAACAGTGACAAAAATTTTCCAAATTAATTTTAAAGTAAAGATAATACATTAAAGAAAATTCAGGAACAAAAAACACATTTTTTAGATTTTTTTATGGATTTTATAAATTTTTATGAAGGTTTTTATAGTTTTTCTATTTTTATAAGTTTTCTTTTATATTTTTAGTGGTTTTTGGTCTGAAGATAAAGATGCAAAAACAAAAAATATATATTTTTTGGATTTTTAAAAAAATGTTTTATAATTTTTATGTATTTTCTTATCTAGAGAATGAAGAAAATGCATGTTTTTGAATTTTTATAATCAATAAAATGTAGCAAAAATGTAAAATAAAAATATGGCATGATAGATCAATGCAACAGGGACACAATGATTTTTTAAAGATTTTTTAGAGATTTATAGATGCATAAAATAAATAGAGACAACAAAGAGAAACTACACCACTAGCAAGGGCATATTTGCAAATAGTTAAAAGTACGAGGGCCAAAGTGTAAAGTTTCCATGAAATATATAACTAAACAAATAACTTTCTGGACTAAAATGAAATAGACAGAACCTAGGTGTACATATGCAAAATTGCCACAATCACGTGTACGGGGTACGTGACCTGGCAGGGACTAAAAGGTACTATTACTAAACCTTGGGGGGGAGGGGGCAATGTGCAAACAATACGAAAGTTTTTAAACGGTCGATGAAAGATTATCATTAATTATTAAATATAAAAATGCCTAGGGTGATAAATACAAATACCCAGGCGGGCGCGATCCGACGACCGCGGTCCCTTCAATTATCCACGTGGCGCTTCGAGGATTCGCGATGACAGTTCTCGAGCAACGACAAAGATCAGACCTGGCGAAGATGATCAACGAATGAGACTGGACAAGCTGTGATGGCTACTATGCGGTCTGGAGAGGGGCCTTCGATCTAACGATGGAGGGCCCTGGAGGAAGAACATGGAAGAACTTCGCCGGAGCGAAGTTCCTTTGGCCTTATTGCGCTTCTTCGGTGGTCTTCACTGCTTCAAAATGACACCCGGAGCTCCTGTTGGTCTTCTAAATTGGCTGGCGGTGCCCAAAAATACCGGCGCTCACCAGAGCTCTCCACTTGGGTCGAGGTCGAAGATGAGCTCCAAGAAGCTCTGACGGAATCCAAAATGCACCCCAGGTCCTTCAATACGCACGTTGACCTACAAAATAGAGTGAAGGGGTTGAGGGAAAACTGCCTCGATCCCGCTGTGGCGAGATGGAATGCGTATGTGGCAAAAATGGAGCTCACCGGAGCTTGCTCCGGCGAGGGGGTTAGCGGGTGCTCGATGGGAGAAATCGAGAGGAAAGTGCTAGTCGAATCCTAAGGCTGTAGTGAAACAAAGAAAACACATAAAAAAGAAGATAAAACAGACCTCAACTGGCCAAAATCAAGAGATGAAAACCTCATGGTGGCACGTCGGAGATGGGGGTGGAGCCGCTCTTATGGCCGTCTAACCTCGCCTCTAGGGAGCTGGAGGATCTCCTGTCACGAGCTCCAGCCTAGAGCTCGCCAAAGAGAGGAAAAAGACGGTCAAAAGAGGGTTCAAGTTTGAAATAAGAAGTCGGGTGTTTTTTGTACAACCGGCGTGACAGAGCTCAAATATCAAGGGACATCGAGCGTGACAACGATTCAATCCCCAAAGCATACCATGGGAGTGTATCCTTGGTCTATGGGGAGAAAAAATGCAGAAGGCATCGACATGAAACGGTGAAAGAAGAAGCCTCAAAAAATCCGCGAACTCAGACAAAAACGAGATTGTGACAGGCAGCAGACCTCGGTCAGAGAGTTGACCAAGGTCAACAAAAGGGTCAAGCTGGTTGGTCCACGTGGACCAACCAGAAAAACCCTCGAAAAATTATTTGTAAATTCGTTTAAAAATAGTAAATGATTTAATTAATTTTTTATTATTAAATAAAAAATGTTTACTATTTTATAAATTATTTTATTAGGTTATTTATTTATTTTTTAGATGTCTAAAATTATAAGTTACCTTTTATGTGTTATACATAGGTATATTCACCTATATATTGTAATGTTTTATTTTTATTTTATATATTTAATTTTATTATTTTTATTTATTATTTTATATATTTAAAACTTAATTTTATACACTTGAATATATTTTTATTTTTATTTTCTGATGTATTTTATACAATTAAGTAAATAATTATGTTATTCATATAGGTATAGCTATAAGTATTTCATCTATGTATTGTATACACATATTTTATTTTTATGTTTTTTGTGTTTTTATTCCTGTTTTAGTATACACATACACTATAGATAATATTTACGAAATTATAAAAATAGAAAAATGTAAAAATAATGAATAACAAATAAAATAAATATTTTAATCGGTATAAGTATACAAGAAAGGTCCAAAACTCAACTTTCAAACCATAACTCCGAAAAATATGAAACCATACTCATTAAATAGATTATTAAAATTTTTATACAATTAAAGTGATTTTGATACATTTTGCATTTTTATTTGAGAGATATATATCTGGGAAGTTGGGATTTTGAAAACTTATTCAGATCACAACTTTTTATCTGTGCATTATTTTTGTATGAAATCAATTTTGTATTTTTCTATATTTAATTATATACAACTTTCATGTTCAAAATTTCTTTATTTGAAGTATAAAAAGTGGAACTAAAAATAGGTACCAAAAATGAATAAAGAATGAATTGAATAAAAGTTATTTGTATAGTATTTTGGCCCTTATCCCCCCTACTTTATTCCTTGTCGACCTAGTCATCAAGATGCCTAGGTATCGAGGTTTTGAGTCATAAAATATTTACAATATTTTATTCTTTTTCTTTTCTTTTCTTTATTCTATAATTTTGGCTTTAAAAACCATATTTTATACATAATTTGTACAATAATGCATGAATGATAAAATGCATAAATTAACACTATTTACACATATTTACTAGGGTTTTAAGGCTAAAATGATAGAATAAAAATGATAAAACAGAGATTCATCATACCCCTATACTTGCCTTTGCTAGTCCTTAGCAAACACTTATGTAATAAGTGCAGAAAAGAAAAACAAAGAAAAGAAAAAGAAGAAAATTGAATTAAGTTTAATTATCAAACTTGTCTTAACAAAATCAAAGTTTTGAGCTCAAGTTGGATATTTGAAATTTTAGTGCGTACATGACCTTAACAGGAATCGGATTTGAAATCCGACAGCCTTCTAGAATCCCAAAACTCTGCTCAAGTCTCCTCAATAGCCAGGTCAGAAATATTTCAACTCATACGCAAACCCTTATGACTATGAATATGGCTCGTACAATGTAAGTGATGGTGGCTCTCCCTAGCTGAAATGACAAAGAGGCTGAGTTCTCCAGTATGACAACCCAATGATTCCCCAATCTAATAACTCATTCCTCGAGGAGCAGGGTGTTCCCTTCTAAGTTCAAGTGACAACCAGCTCAAAATGAGGGGGTGAAGAAGAATGGACGGTAGCTAGTGTAGATACCTATCCTGGGATGCTAGACCAGTGTAGTCAAGTCATCCAGCTGCAGGCTCACATGATTTGACTTGAAGCTCAAGTTTGCTTATTGACTATACAAATATATGTACACTCCGGCATGCATTTTTATTTTTGTACAAGCCTGACCACTTTTTTGGAGTTTTTTTCTCTTTTTTTCTTTCTTTTTTTTCTTTTTTTGAAATACTATTCACAACAACATTTACATAGGGAGTTTTTTCCTCTTGAGCCAGTAGACTATCCCTCTTTTGAAGCTTTATTGCAACCCACACTCTCCTGTCTTTAATACTCATCATCACCGGACGGGTTGGGGTGCATTTCCCTCCCTAGATGAGGATAAATGTTTCCACCTGTGTGCGTCTCATACCAGCAAATCCATCCCCCTCATCACTCCAACTAAGTTTAGCCAAGTGAAAGGTGCATGTGTCCAAGTTAGGTCATTATCGACAAGAGTCGTGCGTGTGCTACAAAATACTCTACTTAGGCAGTCAAGAATCCATTAAACCAAATCTCGTGATCCTTAAAGAATTAAGTCAACTAGACCTGAGGTACCTCAATTCCAGCTCTTATAAGGTTCCTGTTAATTAGGTAGATTTAAGGTCCAACCAAGCTCCAATCTTCGGATGTTTATTAGACTTGTTCAACAATAAAACTCGATCCAAAAAATGCTCATGCTATGCAAATGCTATGCATAATGCAGAAAATATTTTTGTAATGCAATTTTCAAAGTTTTTGATCTTTTTATGGAATTTTGAAAGATGATGCATATGCATTTTTGGGTTTTTTAAGAAATGTTTTCAAATATTTTTGGTATTTTAGTTTTGCAAATGTTTTTGGGATTTTTGAAAATAAAAGATTTTGTTGAAAAACTAGGTACAAATATTTACACAGGGATGCATCTTATATTTACAAGTAGTAGATTTTAAGAATTTATAAAGGGTAAGTGGTCAATTTTATATTAAAAATTTTAGGTAAGATGTATATACTCCTCAAACTTATTTGAAAAGGGTTTTACAAACAATTTTGAAAACTATAGTCCAAAATAATTTTTACAATCATTTTGAAAAGGTTTTCCAAACAGTATATTTAGATTTTTCAAATAATTTTGCAATCATTTTTCAAACATTTGCAAATAGTTTTTCAAACGTTTTATTTCACACAAGGAAAATAATTTTTCAAACAAAATGTTTTACAAAGGTTGAAAACATGTAACAAAACGTTTTCCAAATAGTTTTTAAAAGATTTTCACAAAGATTTGGAAACTATTTTTCAAACATTTTACAAAAAAACATTTTCACCTTATTTAATAATCAGTAAGTACAAAGAGAATTTGAGGAATAATCAACATCTTTTTATTAAGGTTTTTAATGAATTTTAATAGTATAATTAGCCATAATTGTTAGTAAAAATATGAAAGTATGAGTTGTAGCTAAAGTATGAGCTATGTCCTCATAGATCAGAGAGAAAAGAGAAGACATAACTCGTAATGAGTATAGCAAAATCTAAAGAATAAATGAATGGGGGAATGAAAGAACGAATGTGAAGTTGACCATCCCCCCTATACTTAGGATCAAATAATCCTAAGTATAGCAAACTGTACACAAAGCAGGGAGGGTCAAGGGTGGGAATGAACAGATCGTACTCAGATTGTCTCCCCTATGCTTAGGGTAAGATATCCCTAAATATAGATAAGAAGAAGAGACAGTGGAGAGGATCAAAGAATGGAAGAAATCGGGGTGCACACCCCCTTATACTTAGGACAAAGTACGTCCTAAGTATAGAAGACAATAAAAAAGGGGCGACACCTTTTCGGTAGATAAAGAAGATAGAAAAGGAAAAGAAGAAAAGAAGAAAAGAGATATGGAGATGGATAAATATAGAAAAGGATGTACACATCACTCCCCCTATACTTAGGGTAAAAGAGGCCCTAAGTATAGGAAACAACAGGAGTAATGAAACGGAATGATGAGAGAACACTCAGTTCGTTCACCCCCCTATACTTAGGACAAAGCATGTCCTAAGCAAGGCACACACGAGAATGGGGTGAATGATCAATACGGAAGATAGACAGAGGTAGGCAAAAGCGAATATACAACAGAAATGGATGTACAAAGGATCAAGAAGGTCGAAAGCAAACCTTCTTGCGGGACCGCTGAGGGATGGATCTGGTATGGTGCTGGTCGACATCGGGGTTCTCAGATGACACAAACCGATCATGGTCAACGAGGTGTAGGTCCTCAGTGGTCCTAGGGTGAAGAGGCACAGACGAGTGAGTGGAAGAAGTACGACTTGGTCCAGCCTTATGAGTCTCGCTGATATCAAAGTGGAATGTGACGAACTTATCATTATCGGAAGAAGTGTAGTCAGTCTCGTCCTGCTAGTCTTATCCAGGTCAAAACCAAAAGGAACGAACTCATCAGTGGAAGTAGTCGAGCTCTGTTCGTCCTCTACAATCTCAACCGGATCATCTTTTTCATCAAAAGGCCCGAATTCTCGAATAAAAGCAACCAAATCAAATCCGACCTTTATCTCATCTAAATCTAATTGAACAGGAACAGACTCAACAATGAAAGTAGTCAAATCATGTACTTCTTGTCTAGTCTCTAACTCTGCCCTCCGCTCAATGGTATCAATCGTGTAGATCCCGCGGATGTCATCAACACAATGCCAAGTTCAAAAGAAGGAACTCCGAGGTCCATGCTTTCTAAGTCTTCCTCCTTGGAGAGGAATTCTCGGGTCTCAGGGGAATCTAACATACACCAAAAATCTCTGATAGTCTCATCAAGGTCATGGTCCTCAAGGTCAGCCAAGATAGGTGTAATCACATCAGGTGCAGGTCTCTGGTCAGCAGTGGGTGCGGTGACCAACACTTCGCTCTCGTCAATAGGACAAAAGTGAATCTCTCCTGATACATAATCAATAACAACCCCTACAGAGGCGAGGAATGGTCGTCCCAGGATGATTGGAGGGTGCTCCCCTGTGGAGGTCTCTATGGGCAATACGACAAAATCAATATTGTAGCTCATGCCCTGAATCGAGATAACAGTGTTTTCAAGGATACCCTTCGGCCTCTTGATAGATCCATCAGCAAACTGAACTATCATCCTGGACTTCTTGAGAGGCCCTAAATGAAGAGACTGTACCAACGAGAAGGGTAGTATGCTAATCGAAGCACGACCAATGAGGAGAGTGTGATCACATGGGAAGTCAGAGGTGGTGCAACTAATGAAAGGTGTGGCAGTATTCCTTTTCCTAGGAATGGGACGGTGAGTGATGGCGTGGGCAGTGACCATGGTCAAAATATGACGCTCAGATCTGCTCCTCCGCTTTCACTTCTCAGGAAGAGGAGCAGATAAATCAGTCATGGCCTGCTGAAGTGGGGCATGTATGATCTCATGAATGGTGGCCACCACTTCGGATTCAGTCAACATTTTTTTTCAATTTTTGGACCTCCTCCATAGAAGGGAGGAAGTCAGAATCAACATATACACGAGGAATGCCAAGAGCACTATGTACAGCGGCATCCTCGGGGTCAAAGGTGGGACAAAGTGTGAATGAATGTGTGGTCAAATGATCTGGAAAATGGCCACTCTTTTCAAAATCTGACTCAACCAAAGGTCTTTCGAAATCTTTTTGAATTTTTAATAATTTCTCATTTTTTTGTTTTTGGGTGATTGCAAGCTTTCATGGAAATCCTCGAGTGAACCCATATCATCAAATGGTGGAGAATCACAGTCGCTTTATTTATGCTAATGAGGTTGTCAATCCTCTGTCTCATATGATCCATCATCTGGGTCAAGTGCTCAAGGGTGGACTCCATGAAAGGTGACTCTAATAGATCAGTCTCGGGTGGATGTCAGGGTGGAAATTATGAAGGTGGATGTGGGTAATCTGAAGGTGGATGTGGATGTGGATAAAAGTTCGAGTCCTGATACAATGGCTGAGGCGGGTATGTACAAAAATCAGGAGCAAAGTCCTCCTGGAAAAAGGGATGTGGACCGGCTGGAGAGAATGAGGGATCCACAAAGTCCGGATAAAATACGTTCCAGTCGACCATGTCGAAACAAGAGGCAAATTATCAAGAGAGCACATCAGTAAAATCAAGAGAGGTGGAAAAAAGGTGCAAATGCGCAGAGGCGATCTAGAATTCACACAAGTAGTCACAAGCAAACTCACAAAACAAACCCTCAATTCACCTACTCAACTCGGTAGAGACCGTAAAAGTGCGATCTTTTTATCTTGTCTGTTTTAGAGTTAGGTGAGAAGTTCAAAAGTTGCACAAACACGTAGGGGGCTGAAATGGGATTTTGGCACTAATCCTTAGTGTGCGCGCGAGCAAGTAAAAGCGAAGACAATGAGGGGATTACTCGCCCCAATACAAGATTTTTCTTTTTGGCCTTTGTTAGGGTCAAGTAATGTTAACAGTCCCAATTTTATTTGTTATCACTTTTTTTGGTTTTTAGTGAGAAATGCATGCACCTAACGAGGAGTCAATTTTACTTTGCACCTAGGTGATAAAAATCAGAGATAGAGAGGCGGAAAAGCAATGTAAGCAGTAAAACGATGATGAATGCTAAAGTATAAATGCTCACCTTGCCTCTAGTACTCTACATGCAAGGATGCTCAGCAGAATTGAAACCTATCTATATGCAAATGCAAAGCCGATGAAATTGCCCTAAGTTTTAGAAATTGCTATTATCGTGAAGAACCAATGCTAATGACTCAGAATGGAACCAAAATGTCCGATCTTGGAGTCTCCTCGGTGCTCACCACAATGGGTCCTGCAAGCGCTGTATGGATAACTCTCGTGGCACGGTGGTTTCAAGACTAAGTGAGAAGCAATTTAAAATTTGACTAAGTCCAAACGTAGACTATAGGTGCAAGCAAATATATTAGTGTTTGGCCTTAATCCATCTAAAACAAAGGGCTCAGTCACACAAAATAAAGAAAACAAAATTGAGAAACAAAGGAAAAAAATGCGAAGAAAGTCGACAAAACTATGGTGAGCCCCCAAGTGAACAAACACTTGGTAATTGGGCCTGGAAGTTCAAAGTCCAGGATACCTATATTATTACAAATAATAGGTCTCTCTCTCTCTCACAAAAATTACACAAGTAAATAAATGCACAAAAAATTGCTTAAAAATGCGACTGTATTCTCAAGTCCTCCCCGCCTCCTTCAATGCTAGGTCAGAAGTCTCACACCGTGTTCACGTGGGTGCGCAGGTGCCTTGAGTAGAGCACCTCCCTCGATCTGCGATTCCTCGCACAAAGTCAACAAGAGAGGATGATTAGACAATTAAAACAATTATATCAAATAAATGAGCAAATTATAGACAAATATCACAATCAAGCAAAAAGACGATCTATGCGCTGTTGCTCCCCGGCAACGACGCCATTTGTTGAACTGGATTTTGCGAAGGTCGTGTAATTCACAAGGGGAATCGACAGTCGTTGATTTGACCTCACACAAAATCCAATTCAAACAACAATTAACCCACAATAAAGATTAAACAATGAAAAGCAATATGTGGAGTTAAAATTTATTATAACTCTACAAAATATGTGTACAATGCAAGTAATGCAGAGTGTCAAAAATAGGAAGCAAGCAGGTGGATTGGGACAATAATGCTTAAAAAATGAATGTGATCAATTTGTATGAAAGTGTGCTATTTTTGTGGGGTTTTAATTTTATATTTTTTATTTGATTTTTGATTTACTGATTTTGTAGTTTCTTTTTATTTTATATTTTTATATTTTCTTTTTCTCTTAATAAGAATATAAAACTATATAAGATATATATGCACAAGAGAGATGAGAGAGATATATAAATAGGTAAAAACAGCCACAATAAAAGAAGTAAAATGTTTTTGTACTTTTTTATATTTTTCTAATATTTTTTATGATTTTTCAATATTTTTTTATATTGTTAGGTATTTTCTAAGTTCAAAATACTTAAAACAGTGAATAAAATTAATAGTCAAAATTAAATGGAGATGAAAAATGTCAAAAAGTGACAAAAATTCTAGAGTGAAATTTTAAAGTAAAGATAATACAATAAAGAAAATTTAGGAACAAAAAACAAAATTTTTAGATTTTTTTATGGATTTTATAATTTTTTATGATGGTTTTAGAGTTTTCTATTTTTATAAGTTTTCTTTTATATTTTAGTGGTTTTTGTTCTGAAGAAAAAAGATGCAAAAACACATAAAATACAATTTTTTTCAGAATTATTCAAAAATGATTTATAATTATTTTGTAATGCAGATAATGAAGAAAATGCATGCTTTTGAATTTTTATAAATAATAAAATGTAGCAAAAATGTGAAATAAAAATATGATGTGATAGATCAATGCAACATGCACACGATGTTTTTTTAGAGATTTATATATTCATGAAATAAATAGAGATAACAAAGAGAAACTACACTACTAGCAAGGGCATATTTGCAAATAGTCAAAATGCGAGAGCTAAAGTGTAAAGTTTCCACAAAATATATAAGTAAACAAATAACTTTCTAGACTAAAATAGATAGAACCCTAGGTGTACAACTGCAAAATTGCCAGTCACGTGCACGGGGCACGTGACCTGGCAGGGACCAAAAGGTAATATTACAAAACCTTATGGGGGGGGGAAATGTGCAAACAGTACAGAAGTTTTTAAATGGACTATGAAATATTTAACATTAATTATAAAATACAAAAATGCCTAGGTGATAAATGCAAAATACCCAGGCGGGCGCGATCCGACGGCCGCGGTCCTTTCACTTATCCACGTGGCGCTTCGTGGATTCGCGATGACGGTTCGCGGGCAACTACAGATATCAGATCAAGCAAAGACGATCAACGGCTGAGACTGGCCAGGATCTGACGGCTGCTGTGCGGTGTGGAGAGGGGCCTTCGATCTAACGACGGAGGGCCTTGAAGGAAGAACTTCGCCGGAGCGAAGTTCCTCCGGCCTGATCGTGCTTCTCCGACGGTCTTCATTGCTTCAAAATGGCGCTCGAAGCTCCTGCTGGTCTTCTGAATTGGCTTGCAGTGCCCAAAAATGCCGGTGCTCACTAGAGCTCTCAACCTGGGTCAAGGTCTAAGATGAGCTCCAAGAAGCTTCGGCGGAATCCAAAATGCACCACAGGTTCTTCAATACGCATGTTGACATACAAAACATAGTGAAGGGGTCGAGGGCAAACTGTCTCGACCCTACTGTGGCGAGATGGAATGCGTATGTGGCGAAAATGGAGAGTGGGTGATCGATGGGAGAAATCAAGAGGAAAGTGCTAGTCAAATCCTAAGGCTCTAGTGAAACTAAGAAAATTCATAAAAGAAGAAGATAAAACTGACCTCAACTAGCCTAAATCAGGAGATGAAAACCTCACGACGGCACACCAGAGATGGGGGTGGATCTGCTCCTACGCCTGCCTAACCTTGCCGCGAGGGAGGTGGAGGATATCCTGTCACGAGCTCCAGTCCAGAGCTCGCCAAAGAGAGAGAAAAGACGGTCAAAAGAGGGTTCAAGTTTGAAATAATAAGTCGGGTGATTTTTGTACAACCGACATGACAGAGCTCAAAGGTCGAGGGACAACGGGCGAGACAACAATTGAATCCCCAAAGTATACCATGGGTGTATATCTTTGGTCTATGGGGAGAAAAAATGCAGAAGGCATCGACATGAAACATTGAAAGATGAAGCCTCGAAAAATCCTCGAAATCAGATAAAACAAGATTCTGACAGGCTGCAGACCTCGGTCAGAGAGTTGACCGAGGTCAACAAAGGGTGAAGCTCGTTGGTCCACGTGGACCAACTAGAAAAAACCCTGCAAAAATTATTTGTAAAATAGTTTAAAAATAGTAAATGATTTAATAATTATAGATTATTGAATGCAAATTTTTTATTTTTATATATTATTTTATTAAGATTTTTATTTATTTTTTAGAGGTTTAAAATTACAAATTACCTTTTGGTTATATATAGGTATATTTGTCTATATATTTTGATGTTTTATTTTTATTTTGTATATTTAATTTTATTATTGTTTATAATTTTGTATATTTAAAACTTAATTTTATACACTTGAATATATTTTTATTTTATTTTTTTCTGATGTTTTTTATACAATTAAGTAAATAGTTATATTATTCATATAGGTAAAGTTATAGGTATTTCATCTATGTATTGGATACAAATATTTTATTTTCTATTTTCTTTGTTTTTTATTCCTGTTTTAATATACATACACTATAGATAATATTTTACTAAATTATAAAAATATAAAAGTATAAAAATAATGAATAATAAATAAAATAATATTTTAATTGGTATAAGTATACAAGAAGGGTTCAAAACTCAACTTTCAAACAATAACTCCAAAAAATATGAAACCACCCTCATTAATTAGCTTATTAAAAGTTATATACAATTAAAGGTGATTTTGATACATTTCGAGTTTTTATTTGAGAGATACATGTCTGGGAAGTTGGGATTTTGGAAACTTATTCAGATCATAACTTTTTATCCATGCATTATTTTTGTATGAAATCAATTTTGTATTTTTTTATATTAATTATCTACAACTTTCATGTTCAAAGATTCTTTATTTGAAGTATAAAAAGTGGAACTAAAAATAGGCCCAAAGTGAATAAAGAATGAATTAAATAAAAGGTATTTTTATTGTATTTTGGCCCTTATCCCCCTTAATTTATTCCTTGTCTACCTAGTCATCAAGATGCCTAGGTATCGGGGTTTCGAGTCATAAAATGTTTTCCATATTTTATTCCTTTTCTTTTCTTTTCTTTATTCTATAGTTTTGGCTTTAAAAACCGTATTTTATACACAATTTGTACTATAATGCATGAATGATAAAATGCCTAAATTAACGCTATTTACACGCATTTACTAGGGTGTTTAAGGCCAAAATGATAGAATAAAGATGATGAAATGAAGATTCATCATCTATCTTGATGACTATATCCCCTTTATCAAGATTATTAGTTTCCTGAAATAGATGCAATAAATTGCATACATTAACAGAAGCACCAGAATCAACAACCCAACTTCCTTCTCGTCCCAAGAGAAAGTTAGTTTTAATGATGAAAGTAGATTTCATACCTGCAGGGGATTTACCTTTATCGACAAATTTCAGATTACGCCTCCAGTGTCCCGGCTTCTTGCAATGGTGACAAATGTCGATTTTCTTCGATGCAATCAACATGGATGCATTGGAAGATGAGCCGACGCCTTGACTCTTCTTATTTATCTTTTGAGATGGGCCCTTCCGAAAACCTTTCTTCTGACCGTGCTTTCCTTTGACTTGTGAGACCATTGCACTGCCAAAGGGGCCATTCTTCCTCAATACATCTTCAGCAGACTTTAATGCAACTAATAGCCCATCGTTAGTATAATCAACTTTGCTCATGTGGGAACGTGATAACAAAGTTGTTGAAAGACTTAGGACGTGAAAATATAATAATGTCAACCGGCATATCTGCATCCATGTCAACGCCTAGGGTTTCGAACTCAGAAAGGTACCCAAAACATTTTGGTACATGTTCTCTGAGAGAGGTCCCCTCCTGCATCTTGCAGCGAATAAGTTCTCTCATTATGTTATAACGCTGTGTGCGGTTTACATCACCGAATATTTCTCTCAGATTTTTCCATAATATCATGGTAAGTGTCCATAGCCACATGTTGCTTCTACAGAACATTGGATAATGAACACAGAATGTAACACCTTGCCAAATTACGATCTTCATCATTTTTCTCATTGAAAGAAATTTCTTTCGGAGTTTTAGGGTCCTTGCACTTGTCCTTAGACAACACATAGGAGATGCACTTAGCAGAAAGGACAAGCTGTAAATTTCAGATCCAATCCGAATAATTTGGCCCGATCAACTGATTGACCTCCAAGATCCTGCTAAGTGGGTTCATGGACTTCATTTTCTAAAATTAAGAAGGCACTATATTAGAGCATATAAATAATTCTTTATTCAATTTTAAAATCTTTGATTAAGGATATTTTAATCAAATTAGTCTTGCCTTCTCAACTTTGAAAGTTCATTCCCATAATCACTTTCAAAGTAAGAGATATACTTACCGCTATATCTCTAGCAAGAACTGTGATTTCCTCTTTACCTTTGACTCATCCCGATAATATGAGAACCCATAACTCGGATAAAGGGAAGCAGGACACATTTTGCCTTGCAAGTCCAACTTGCATTTTCCAAGTCGGTCTTTAACTCCTGGGCCCACCAACCTATGGTGATGTTGACCCATCGTTAATTGAACCAACCATCAACATGATTAGTACTTGCTATGTGGAGTCCAATATTGCCCCTATAATATGAAGACCCGATATTGGGGTCACTATGCATATGACCTTACTCTTTAGAGACATAAAGAACCTGATCGAGATGCGCTTGTATACATGAGTTATCACTTCAGACATACGTCTCCTACATACAATCTCAGGCGATGGAACCCTTCGCCTTGACGGGAGACCATGAATGTCACTTATGTGATCCTCCACCTCATATTCGAATTTTAATTAATTATCATGAATCACATTCATATAATTAATTCCTCCAAGGGAAATACACATCTATTCATAATAGAGTATTTTTAATTGGACATAATTTATTTAATTACATTAAATCAATTATCAATCCAATTCAATCAACAAACTTGATTGTTACTTGAAAGGATAATATAATGTCAAAGTACGTATTATTCAGATTTTAATAATTAGAAAAATACATCACGATCTTCTAGAATTATCCCTTCCATACCCGCTGTCAGGGCCAATACTGACGTGAGTGGGATAGACTGCACACAGTGCAACCTGCTACCCCAACGCTCCTCGACTTGACACCATATCCGCCTCGAGAAAGGATAATACCAAATCGATTACTTTGTACTTGAGATGATAACCAGTTTTTCAACCGGAGTTAAATCTTATAATAATCAAAACCATTTTGATTTATATTATAAGGAAATTTGCTAAACAAATTCTCAATCTTATTGAAGCAAGTTTGTTTGTTGGAAATAAGATCATCTGACTAATTTAAGATCTAGATCTTATCTAATCAATTATTGGTTAAGGAAATGTCATTTAAGGAAATATTATTAATTAAATATTTATCCATAATTATTCTAAGAACTTAACCATTAATTTTATTAATTTATTAAATGACAATCAAAAGGTTCCTAATTAGGAATGTAATTTCCAGCAGTGACCCTCATTTACTAAAATTAGCATATCTCAATCAGTTTAAATCCAAATAATTCATTATAAGTTTCCAAAGATTGATAATTTGATTTACAACAAAACCCAAGTGAAAACATGCATTTGTAGCATTTCAAAATAGTAATAAACTCTTTAGTTACATCAAGATTCGCCATTCCTGAAACAACAGATATATGTTCATTAAAATGATCATAACTTGAGCAATTAGATTCCAAATCAAGCAAACTTAAATCCTACGATTTCCTTATTTAATGGGAACATAATACAAGTGATAATTCTTGTTTAGAAATTTTAAACAGGTCCGAAGTATTCACTAGATATGGATGCTAGAATGAAATGTGATAAATTTTTGCAAACTCTAATGAACCCACGTCTTCATAGGTTTATGGATCACATCCAAAACCTCCAACTTGGATATGAAACCACTTGAAGGATATGGAATAATCCTTAAGCGCATCACAAAAGTGTGAGGATCGTATCGTATATAGTCAAGAGTGACTAGTCAAACTAGTTGCTCCATGCAACAGAATTTAAAAATTTCATGCGATGAAACCATATGATCCAAGAAAACTTCTTGGATCATTTCCATCTAAACTTCATAATAGGTAAAGTAATAAGTCTTGTAGTGCGATCGAGTCTCTGAGAGAGGAGACCTCCTATCTCAAGTCCGATATAAGGAGGAGACGCTTGCGAGCGTGGGGATGAATCACATTCTTCTCGCAATCCAAGCTGTTTATCCAAGCAAAGAACTCCTAATATCGTCACACGAGATCATACATATTCTTCACGAGCGAAGAAGTCCAAAGATTATAGAGAGTCTAGGGTAGTCGAATCGACGACACAATGGCGATGCGACAACGATGATGTCTTCCCTCTAGGGTTTGTGTGGACGGCCACCCAATGAGAGAGAGAGAGAGGATGTGAGATTGAAGAGAGAGAGAGAGAGAGAGAGCTTATTGTCATAATGAATGTTTTGTCACTTAAAGATCAAGGGGTACCTCTTCTTATATATTATTTTGGGTGTCCATGGATCACAATTCATGGATGTCACAAAATCAATGTGTGTTGTACTTCTTTCAATTGCCAAGATTTTGATGGAAAAATACAACAACAATTAATTTAAATTATATATATATTTATAAATCAATATAAATTAATCCTAAAATTAAATAAATAAAAATGGAGATAATGGAATGGATACCACACTCTACCATATAATAAAGTGGATGGCCACCCTTTCCTAATAGGATTGGGTGGCCGTCCACCCTTCGAACATGGAAGGGTGAATCTCATGCAATGTCATGATATTGCATTATTACTTGAAAATCTCCATGATTCACAAAAACACTTGTTGTAAATAATTCAAAAAAAATCATAATTATTTTGTGAATATTGCAATCTTGCCATAGGAAATTTGTGAATCAAATTCACAATCCTAAATAAAATGTGATTTACATTTTTAATTAATTATCCAATGTGAATCCAATTCACAACAATAATTAGTCAACAAATATACATCATAATATGCTCTCTTGATACATTATAAATTACATTTATAATATATTATGAATAGTTGGATAATGATATCCACATTATTCATATCCATGATAATTAAATCACATTTAACTATATTAGATTATCATTCTCATGCCTTCAAATAATATGAATCAAATTCACATTATCCATGATAATTGAATTACATTTAATTATCCATTTCTCAATGCTTAGATGTAATTCAAAAATGGAATTATTCTTGAACTCTTTCAAGAATAATGCACTTTCTCCGCAGATAGTTGGAGATAAGGACATGGCGATTGTATGTTCCATGTATAATGACTTGGATATTGAGATCACATCTCAAATCCAGATCCCACGGACCTCTCATAGATGCTTGATTAAATCAAGGCCGTAAACCTAATCTTCTTTTTGCATATGAATCTCATTCAGAGCATTGTCTGGATCAAGATAATGTCTTCTCTATCAGGAAGAGTCACTAAAATCCAGACAAGTTTCGTCACTCCCTCGGAATGGAAGCGTCATAGTTATAATCGTTTATTATCACATCACACTCAGATATTCCTAATACATGTACATACTGTATATTGGAAGACCTATGATAAACCCTGAAGATATAGATTAATTTTACATTGTCATCCTCAGGGTTTCATCATCAAGTTTCTCAATCTTGGTCATTGGGAGTCAGTGTCGGTCATATGCTTTCCCAAAGCATATATGATACCTTCAAACTCTTGTTATGCTTCCACATCACGATGACCATGCATGGAATTTGATTGGTCCCAATACCTCATGAGTGAGCTCATGTCTTCTGGTTCACAATTGAGCCTGTTTGATCCCTTTGAGAGATCGTATTACTCATATGGCCTTACATGCACACCAGCTCACTGGTGTATAGACCTTGGTTAGGTCATAAACCTATTGGTCTGCCAAATGTACACACTCAGACATATAGAAACACATATGTCTCCGGTCAAAGGATGTGTGCCTGGGTCATGATAGTATACGACAAAGGACTTTGGTTATATCGATCCCGTTAAGTCAACTCTTTGACCTGACTAATCTGACATCTTTGAATCTTTATTCCCATGCAGAGGACCTGGATCAAGAGGTCAGTCATATATCAACCACTGGGTTTTACACCTAATGAGTTTTACCCCTTTAGGTGGATCCTCTAGGGTCCTACACCATTCTTATGCATGGAGTCAATCTTTGACTTCATTGCTAGAATCCATCTATCCATGTCATGATCTGCGAATGCTTCATCAAATGAAGCAAGATCATTGTTAGTCTAACCTGACACATGAAATCCATACCTTTCAGGTGGTGCAACCACCCTCAAACTCCTTCTAAGAGGCATGGGTGTTTCATCTTTATTTATTTCTTCAGTTTCAGGTTCAGGAACCTCAGAATCCTCTAGGGACTCAATGAGTTCTTCTACTTCATCTTTGTCTTGACCTTTAAGGAAGTCATCCTCCAGAAATCTTACATATCTAGAGAGTAAAAAGTTCTGGGTTTCATGATCACAAAGCTGGTATCCAATACCATCTTTATCATACCGAATGAAGTAACACTCACGAGAGCGAGATTCCAGCTTGCTTGCATCCACGTTCTTTGCATGAACCAAACAACCCCAAACCCTCAAGTGATTACCACTAGGTTTGGTTCCATACCAGAGCTCTTGAGGAGTCATAAGTACATATTTGCTAGGAATCTTATTCAGGATATATATTACAGTCTTTACTGCATATCCCCAGAAATTGAGAGGTCAATGTGCTTTTCTCATCATTGAATGGACCATGTCCATGATGGTCCTGTTGTGTCTTTCAGCAACACCATTAAGTTGGAGGGTTTCAAGAGGAGTGAGATTGGAGACAATTCCATTTTCTACAAGTCACCTTGAATTCATCTGAGAGGTATTCTCCTCCTCGGTTAACTCGAATCTATTTGATCTTCCAATTAGTTTGGTTCTCAACCAAAGCCTTGAACTCTTTGAACTTTTCAAAGGTTTCGGTTTCATGATGTAGAAGAAACATAACCTCGTATCGCGAATGGTCATCAATAAATGTCAAATAATATCGATATCTATTTCGAGTCGCGGTACTGAAGGGACCACATACATCGGTATGTATTGGGTCAAGAATACCTTCGTATATGGAAAGTCACCCTAGTCATTTTACCTCGAATATAATATTTACACGTAGGAAAAGTTTGAACCCGCAGATAATCTAAAGGTCCATCCTTTATCAATCTAATGATCCTATCAACAGATAAATGACCAACCCTTTAGTGTCAAATCATATTCAAATGATCTCCATCCTCCCTAGATCTTTTAGGTTTTTACTAGTGGTAGTAACATACATGATATGTTCATCAATGCATAATTCATAGAGTTTACCAGAAGTCAAAACACCATCCGTAATATGTATATCATAATGATTTATGACTAGTTTCTTACAGAAAAAGAATGAATATCCACTTCTAATAAGTTTAGATACATATATTAAATTCCTTTTGACTTCGGGTACATAAATACACTCTTTAAGTATAAGGACTCTTTGAAGGATATGGAATAATCTTTAAGCGCATCAAGCGTGATGATCCTATCATATACGATCTATAATGACTAGTCACACTAGTTGTTTGATGCATCAAAATTTAAAAAAAGTTCATGTGAAAACCACATGATTAAAGATCTCTTCTTGAATCATTTCATCTAAACCATATAGTAGATAAAGGAATACCTCTCATAGAGTGGTTGCGATAAATCCTCTAAGAAAAGAGACCTCATGTCTCAAGTCCGATCTTCGGAGGAGACACTTGCAAGCATGGGGATGAGTCACGTGCTCCTCGCAATCCAAGATGTTGATCCAAGCAAAGGAACTCCTGGTCTTATCGCACGAGATCGAACATCTCCTTCGTGAGAGAGACACACCAAAGAAGATGGAGAACCAAGAGTCGTTGAGGTGGCAACACAACGACGAAGCGATAATGGAGTCTTCTTCCCTCTAGAGTTAGGTGGACGACCGCCAATGGAGAAAGAGGGAGAGAGGGTGTGAGAATGAGAGAGAGGAGAGAGCTTGTTGTAAACTTGTAACCTTCATAGAAGGACAAGGGGTGCCTCTTCTTATATAGGGTTTTGGGAGTCCATGGAACACAATCCATGGATTAGACAAAATCAATGGATAATATTTACTTGTACTTCTTTCAATGGTCAAGATCTTGTTGTAAAAACACAACAATAATTAATTTAATTTAGATTAAATATATTTGATAAATCAATATTTTTCAATCCTAAATTAAATCAAGTAATCTTGGACATAATGGAAAGGAGAATCTCCCCTTTCATATACCAGTGGTGGACATCCTCCTCTTTCCTTGTTGGAATTGGTGTACGTCCCTACTCCTTTTAGGAGAGGGAGATTTCCAATGCAATATCCAAGATTGTATGATTCCATGTATCTCCAATATTTACAATAACAACTGTTGTAAATTATTCTACAAAAATAATTCATAATTATTTTGTGAATATTGCAATCTTGACATTGGAAATTTGTGAATCACATTCACATCCAAATTAAAATGTGATTTACATTTTCAATTAAATATCCAATGTGAATCAATTCACGCCAATAATTAGTGAACAAATATAAGTCATAATTATCTCTCTCTAATACATTATAAATCACATTTATAATAAATTATGAATAATTGGATATCACCATCCACATTATTCATATCCAAAATGATTAAATCACATTTAATCACATTGGATAATCATTCTCATGCATTAAAATAATATGAATAAAATTCACATTATTAATGATAATTAAATCACATTTTATTATCCATTTCTCAATGCTTACATATAATTCAACTATGGAATTATTCTTGAACCCTTTCAAGAATAATGCATCTTCTCCGCAGATACTTGGAGATAAGGACACGCCAATTGTATGCTCCACGTATAGTGACTTGGATATTGAGATCACATCTCAAATCCAGATCTCATGTACCTTTCATAAATGCTTAATTAAATCAATACCATAAATCTAATCTTCTTATTGCATCTAAATCTCACTCAGATCAATGTCCAACACTTGGACCAAGATTAGATTACTTCTCTACTAAGACAAGTCACTAAAACCACAAACCTATTTAATCACTCCCTTAGAATGGAAGCATCATGGTTATACAATCGTTTACGATCACATCACCCTCAGGTATTCCTAATACTTGTACATCCTCCATACTGGAAGACCTATGATAAACCCCGAAAATATAGATCAATTTTACATTGTCATCTTTAGGGTTTCATCATGAAGTTTCTCAATCTGGGTCATTGGGAGTCGATATCAATCGTATGATTTCCCAAAGCATATATCATACCTTCGAATTCTTGTCATGCTTTCAAAGCATTACAACCATGCATGGAATTTGATTGGTCCAAATACCTTACGAGTGAGCTCATGTCTTCCGGTTCACAAGTGAACCTGTATGATCCCTTTGAGAGATTGTATTACTCATATGCCCTTACATGCACACCAGCTTGCTGGTGTATAGACATTGGTTAGATCATCAACCTTTTGGTCTGCCAAATGTATACACTTAGACATATAGCAACACATCTGTCTCTAGTCAGATGATGTGATCGATATAGGACTTTGGTTATCTCGATCTCGTTAAGTCAACCCTTTGACCTAACTAATTTGACACCTCTGAATCATTATTCTCATGTAGAGGACCTGCATCAAGAGGTCAATCAGATATCATCCTAATGAGAAAAGATTGTTATCTCCTACTCAGGTTGGAGATCATCTCTTAATAATCATTTGATGGTGCTTGATGAGTCCTCAATCTAACTCCTTAGATATTCATCCGAGCACTAGCCTATATGATTCAATTAATGAATCAACATCTGTATGATTATAAAAACGACTATGGATTACTTTCCAAATTTCATATTAATTGGAGTTATCATGTGACTTAAATAGACTATAGAGTGATTTTGGTAAATGATTTTTAATTAAATTCACTCATATTATTTTTGTGAAATTCCAACTATCCTGGATTGCATATTAATATACCTTTTTGTGATAATTTGCTCTCTAGCTAAAAGGATAATGTAGATTTATTAGGAATTAAATACTTCCGATCACTCTGGTTTCATTAAAAAATCCACGAAAAATTCATATATTGTCAGAATATTCCAAAAAATTACTATAGCCTCATTTCATCATGTTTTATTTCTAGTAAATCTTCTATAACATTTTAATTTTGTTTGTGAGAAAAATTACATGAAAACCCATAAAAATTTGTATTTTCATTATTGCATTTTAACCCATAAAATTCCAAAAAATGTGTTTTTCATTCATTGCGAGATTAGGTTTTTAGGAAAAATATAATTTAGCTAAATTTGGTTAATTTAACATATAATCCGAGTTAGCGACTTCCCATCCATCAATCACCGTCGGAAGCTCCCTCATCCATCATCATTTTTCTTTATTTGAACCTATTAACTTCGACCAGAGTATCATCTTTGTTAAGAGCAATAACTGTAGATTATGGGAGTAATTTGGTTCAGAAGATCGGGCTTTGGAAGCTATTGAGAATTGCGACCACCCATAGCTCTAGGTTAGAGATCTGATGTCTTTGCACCTCATCATTGTTTTAGATTGATAGAGCGCAGTAGCAAGAACGTGTGGAGACTTACATGAGTCTATTTGGTTGAATATCGGGCGATATCTCTTCGATTGAAGCTCGTCGCACCCAACCTTCATCACAGGTCATCCACATACTCTTAGATCCATTGGATGAAGAACAAAAGTTCTAGATGTCATCTCTTCCATATGGGAATCCCTAATTCCAAGCCATAGATGAGACCCAGAGCAGATCCAAGCCATTCAAGTGTATCTTCTTTTCAGTCGTTCCATCAGAGCTCAGAGCCATCCCAATTATTTGTTCTGCCACATATATTAATGGTAAAATTACACCCTAGACCTTGCATGTTTAAATTTTATAAATAAGACATTGAGAGGACACGTCACCATTGTGCTTGTTTAGTTAATTGAATATATTTCCCTCATGTTTATTTCATTTACGTTTCAGTCTAGTTTGCTTGTATAAACATGCATTATGTGACATTTGGTTAGTTTGCAATACATCCCTTGCAGTTGTTTGGTATTATTTAACTCCTAGGACTTAAATAAACCTTTTGAGGTTCATGTCAGTGCACCTCACATGCACCGACATGCTCTCTTTTGAACAATTATGGGTTTGACCCTGTAATTTTCTCTTTGTTATCCTTTAGTCTTGAAATAATTTTCTCCAGTATGACAACTCAATGATTCCCCAATCTAATAACTCATTCCTCGAGGAGCAGGGTGTTCCCTTCTAAGTTCAAGTGACAACCATCTCAAAATGAGGGGGTGAAGAAGAATGGACGGTAGCTAGTGTAGATACCTATCCTGGGATGCTAGACCAGTGTAGTCAAGTCATCCAGCTGCAGGCTCACATGATTTGACTTGAAGCTCAAGTTTTCTTATTGACTATACAACTATATGTACACTCCGGCATGCATTTTTATTTTTGTACAAGCCTGACCACTTTTTTGGAGTTTTTTTTCTCTTTCTTTCTTTCTTTTTTTTCTTTTTTTGAAATACTATTCACAACAACATTTACATAGGGAGTTTTTTCCTCTTGAGCCAGTAGACTATCCCTCTTTTGAAGCTTTATTGCAACCCACACTCTCCTATCTTTAATACTCATCATCACCGGACGGGTTGGGGTGCATTTCCCTCCCTAGATGAGGATAAATGTTTCCACCTGTGTGCGTCTCATACCAGCAAATCCATCCCCCTCATCACTCCAACTAAGTTTAGCCAAGTGAAAGGTGCATGTGTCCAAGTTAGGTCATTATCGACAAGAGTTGTGCGTGTGCTACAAAATACTCTACTTAGGCAGTCAAGAATCCATTAAACCAAATCTCGTGATCCTTAAAGAATTAAGTCAACTAGACCCGAGGTACCTCAATTCCAGCTCTTATAAGGTTCCTGTTAATTAGGTAGATTTAAGGTCCAACCAAGCTCCAATCTTCGGATGTTTCTTAGACTTGTTCAACAATAAAACTCGATCCAAAAAATGCTCATGCTATGCAAATGCTATGCATAATGCAGAAAATATTTTTGTAATGCAATTTTCAAAGTTTTTGATCTTTTTATGGAATTTTGAAAGATGATGCATATGCATTTTTGGGTTTTTTAAGAAATGTTTTCAAATATTTTTGGTATTTTAGTTTTGCAAATGTTTTTGGGATTTTTGAAAATAAAAGATTTTGTTGAAAAACTAGGTACAAATATTTACACAGGGATGCATCTTATATTTACAAGTAGTAGATTTTAAGAATTTATAAAGGGTAAGTGGTCAATTTTATATTAAAAATTTTAGGTAAGATGTATATACTCCTCAAACTTATTTGAAAAGGGTTTTACAAACAATTTTGAAAACTATAGTCCAAAATAATTTTTACAATCATTTTGAAAAGGTTTTCCAAACAGTATATTTAGATTTTTCAAATAATTTTGCAATCATTTTTCAAACATTTGCAAATAGTTTTTCAAACGTTTTATTTCACACAAGGAAAATAATTTTTCAAACAAAATGTTTTACAAAGGTTGAAAACATGTAACAAAACGTTTTCCAAATAGTTTTTAAAAGATTTTCACAAAGATTTGGAAACTATTTTTCAAACATTTTACAAAAAAACATTTTCACCTTATTTAATAATCAGTAAGTACAAAGAGAATTTGAGGAATAATCAACATCTTTTTATTAAGGTTTTTAATGAATTTTAATAGTATAATTAGCCATAATTGTTAGTAAAAATATGAAAGTATGAGTTGTAGCTAAAGTATGAGCTATGTCCTCATAGATCAGAGAGAAAAGAGAAGACATAACTCGTAATGAGTATAGGAAAATCTAAAGAATAAATGAATGGGGGAATGAAAGAACGAATGTGAAGTTGACCATCCCCCCTATACTTAGGATCAAATAATCCTAAGTATAGCAAACTGTACACAAAGCAGGGAGGGTCAAGGGTGGGAATGAACAGATCGTACTCAGATTGTCTCCCCTATGCCTAGGGTAAGATATCCCTAAATATAGATAAGAAGAAGAGACAGTGGAGAGGATCAAAGAATGGAAGAAATCGGGGTGCACACCCCCTTATACTTAGGACAAAGTACGTCCTAAGTATAGAAGACAATAAAAAAGGGGCGACACCTTTTCGGTAGATAAAGAAGATAGAAAAGGAAAAGAAGAAAAGAAGAAAAGAGATATGGAGATGGATAAATATAGAAAAGGATGTACACATCACTCCCCCTATACTTAGGGTAAAAGAGGCCCTAAGTATAGGCAACAACAGGAGTAATGAAATGGAATGATGAGAGAACACTCAGTTCGTTCACCCCCTATACTTAGGACAAAGCATGTCCTAAGCAAGGCACACACGAGAATGGGGTGAATGATCAATACGGAAGATAGACAGAGGTAGGCAAAAGCGAATATACAACAGAAATGGATGTACAAAGGATCAAGAAGGTCGAAAGCAAACCTTCTTGCGGGACCGCTGAGGGATGGATCTGGTATGGTGCTGGTCGACATCGGGGTTCTCAGATGACACAAACCGATCATGGTCAACGAGGTGTAGGTCCTCAGTGGTCCTAGGGTGAAGAGGCACAGACGAGTGAGTGGAAGAAGTACGACTTGGTCCAGCCTTATGAGTCTCGCTGATATCAAAGTGGAATGTGACGAACTTATCATTATCGGAAGAAGTGTAGTCAGTCTCGTCCTGCTAGTCTTATCCAGGTCAAAACCAAAAGGAACGAACTCATCAGTGGAAGTAGTCGAGCTCTGTTCGTCCTCTACAATCTCAACCGGATCATCTTTTTCATCAAAAGGCCCGAATTCTCGAATAAAAGCAACCAAATCAAATCCGACCTTTATCTCATCTAAATCTAATTGAACAGGAACAGACTCAACAATGAAAGTAGTCAAATCATGTACTTCTTGTCTAGTCTCTAACTCTGCCCTCCGCTCAATGGTATCAATCGTGTAGATCCCGCGGATGTCATCAACACAATGCCAAGTTCAAAAGAAGGAACTCCGAGGTCCATGCTTTCTAAGTCTTCCTCCTTGGAGAGGAATTCTTGGGTCTCAGGGGAATCCAACATACACCAAAAATCTCTGATAGTCTCATCAAGGTCATGGTCCTCAAGGTCAGCCAAGATAGGTGTAATCACATCAGGTGCAGGTCTCTGGTCAGCAGTGGGTGCGGTGACCAACACTTCGCTCTCGTCAATAGGACAAAAGTGAATCTCTCCTGATACATAATCAATAACAACCCCTACAGAGGCGAGGAATGGTCGTCCCAGGATGATTGGAGGGTGCTCCCCTGTGGAGGTCTCTATGGGCAATACGACAAAATCAATATTGTAGCTCGTGCCCTGAATCGAGATAACAGTGTTTTCAAGGATACCTTTCGGCCTCTTGATAGATCCATCAGCAAACTGAACTATCATCCTGGTCTTCTTGAGAGGCCCTAAATGAAGAGACTGTACCAACGAGAAGGGTAGTATGCTAATCGAAGCACGGCCAATGAGGAGAGTGTGATCACATGGGAAGTCAGAGGTGGTACAACTAATGAAAGGTGTGGCAGTATTCCTTTTCCTAGGAATGGGACGGTGAGTGATGGCGTGGGCAGTGACCATGGTCAAAATATGACGCTCAGATCTGCTCCTCCGCTTTCACTTCTCGGGAAGAGGAGCAGATAAATCAGTCATGGCCTGCTGAAGTGGGGCATGTATGATCTCATGAATGGTGGCCACCACTTCGGATTCAGTCAACATTTTTTTTCAATTTTTGGACCTCCTCCATAGAAGGGAGGAAGTCAGAATCAACATATACACGAGGAATGCCAAGAGCACTATGTACAGCGGCATCCTCGGGGTCAAAGGTGGGACAAAGTGTGAATGAATGTGTGGTCAAATGATCTGGAAAATGGCCACTCTTTTCAAAATCCGACTCAACCAAAGGTCTCCCGAAATCTTTTTGGATTTTTAATAATTTCTCATTTTTTTGTTTTTTGGGTGATTGCAAGCTTTCATGGAAATCCTCGAGTGAACCCATATCATCAAATGGTGGAGAATCACAGTCGCTTTATTTATGCTAATGAGGTTGTCAATCCTCTGTCTCATATGATCCATCATCTGGGTCAAGTGCTCAAGGGTGGACTCCATGAAAGGTGACTCTAATAGATCAGTCTCGGGTGGATGTCAGGGTGGAAATTATGAAGGTGGATGTGGGTAATCTGAAGGTGGATGTGGATGTGGATAAAAGTTCGAGTCCTGATACAATGGCTGAGGCGAGTATGTACAAAAATCAGGAGCAAAGTCCTCCTGGAAAAAGGGATGTGGTCCGGCTGGAGTGAATGAGGGATCCACAAAGTCCGGATAAAATACGTTCCAGTCGACCATGTCGAAACAAGAGGCAAATTATCAAGAGAGCACATCAGTAAAATCAAGAGAGGTGAGAAAAAGGTGCAAATGCGCAGAGGCGATCTAGAATTCACACAAGTAGTCACAAGCAAACTCACAAAACAAACCCTCAATTCACCTACTCAACTCGGTAGAGACCGTAAAAGTGCAATCTTTTTAACTTGTCTGTTTTAGAGTTAGGTGAGAAGTTCAAAAGTTGCACAAACACGTAGGGGGCTGAAATGGGATTTTGGCACTAATCCTTAGTGTGCGCGCGAGCAAGTAAAAGCGAAGACAATGAGGGGATTACTCGCCCCAATACAAGATTTTTCTTTTTGGCCTTTGTTAGGGTCAAGTAATGTTAACAGTCCCAATTTTATTTGTTATCACTTTTTTTGGTTTTTAGTGAGAAATGCATGCACCTAACGAGGAGTCAATTTTACTTTGCACCTAGGTGATAAAAATCAGAGATAGAGAGGCGGAAAAGCAATGTAAGCAGCAAAACGATGATGAATGCTAAAGTATAAATGCTCACCTTGCCTCTAGTACTCTACATGCAAGGATGCTCAGCAGAATTGAAACCTATCTATATGCAAATGCAAAGCCGATGAAATCGCCCTAAGTTTTAGAAATTGCTATTATCGTGAAGAACCAATGCTAATGACTCAGAATGGAACCAAAATGTCCGATCTTGGAGTCTCCTCGGTGCCCACCACAATGGGTCCTGCAAGCGCTATATGGATAACTCTCGTGGCACGGTGGTTTCAAGACTAAGTGAGAAGCAATTTAAAATTTGACTAAGTCCAAACGTAGACTATAGGTGCAAGCAAATATATTAGTGTTTGGCCTTAATCCATCGTAAACAATCCTAAAACAAAGGGCTCAGTCACACAAAATAAAGAAAACAAAATTGAGAAACAAAGGAAAAAAATGCGAAGAAAGTCGACAAAACTATGGTGAGCCCCCAAGTGAACAAACACTTGGTAATTGGGCTTGGAAGTTCAAAGTCCAGGATACCTATATTATTACAAATAATAGGTCTCTCTCTCTCTCACAAAAATTACACAAGTAAATAAATGCACAAAAAATTGCTTAAAAATGCGACTGTATTCTCAAGTCCTCCCCGCCTCCTTCAATGCTAGGTCAGAAGTCTCACACCGTGTTCACGTGGGTGCGCAGGTGCCTTGAGTAGAGCACCTCCCTCGATCTGCGATTCCTTGCACAAAGTCAACAAGAGAGGATGATTAGACAAATAAAACAATTATATCAAATAAATGAGCAAATTATAGACAAATATCACAATCAAGCAAAAAGACGATCTATGCGCTGTTGCTCCCCGGCAACGACGCCATTTGTTGAACTGGATTTTGCGAAGGTCGTGTAATTCACAAGGGGAATCGACAGTCGTTGATTTGACCTCACACAAAATCCAATTCAAACAACTATTAACCCACAATAAAGATTAAACAATGAAAAGCAATATGTGGAGTTAAAATTTATTATAACTCTACAAAATATGTGTACAATGCAAGTAATGCAGAGTGTCAAAAATAGGAAGCAAGCAGGTGGATTGGGACAATAATGCTTAAAAAATGAATGTGATCAATTTGTATGAAAGTGTGCTATTTTTGTGGGGTTTTAATTTTATATTTTTTATTTGATTTTTGATTTACTGATTTTGTAGTTTCTTTTTATTTTATATTTTTATATTTTCTTTTTCTCTTAATAAGAATATAAAACTATATAAGATATATATGCACAAGAGAGATGAGAGAGATATATAAATAGGTAAAAATAGCCACAATAAAAGAAGTAAAATGTTTTTGTACTTTTTTATATTTTTCTAATATTTTTTATGATTTTTCAATATTTTTTTATATTGTTAGGTATTTTCTAAGTTCAAAATACTTAAAACAGTGAATAAAATTAATAGTCAAAATTAAAATGGAGATGAAAAATGTCAAAAAGTGACAAAAATTCTAGAGTGAAATTTTAAAGTAAAGATAATACAATAAAGAAAATTTAGGAACAAAAAACAAAATTTTTAGATTTTTTTATGGATTTTATAATTTTTTATGAAGGTTTTTAGAGTTTTCTATTTTTATAAGTTTTCTTTTATATTTTAGTGGTTTTTGTTCTGAAGAAAAAAGATGCAAAAACACATAAAATAAAATTTTTTTCAGAATTATTCAAAAATGATTTATAATTATTTTGTAATGCACATAATGAAGAAAATGCATGCTTTTGAATTTTTATAAATAATAAAATGTAGCAAAAATGTGAAATAAAAATATGATGTGATAGATCAATGCAACATGCACACGATGTTTTTTTAGAGATTTATATATTCATGAAATAAATAGAGATAACAAAGAGAAACTACACTACTAGCAAGGGCATATTTGCAAATAGTCAAAATGCGAGAGCTAAAGTGTAAAGTTTCCACAAAATATATAAGTAAACAAATAACTTTCTAGACTAAAATAGATAGAACCCTAGGTGTACAACTGCAAAATTGCCAGTCACGTGCACGGGGCACGTGACCTGGCAGGGTCCAAAAGGTTATATTACAAAACCTTGGGGGGGGGGGCAATGTGCAAACAGTACAGAAGTTTTTAAATGGACTATGAAATATTTAACATTAATTATAAAATACAAAAATGCCTAGGGTGATAAATGCAAAATACCCAGGCGGGCGTGATCCGAAGGCCGCGGTCCTTTCACTTATCCACGTGGCGCTTCGTGGATTCGCGATGATGGTTCGCGGGCAACTACAGATATCAGATCAAGCGAAGACGATCAACGGCTGAGACTGGCCAGGATCTGACGGCTGCTGTGCGGTGTGGAGAGGGGCCTTCGATCTAACGACGGAGGGCCTTGTAGGAAGAACTTCGCCGGAGCGAAGTTCCTCCGGCCTGATCGTGCTTCTCCGACGGTCTTCATTGCTTCAAAATGGCGCTCGAAGCTCCTGCTGGTCATCTGAATTGGCTTGCAGTGCCCAAAAATGCCGGTGCTCACTAGAGCTCTCAACCTGGGTCAAGGTCTAAGATGAGCTCCAAGAAGCTTCGGCGGAATCCAAAATGCACCACAGGTTCTTCAATACGCATGTTGACATACAAAACAGAGTGAAGGGGTCGAGGGCAAACTGTCTCAACCCTACTGTGGCGAGATGGAATGCGTATGTGGCGAAAATGGAGAGTGGGTGATCGATGGGAGAAATCAAGAGGAAAGTGCTAGTCAAATCCTAAGGCTCTAGTGAAACTAAGAAAATTCATAAAAGAAGAAGATAAAACTGACCTCAACTAGCCTAAATCAGGAGATGAAAACCTCACGACGGCACACCAGAGATGGGGGTGGATCTGCTCCTACGCCTGCCTAACCTTGCCGCGAGGGAGGTGGAGGATATCCTGTCACGAGCTCCAGTCCAGAGCTCGCCAAAGAGAGGGAAAAGACGGTCAAAAAAGGGTTCAAGTTTGAAATAATAAGTCGGGTGATTTTTGTACAACCGACATGACAGAGCTCAAAGGTCGAGGGACAACGGGCGAGACAACAATTGAATCCCCAAAGTATACCATGGGTGTATATCTTTGGTCTATGGGGAGAAAAAATGCAGAAGGCATCGACATGAAACATTGAAAGATGAAGCCTCGAAAAATCCTCGAAATCAGATAAAACAAGATTCTGACAGGCTGCAGACCTCGGTCAGAGAGTTGACCGAGGTCAACAAAGGGTGAAGCTCGTTGGTCCACGTGGACCAACTAGAAAAAACCCTGCAAAAATTATTTGTAAAATAGTTTAAAAATAGTAAATGATTTAATAATTATAGATTATTGAATGCAAATTTTTTATTTTTATATATTATTTTATTAAGATTTTTATTTATTTTTTAGAGGTTTAAAATTACAAATTACCTTTTGGTTATATATAGGTATATTTGTCTATATATTTTGATGTTTTATTTTTATTTTGTATATTTAATTTTATTATTGTTTATAATTTTGTATATTTAAAACTTAATTTTATACACTTGAATATATTTTTATTTTATTTTTTCTGATGTTTTTTATACAATTAAGTAAATAGTTATATTATTCATATAGGTAAAGTTATAGGTATTTCATCTATGTATTGGATACAAATATTTTATTTTCTATTTTCTTTGTTTTTTATTCCTGTTTTAATATACATACACTATAGATAATATTTACTAAATTATAAAAATATAAAAGTATAAAAATAATGAATAATAAATAAAATAATATTTTAATTGGTATAAGTATACAAGAAGGGTTCAAAACTCAACTTTCAAACAATAACTCCAAAAAATATGAAACCACCCTCATTAATTAGCTTATTAAAAGTTATATACAATTAAAGGTGATTTTGATACATTTCGAGTTTTTATTTGAGAGATACATGTCTGGGAAGTTGGGATTTTGGAAACTTATTCAGATCATAACTTTTTATCCATGCATTATTTTTGTATGAAATCAATTTTGTATTTTTTTATATTAATTATCTACAACTTTCATGTTCAAAGATTCTTTATTTGAAGTATAAAAAGTGGAACTAAAAATAGGCCCAAAAGTGAATAAAGAATGAATTAAATAAAAGGTATTTTTATTGTATTTTGGCCCTTATCCCCCTTAATTTATTCCTTGTCTACCTAGTCATCAAGATGCCTAGGTATCGGGGTTTCGAGTCAAAAAATGTTTTCCATATTTTATTCCTTTTCTTTTCTTTTCTTTATTCTATAGTTTTGGCTTTAAAAACCGTATTTTATACACAATTTGTACTATAATGCATGAATGATAAAATGCCTAAATTAATGCTATTTACACGCATTTACTAGGGTGTTTAAGGCCAAAATGATAGAATAAAGATGATGAAATGAAGATTCATCATCTATCTTGATGACTATATCCCCTTTATCAAGATTATTAGTTTCCTGAAATAGATGCAATAAATTGCTTACATTAACAGAAGCACCAGAATCAACAACCCAACTTCCTTCTCGTCCCACGAGAAAGTTAGTTTTAATGATGAAAGTAGATTTCATACCTGCAGGGGATTTACCTTTATCGACAAATTTCAGATTACGCCTCCAGTGTCCCGGCTTCTTGCAATGGTGACAAATGTCGATTTTCTTCGATGCAATCAACACAGATGCATTGGAAGATGAGCCGACGCCTTGACTCTTCTTATTTATCTTTTGAGATGGGCCCTTCCGAAAACCTTTCTTCTGACCGTGCTTTCCTTTGACTTGTGAGACCATTGCACTGCCAAAGGGGCCATTCTTCCTCAATACATCTTCAGCAGACTTTAATGAAACTAATAGCCCATCGTTAGTATAATCAACTTTGCTCATGTGGGAACGTGATAACAAAGTTGTTGAAAGACTTAGGACGTGAAAATATAATAATGTCAACCGGCATATCTGCATCCATGTCAATGCCTAGGGTTTCGAACTCAAAAAGGTACCCAAAACATTTTGGTACATGTTCTCTGAGAGAGGTCCCATCCTGCATCTTGCAGCGAATAAGTTCTCTCATTATGTTATAACGCTGTGTGTGGTTTACATCACCGAATATTTCTCTCAGATTTTTCCATAATATCATGGTAAGTGTCCATAGCCACATGTTGCTTCTACAGAACATTGGATAATGAACACAGAATGTAACACCTTGCCAAATTACGATCTTCATCATTTTTCTCATTGAAAGAAATTTCTTTCGGAGTTTTAGGGTCCTTGCACTTGTCCTTAGACAACACATAGGAGATGCACTTAGCAGAAAGGACAAGCTCTAAATTTCAGATCCAATCCGAATAATTTGGCCCGATCAACTGATTGACCTCCAAGATCCTGCTAAGTGGGTTCATGGACTTCATTTTCTAAAATTAAGAAGGCACTATATTAGAGCATATAAATAATTCTTTATTCAATTTTAAAATCTTTGATTAAGAATATTTTAATCAAATTAGTCTTGCCTTCTCAACTTTGAAAGTTCATTCCCATAATCACTTTCAAAGTAAGAGATATACTTACCGCTATATCTCTAGCAAGAACTGTGATTTCCTCTTTACCTTTGACTCATCCCGATAATATGAGAACCCATAACTCGGATAAAGGGAAGCAGGACACATTTTGCCTTGCAAGTCCAACTTGCATTTTCCAAGTCGGTCTTTAACTCCTGGGCCCACCAACCTATGGTGATGTTGACCCATCGTTAATTGAACCAACCATCAACATGATTAGTACTTGCTATGTGGAGTCCAATATTGCCCCTATAATATGAAGACCCGATATTGGGGTCACTATGCATATGACCTTACTCTTTAGAGACATAAAGAACCTGATCGAGATGCGCTTGTATACATGAGTTATCACTTCAGACATACGTCTCCTACATACAATCTCAGGCGACGGAACCCTTCGCCTTGACGGGAGACCATGAATGTCACTTATGTGATCCTCCACCTCATATTCGAATTTTAATTAATTATCATGAATCACATTCATATAATTAATTCCTCCAAGGGAAATACACATCTATTCATAATAGAGTATTTTTAATTGGACATAATTAATTTAATTACATTAAATCAATTATCAATCCAATTCAATCAACAAACTTGATTGTTACTTGAAAGGATAATATAATGTCAAAGTACGTATTATTCATATTTTAATAATTAGAAAAATACATCACGATCTTCTAGAATTATCCCTTCCATACCCGCTGTCAGGGCCAATACTGACGTGAGTGGGATAGACTGCACACAGTGCAACCTGCTACCCCAACGCTCCTCGACTAGACACCATATCTACCTCGAGAAAGGATAATACCAAATCGATTACTTTGTACTTGAGATGATAACCAGTTTTTCAACCGGAGTTAAATCTTATAATAATCAAAACCATTTTGATTTATATTATAAGGAAATTTGCTAAACAAATTCTCAATCTTATTCAAGCAAGTTTGTTTGTTGGAAATAAGATCATCTGACTAATTTAAGATCTAGATCTTATCTAATCAATTATTGGTTAAGGAAATGTCATTTAAGGAAATATTATTAATTAAATATTTATCCATAATTATTCTAAGAACTTAACCATTAATTTTATTAATTTATTAAATGACAATCAAAAGGTTCCTAATTAGGAATGTAATTTCCAGCAGTGACCCTCATTTACTAAAATTAGCATATCTCAATCAGTTTAAATCCAAATAATTCATTATAAGTTTCCAAAGATTGATAATTTGATTTACAACAAAACCCAAGTGAAAACATGCATTTGTAGCATTTCAAAATAGTAATAAACTCTTTAGTTACATCAAGATTCGCCATTCCTGAAACAACAGATATATGTTCATTAAAATGATCATAACTTGAGCAATTAGATTCCAAATCAAGCAAACTTAAATCCTACGATTTCCTTATTTAATGGGAACATAATACAAGTGATAATTCTTGTTTAGAAAATTTAAACAGGTCCGAAGTATTCACTAGATATGGATGCTAGAATGAAATGTGATAAATTTTTGCAAACTCTAATGAACCCACGTCTTCATAGGTTTATGGATCACATCCAAAACCTCCAACTTGGATATGAAACCACTTGAAGGATATGGAATAATCCTTAAGCGCATCACAAAAGTGTGAGGATCGTATCGTATATAGTCAAGAGTGACTAGTCAAACTAGTTGCTCCATGCAACAAAATTTAAAAATTTCATGCGATGAAACCATATGATCCAAGAAAACTTCTTGGATCATTTCCATCTAAACTTCATAATAGGTAAAGTAATAAGTCTTGTAGTGCGATCGAGTCTCTGAGAGAGGAGACCTCCTATCTCAAGTCCGATATAAGGAGGAGACGCTTGCGAGCGTGGGGATGAATCGCATTCTTCTCGCAATCCAAGCTGTTTATCCAAGCAAAGAACTCCTAATATCGTCACACGAGATCATACATATTCTTCACGAGCGAAGAACTCCAAAGATTATAGAGAGTCTAGGGTAGTCGAATCGACGACACAATGGCGATGCGACAACGACGATGTCTTCCCTCCAGGGTTTGTGTGGACGGTCACCCATTGAGAGAGAGAGAGGATGTGAGATTGAAGAGAGAGAGAGAGAGAGAGAGAGCTTATTGTCATAATGAATGTTTTGTCACTTAAATATCAAGGGGTACCTCTTCTTATATATTATTTTGGGTGTCCATGGATCACAATTCATGGATGTCACAAAATCAATGCGTGTTGTACTTCTTTCAATTGCCAAGATTTTGATGGAAAAATACAACAACAATTAATTTAAATTATATATATATATATTTATAAATCAATATAAATTAATCCTAAAATTAAATAAATAAAAATGGAGATAATGGAATGGATACCACACTCTACCATATAATAAAGTGGATGGCCACCCTTTCCTAATAGGATTGGGTGGCCGTCCACCCTTCGAACATGGAAGGGTGAATCTCATGCAATGTCATGATATTGCATTATTACTTGAAAATCTCCATGATTCACAAAAGCACTTGTTGTAAATAATTCAAAAAAAATCATAATTATTTTGTGAATATTGCAATCTTGCCATAGGAAATTTGTGAATCAAATTCACAATCCTAAATAAAATGTGATTTACATTTTTAATTAATTATCCAATGTGAATCCAATTCACAACAATAATTAGTCAACAAATATACATCATAATATGCTCTCTTAATCTATTATAAATTACATTTATAATATATTATGAATAGTTGGATAATGATATCCACATTATTCATATCCATGATAATTAAATCACATTTAACTATATTAGATTATCATTCTCATGCCTTCAAATAATATGAATCAAATTCACATTATCCATGATAATTGAATTACATTTAATTATCCATTTCTCAATGCTTAGATGTAATTCAAAAATGGAATTATTCTTGAACTCTTTCAAGAATAATGCACTTTCTCCACAGATAGTTGGAGATAAGGACATGGCGATTGTATGTTCCATGTATAATGACTTGGATATTGAGATCACATCTCAAATCCAGATACCACGGACCTCTCATAGATGCTTGATTAAATCAAGGCCGTAAACCTAATCTTCTTTTTGCATATGAATCTCATTCAGAGCATTGTCTGGATCAAGATAATGTCTTCTCTATCAGGAAGAGTCACTAAAATCCAGACAAGTTTCGTCACTCCCTCGGAATGGAAGCGTCATAGTTATAATCGTTTATTATCACATCACACTCAGATATTCCTAATACATGTACATACTGTATATTGGAAGACCTATGATAAACCCTGAAGATATAGATTAATTTTACATCGTCATCCTCAGGGTTTCATCAACAAGTTTCTCAATCTTGGTCATTGGGAGTCAGTGTCGGTCATATGCTTTCCCAAAGCATATATGATACCTTCAAACTCTTGTTATGCTTCCACATCACGATGACCATGCATGGAATTTGATTGGTCCCAATACCTCATGAGTGAGCTCATGTCTTCTGGTTCACAATTGAGCCTGTTTGATCCCTTTGAGAGATCGTATTACTCATATGGCCTTACATGCACACCAGCTCACTGGTGTATAGACCTTGGTTAGGTCATAAACCTATTGGTCTGCCAAATGTACACACTCAGACATATAGAAACACATATGTCTCCGGTCAAAGGATGTGTGCCTGGGTCATGATAGTATACGACAAAGGACTTTGGTTATATCGATCCCGTTAAGTCAACTCTTTGACCTGACTAATCTGACATCTTTGAATCTTTATTCCCATGCAGAGGACCTGGATCAAGAGGTCAGTCATATATCAACCACTGGGTTTTACACCTAATGAGTTTTACCCCTTTAGGTGGATCCTCTAGGGTCCTACACCATTCTTATGCATGGAGTCAATCTTTGACTTCATTGCTAGAATCCATCTATCCATGTCATGATCTGCGAATGCTTCATCAAATGAAGCAAGATCATTGTTAGTCTCACCTGACACATGAAATCCATACCTTTCAGGTGGTGCAACCACCCTCAAACTCCTTCTAAGAGGCATGGGTGTTTCATCTTTATTTATTTCTTCAGTTTCAAGTTCAGGAACCTCAGAATCCTCTAGGGACTCAATGAGTTCTTCTACTTCATCTTTGTCTTGACCTTTAAGGAAGTCATCCTCCAGAAATCTTACATATCTAGAGAGTAAAAAGTTCTGGGTTTCATGATCACAAAGCTGGTATCCAATACCATCTTTAACATACCGAATGAAGTAACACTCACGAGAGCGAGATTCCAGCTTGCTTGCATCCACGTTCTTTGCATGAACCAAACAACCCCAAACCCTCAAGTGATTAACACTAGGTTTGGTTCCATACCAGAGCTCTTGAGGAGTCATAAGTACATATTTGCTAGGAATCTTATTCAGGATATATATTACAGTCTTTACTGCATATCCCCAGAAATTGAGAGGTCAACGTGCTTTTCTCATCATTGAATGGACCATGTCCATGATGGTCCTGTTGTGTCTTTCAGCAACACCATTAAGTTGGAGGGTTTCAAGAGGAGTGAGATTGGAGACAATTCCATTTTCTACAAGTCACCTTGAATTCATCTGAGAGGTATTCTCCTCCTCGATTAACTCAAATCTATTTGATCTTCCAATTAGTTTGGTTCTCAACCAAAGCCTTGAACTCTTTGAACTTTTCAAAGGTTTCGGTTTCATGATGTAGAAGAAACATAACCTCGTATCGCGAATGGTCATCAATAAATGTCAAATAATATCGATATCTATTTCGAGTCGCGGTACTGAAGGGACCACATACATCGGTATGTATTGGGTCAAGAATACCTTCGTATATGGAAAGTCACCCTAGTCATTTTACCTCGAATATAATATTTACACGTAGGAAAAGTTTGAACCCGCAGAAAATCTAAAGGTCCATCCTTTATCAATCTAATGATCCTATCAACAGATAAATGACCAACCCTTTAGTGTCAAATCATATTCAAATGATCTCCATCCTCCCTAGATCTTTTAGGTTTTTACTAGTGGTAGTAACATACATGATATGTTCATCAATGCACAATTCATAGAGTTTACCAGAAGTCAAAACACCATCCGTAATATGTATATCATAATGATTTATGACTAGTTTATTACAGAAAAAGAATGAATATCCACTTCTAATAAGTTTAGATACATATATTAAATTCCTTTTGACTTCGGGTACATAAATACACTCTTTAAGTATAAGGACTCTTTGAAGGATATGGAATAATCTTTAAGCGCATCAAGCGTGATGATCCTATCATATACGATCTATAATGACTAGTCACACTAGTTGTTTGATGCATCAAAATTTAAAAAAAGTTCATGTGAAAACCACATGATTAAAGATCTCTTCTTGAATCATTTCATCTAAACCATATAGTAGATAAAGGAATACCTCTCATAGAGTGGTTGCGATAAATCCTCTAAGAAAAGAGACCTCATGTCTCAAGTACGATCTTCGGAGGAGACACTTGCAAGCATGGGGATGAGTCACGTGCTCCTCGCAATCCAAGATGTTGATCCAAGCAAAGGAACTCCTGGTCTTATCGCACGAGATCGAACATCTTCTTCGTGAGAGAGACACACCAAAGAAGATGGAGAACCAAGAGTCGTTGAGGTGGCAACACAACGACGGAGCGATAATGGAGTCTTCTTCCCTCTAGAGTTAGGTGGACGACCGCCAATGGAGAAAGAGGGAGAGAGGGTGTGAGAATGAGAGAGAGGAGAGAGCTTGTTGTAAACTTGTAACCTTCATAGAAGGACAAGGGGTGCCTCTTCTTATATAGGGTTTTGGGAGTCCATGGAACACAATCCATGGATTAGACAAAATCAATGGATAATATTTATTTGTACTTCTTTCAATGGTCAAGATCTTGTTGTAAAAACACAACAATAATTAATTTAATTTAGATTAAATATATTTGATAAATCAATATTTTTCAATCCTAAATTAAATCAAGTAATCTTGGACATAATGGAAAGGAGAATCTCCCCTTTCATATACCAGTGGTGGACATCCTCCTCTTTCCTTGTTGGAATTGGTGTACGTCCCTACTCCTTTTAGGAGAGGGAGATTTCCAATGCAATATCCAAGATTGTATGATTCCATGTATCTCCAATATTTACAATAACAACTGTTGTAAATTATTCTACAAAAATAATTCATAATTATTTTGTGAATATTGCAATCTTGACATTGGAAATTTGTGAATCACATTCACATCCAAATTAAAATGTGATTTACATTTTCAATTAAATATACAATGTGAATCAATTCACGCCAATAATTAGTGAACAAATATAAGTCATAATTATCTCTCTCTAATACATTATAAATCACATTTATAATAAATTATGAATAATTGGATATCACCATCCACATTATTCATATCCAAAATGATTAAATCACATTTAATCACATTGGATAATCATTCTCATGCATTAAAATAATATGAATAAAATTCACATTATTAATGATAATTAAATCACATTTTATTATCCATTTCTCAATGCTTACATATAATTCAACTATGGAATTATTCTTGAACCCTTTCAAGAATAATGCATCTTCTCCGCAGATACTTGGAGATAAGGACACGAAAATTGTATGCTCCACGTATAGTGACTTGGATATTGAGATCACATCTCAAATCCAGATCTCATGTACCTTTCATAAATGCTTAATTAAATCAATACCATAAATCTAATCTTCTTATTGCATCTAAATCTCACTCAGATCAATGTCCAACACTTGGACCAAGATTAGATTACTTCTCTACTAAGACAAGTCACTAAAACCACAAACCTATTTAATAACTCCCTTAGAATGGAAGCATCATGGTTATACAATCGTTTACGATCACATCACCCTCAGGTATTCCTAATACTTGTACATCCTCCATACTGGAAGACCTATGATAAACCCCGAAAATATAGATCAGTTTTACATTGTCATCTTTAGGGTTTCATCATCAAGTTTCTCAATCTGGGTCATTGGGAGTCGATATCAATCGTATGATTTCCCAAAGCATATATCATACCTTCGAATTCTTGTCATGCTTTCAAAGCATTACGACCATGCATGGAATTTGATTGGTCCAAATACCTCACGAGTGAGCTCATGTCTTCCGGTTCACAAGTGAACCTGTATGATCCCTTTGAGAGATTGTATTACTCATATGCCCTTACATGCACACCAGCTTGCTGGTGTATAGACATTGGTTAGATCATCAACCTATTGGTCTGCCAAATGTATACACTTAGATATATAGCAACACATCTGTCTCTAGTCAGATGATGTGATTGATATAGGACTTTGGTTATCTCGATCTCGTTAAGTCAACCCTTTGACCTAACTAATTTGACACCTCTGAATCATTATTCTCATGTAGAGGACCTGCATCAAGAGGTCAATCAGATATCATCCTAATGAGAAAAGATTGTTATCTCCTACTCAGGTTGGAGATCATCTCTTAATAATCATTTGATGGTGCTTGATGAGTCCTCAATCTAACTCCTTAGATATTCATCCGAGTACTAGCCTATATGATTCAATTAATGAATCAATATCTGTATGATTATTAAAACGACTATGGATTACTTTCCAAATTTCATATTAATTGGAGTTATCATGTGACTTAAATAGATTATAGAGTGATTTTGGTAAATGATTTTTAATTAAATTCACTCATATTATTTTTGTGAAATTCCAACTATCCTGGATTGCATATTAATATACCTTTTTGTGATAATTTGCTCTCTAGCTAAAAGGATAATGTAGATTTATTAGGAATTAAATACTTCCAATCACTCTGGTTTCATTAAAAAATCCACGAAAAATTCATATATTGTCAGAATATTCCAAAAAATTACTATAGCCTCATTTCATCATGTTTTATTTCTAGTAAATTTTCTATAACATTTTAATTTTGTTTGTGAGAAAAATTACATGAAAACCCATAAAAATTTGTATTTTCATTATTGCATTTTAACCCATAAAATTCCAAAAAAATGTGTTTTTCATTCATTGCGAGATTAGGTTTTTAGGAAAAATATAATTTAGCTAAATTTGGTTAATTTAACATATAATCTGAGTTAGCGACTTCCCATCCATCAATCACCGTCGGAAGCTCCCTCATCCATCATCATTTTTCTTTATTTGAACCTATTAACTTCGACCAGAGTATCATCTTTGTTAAGAGCAATAACTGTAGATTATGGGAGTAATTTGGTTCAGAAGATCGGGCTTTGGAAGCTATTGAGAATTGCGACCACCCATAGCTCTAGGTTAGAGATCTGATGTCTTTGCACCTCATCATTGTTTCAGATTGATAGAGCGCAGTAGCAAGAACGTGTGGAGACTTACATGAGTCTATTTGGTTGAATATCGAGCGATATCTCTTCGATTGAAGCTCGTCGCACCCAACCTTCATCACAGGTCATCCACATACTCTTAGATCCATTGGATGAAGAACAAAAGTTCTAGATGTCATCTCTTCCATATGGGAATCCCTAATTCCAAGCCATAGATGAGACCCAGAGCAGATCCAAGCCATTCAAGTGTATCTTCTTTTCAATCGTTCCATCAGAGCTCAGAGCCATCCCAATTATTTGTTCTGTCACATATATTAATGGTAAAATTACACCCTAGACCTTGCATGTTTAAATTTTATAAATAAGACATTGAGAGGACACGTCACCATTGTGCTTGTTTAGTTAATTGAATAAATTTCCCTCATGTTTATTTCATTTACGTTTCAGTCTAGTTTTCTTGTATAAACATGCATTACATGTGACATTTGGTCAGTTTGCAATACATCCCTTGCAGTTGTTTGGTATTATTTAACTCCTAGGACTTAAATAAACCTTTTGAGGTTCATGTCAGTGCACCTCACATGCGCCGACATGCTCTCTTTTGAACAATTATGGGTTTGACCCTGTAATTTTCTCTTTGTTATCCTTTAGTCTTGAAATAAATTTCATTTACAGTTAAATCCCTATGAGTCTGTGTTTAATTTTGATTGATTTGTTAGGCTTTATAAATTGCTAGTCAGTTCTAAAAATTGCATAAAAATTATAATAAATTCTTGCTAATCTATGTCAGCTATAATAATTTTAGTTTTGGATTTTAATTAGTTATATTATTTTTAAAAAATAAAACCATTTCCTTTGTTCTTGTTTGTAGAAATAAATCATTAAAAATACAGAAATGTATGTTTGTTTTATTTCGTTTGATTTTTTGTATAAATTTCGTCTTTTAATTTCTTATAAAATTCAAAAAATTGTAAATCACTAAGCGAAAAATTTTATATACAAATCAAGAAAATCCAAAACCATTTTGAAAACAATAAAAATTCATCTTTGTTTCTATATATATTTCAGATATTTTTTACTATATTTTATATTTTTAAAATCACAAAATCATCTATTTTATTTTCCATTTTCTATTTTCACTATTTTCAATCATTTAAAAAATCTTTAAAAATGTAAAAATACTATCACAAAATAGTATAAAAATATTAAACACAAAAATAATTGTATTTTATTTTTATGTACATTTTTTAGTAGTTTTAAAAATAAAAAAATTTCCTTCGTTTTCTTTTATTTTTATTTTTTACTTATTTTTTTCTTTTATTTTCAAAAATAAAAAATATTTGTAAAAATACAGATTATTAAAAATGTGCATAATCAGAAAATAGAAAATATAAAAAATTAGAAGAAAGCAATGACAAATTTTGTATTTATAAAACAATTAAAATATGTAAATAAAATTAAAATAAATTTCTTTTTTTGTCTTTAATGTTTTTATACTATTTTTGTGATTTTTAAGTATATATAGAGTTTTTAGGATTTTTAAAATGATTAAAAATAGTGAAAATATTAAAAAAGGAAATATATGTTTTTGTGATTTTAAAAATATAAAATAAAGTAAAAATATCTTAAATATATGCAGAAACAGAGATGTATTTTTATGGTTTTCAGAAAGATTTGTTTATTTTTTCGATTTTATATGATTTTATATGATTTTTTATGTATTTTAGTTTTTTACATTTTTTGTTTTTATAGGGAATTAAAAGATGAAATTTACATAGAAAATAAAAAATGAAACATGCAAAAATTTTTACAAAAAATTCCAAAATATTTTGTATTTTTTATGATTAATTTTCTACAAACAGGAACAAAAAAGATGTTTTGACTTTCAAAAATTAGAAAACTAATTGAACTCCAAAATTAAAATTAATGCAGCTAATAGATATTAGCATGTATTTATTATAATTTTTATGGGATTGTTTAGAAGTCATTAGATATTTATTAAGCCAAATTAGTCAATCAAAATTAAATATAGATTCACAGTGGTATACTTGCAAATAATATTTTTTCATGACTAAAGGACAACAAAGTGAAAAATGTTGGGTCAAACCCGTACTTTTCCCTAAAGTGGGTGTGCTAGTGCACTGGCATGAACCTTGTAGGGATTATTTAAATCCTAAGGGTTAAATAATAACAAACCACTCTAAGGGATGTATTGCAAAATGTCCAAGTGCCACGTGCAATGCAAGTTTATATAGGCAAACTGAATTGAAACTTAAATAAAATAAATAGCAAGGAAATATATGTAATTGATGAATATACGATTCTCATTCTTTATTATTCTATTTTAGCTTTATCATTTAGCAAAAACATCTGTAAAGGTGTAAATACAATAAATTAACATTGTACATGTCTTTGTTAATATTGCATAATTAGCACTTATTTGCAAAAATAAAGAAAAATAGAAAACAAAAAGAAGGATGTATCTAGAATAACTACAGAGTGACCCAAACCCCTAGAGAAGGTCAAAACTTGACCTCATTAACAAAAAACAAGTAGAGAGAGATATGGTGCATTGTATACTTGTACATAACACCTATATCTGCATTACTTTACATTATGTGAACACGATATTATTTTTGAACACTTGTATATAACCCTAATAATAAAATAAAAATAAAATAAAATCCACAATTCCTTTTACGAAGGCAACATGTATGTTGAATGTATACATCATCTATTTATTTAACACCATTAATTACATTATAATAAATCAAATAAACATTATTTTATTTCTATAAATTTTTTTATAAATAAATAAAATATAAAATAGAATTTATATTTGTAAAAATAATAAAAAAAGTACATGTAGAAAATATATATGTATATTATACTTGTACATAATGCTACATACTGTATATACCATAATAAATTAATTTACAAAAATAATTTAAAATCATAGAAAATAGTTAATAAAATAATAGCAAATTTCATTTATTTACTTTTTAATTTAAAATAATGTATTATTTTATATTTACCATTCTTTTATTTTTGTAAATGCTGCACTCTGATTGGTCCACGTCAGAAGGTTGACTGAGGTCAACCTTCTCCCCCAACTAACCCGACCCGACAGGTCCTTCGTCGAACCCGATTTCTCTGAATTATCCAGATCGGGTCTGACCTCCAAATACCTCGATTTATGACCCTGAGATTCTCCGAGGATCTGTGATACTCACGGATTCCTAGGCGTAACCAGATCGCCTTAGGGTTTCGCGTTTCCCTTCGATCTTTCCGAACCCTCATGCATCTCTCTCAGTAGTCTCTTCCACCTCCAGGGCTCAGTAGCTCGTGCCTCACCTCTTTCTTCTTCCCTATCCACCTCCAGCAGAGTGACAACACTCTGGAGGAGCTTTCAGAGTGAAGTTTGGTGGCTTTGTGACCGAAGCTCACTAACGTGGTCGGAGATCTATTGCATACAGTCTCTTTCGCAATTCGCAACGGAATCGAGGCAAGGACCCCTACCTCCGCCTTGCCTGACGTTGCTGATTCTATCAAGAGCCTCAGATATCCCCTTTCCTCACTTCATTTCCCGCTTCCTTTCGATTTAGTTCATTCCCTTTACTGCATCTCTTCTGCTACGACCACCGGGTTTGGAGCTCCGTTCCGCACTCCTCCCCACACAGATCGATACACCAATTGACCCTTCATCTCTTAGTGCAACCTAACCCCCTTGAATCTCTAGCATCAGAGTGAGATCAAGACTATACCTCCTTCCTCCATGACTGTCGAAGGTCGATCCTCATCCATCGTCGCTTACCGTGTTTCTTTTGCAAAATAACATCAGTCGAATCTTAGTCTTCGAGACTGGAGTTTACTTGTAGGTTCAAGCATGCTAGGCAACCCATTTTGGGCCCCAACTTCTTAGGCAGAGCAGGTCCATGCGAAGCTTACCCGTGCCATCCAAACATCATCCTTCTCATCGGCCTCCCCCATTCGGCGCAGAGCACTTCCACGACGGTGCTAGACTCTTCAGTCTCTTCATTGGAGCATCGGATCTCCCTCCATGCTCATTTGAAGTTCGCCAAAGTGCAGTTCATCCAACACCCTTTATTACTGTCTTATCACCCATCTCCTGTTAGATTCTCTTTGAACCATTATCTCATGCCCAACTAATAACGATCATATCTGGTCCATAATACATCTGAGCTGCACGTCACTGCCAGCTTTATTTGCCATTAGATCCGTGCTAGCGTAGCAAATCATTGCCACATGTCCCCAACAACATCAGAGCCGTCACATCCTTTTCCAGGGTATTATCAGAACCTTCAGAGCCCTCCACACTCTATTCACATGCCTGCATGGGTATACTGCACCTTTCACCCTGACATTTATTTTACTTCGCTTTAGTCTTGAGAATAAAATATGTAGTTAATAATATTTATAGTTTGGACCCTCTAGTTTTTGTATTTACGCTTTGGTCCAATCGAGTCTGAGTCACATACATCTGCGCTCTTATTTTGGGTTATTTACATATCATACCTCGAACTTTTTGTTGGTTATGGAATGAAGTTTATGTTTTGATATTTGCTCTTATACCCATGTCAGTTGTGGATCACGTATTGCGCATCAAGTTTCTGGACAAATTGCATAGTTGGACTTGGAGTTTTAATATGTATTATTTTCTAGGCCATGGAACTTAACTTATTGGTAGAAAGGTCCCTATAATTTGTTTTTAATTACATGTCTTTTTTTTGATGCAATAATGATTAAATCGACTCCAAAAATTATCTAAAAAATTACCTGTGGTCTTTGATTGCATGTATTATTTTTAATAATTTTGCTTGTTGATTTCCTTTCATTTTGTATTATTGAATATTCAAAAACCTCTAAAAAGTGTCCTATTTTTCTTAAAAAAATCATAAAAATACAAAATTTTTGAAAAATTCCATAAAAATCAGGGTAGTTGTAGTTTGTTGTCTTTTATCTCCAATATTAATGTTGTTTGATAACTCCTTATAAAAATCATTAAAATTATAAAACACTTAAAAACTTATAAAAATCATATAAAATTGTAGAAAAACAAAAAAACATTGATTCTTCAGCCCTCTGTTTGTAGATATTTTCATATTTTTCGATAAAATATCTTCCTAGAGGTTTGGGCATTTTAAGTATTTTTAATTTGCAAATTACTCCTGATTGTTCACTATTTGTCCTTTTTATCATTGTTTGACTTTTAGAAAATCCTAAAAACATTTAAAAATTTCATAAAAAATTATGAAAAATAATATAAAACATATAAAAATGAAAAATATTTTTATTGCAATTTTTAAGTATTTTTGAGATATTAGAAAAATAGAAAAAGTGTGTGTGAGTACGTTTACTCCTTGTGCTTATTTCTTTTATTTGAAAAATAAAAAATCTGTAAAAATTAAAAACCACTAAAAATATTTTGTTTCCTGAAATGACACTGCTTGGATTTTAATTATGCTCCTTGTGGATGACCCTGGTCGCTATACCAGGCAACTAAAAGTAGTGAAGTCACTTACTTTAGATTGTTTTATCTTTGAGTGGTTTGATTTTTCTCATCAATCTGCTCGGTTGATTTGTGTCACAACAACACTATTATTTCATACTTAACCCGATCCGTTTGGGTGATCACTAGAATGGCACCGTTGCTGGGGAGCACGACTTAGTAGTTTGATTTCAATTCTTGACTATTTTTGTCTCTATTTATAACATTTGTTTTCTGACCATATTCTATTTGCTTTTTGAGCAAGGAACTGCCCGGAAGATGATTTGGTTTGCTTTAGAGTGACCAAGCACATGACGTGAAGCAAAGGACTCCTTGAGTTGTTATTTAGGTAGAGTTATTTATTTTTAGCAAAAATTCTTGTAATAATTTAGACCTTTTGAACTCTTTGGATACTTGTGAGACATTTATTAGGGGTCTATTTTTCTGAGTTTCAGTGCTCTCGGGGGACTTCATTAAGTTTTTCATTGATTTTTCACTTTTATTTTCTATTTGATTCCCAAGAAATTGGCCCCTAGATTAAGGACTTTTATTTTCTTGATCTCGGTAATTAGTTATGGTCACCCAAAATAGAATATCTACTCCTATAAGTTGTATTTGGAGTTGTTCAATTAAAAGAAAAATTTAATTTAATTAGTTAAGAGATCATGCATTGTAAGAAGTCACATACAACGCTAACATGACATGTTATGGAAGGCACCAAGTGATTTCCAAGATCAAACTCAGGTCTTTTCTCTGATTAGTTAACTACAAGCTCTTCTCTCTAATAGAAGTTGCTCCTTTTAGGTCGATTTCCTTATGCATCATATATATTAGTTTTATTTCTTTCTTTGAATTTATGCGCGGATCAACCTGCATGTAGAGAGGTACGCATTCTATCACTGCATGCATAGTGTTTGATCGTGCATCAACTGTTCTGTCTTCCTCCCCTAGCTTTCTTGGACTTAAATAAAAAGGAAATTAGAAAATTTGTTAGATGTTGCTTTATTCATAAAAATACCTAAAAAGGAGACAACCAATAAAATCTGGGACTGCTAAAGAAAACTTGACTTAAAACCGTACATCACTAAAAATCTTTTGTTTTGGGGAGAGTAACCCCCTTAATCTATGATTTATCTGCAGAGATTTGATGACCCGCACACTAGGATAGAGCCACATCTAGACTCTCTTCAGAATACCGATTTTAATGATTAGCTATTCTCTAGAAAGGATTTTCTCGGATAAACGGTAAACGGTACGGACTTCCTTGGTATATTCGGTAAAATCGGGTAGCCGGTAGACTGTTATCTCATACTGGATGGAAATAAACTAGTTGTAGGGACTCGATCCAATCTCCTGGAAGAATCAGGCTCCTAACAACTCGCTTAATCGCACTGATAGATTGGATTATCACCTAAATAAAATTTGACAAGATAAACGATCGAGATTTCACGGTCATCATATTGCATTGTGTAGGTGAACCAGGGGTTTGATTTCTCATCTTGCTTGCATCCCATATCTACTCTTCATAAATCCTCACATCACAATGGTGTGAAGGAGGTCTCTCAGGATGCCTCTGGCTGCACCTCTTTCCAGCCTCCACCCCGTTCATCTAGGGAAGCTTCAAAGAGCTCAGACTTGCTTTCTGAACCCGAATTCACCTCCACCATGTTCCCCCTCGACCATCCTTCTTCAACACTGGAGGTACCAGTATAGAGGCCAGTACAACTATATGCTTACTTGACAACACCTAAGCTGGGTTCTTTTACCTTTGTATAGATGGCTGACATGGCCAGCAATGAGGGAAGGACTGATGAGCAGCTTCAAGCTTCTGCATTCGTATCGGACTAGGCTGCCATCAACAACTCAATACTAGCCTCCTTAGAGACCATACAGAGACATATCATGGACTAAGGAGCATTCACGGCTGAAGTAAGGAGGGAAATTGCTCAGTTGAGGGATGGAAGATGATAACAACCATAGAGACCAGTAGCCGGTGGGGAGATAGCTATAGTTGAGGGAAGAGACAAACACCAAGATGAGCCACATGACCTAGCCTGACCAGCACATACACCATGAGGCAGTACCACAACCCTGGTGCAACCCTTACACGTCGACGAATCCATCTGTCTGAGATACTTGGCGACTTTGAGCTTCGTTTCCAGACTATTTAGTTACTGCCAAGTTCCATGGGATAGCCACTGAGGAACCCCATCTCCATCTGTAGGATTTTGAGATGATCTGCAGTACCATCCACGATAGATTTGTGGATGAGGACACAATCAAGTTCATTACTTCTCATTCTACTTGGTTGACAAAGTAGTCTACTGGCTGAACCACTTAGGTAAGGTGGTCACTACTTGGGAGCAGCTCGAGACTGAGTACTTGAACAAGTACTATCCACTCGGTCAAACTAACGCAGCGAGAGCCATGATTAGCAACTTCACAATGATCCCAAATGAACAGTTCCATGAAACCTGGGATCGCTTTTAGAGAGCACATCGATAGGTGTTCCCACCACAAGATCAACAAGCCTAACCTCGTCTAGAGTTTCTATTATGGGCTGACACCTAAGCTACATGGGCTTGTGAATGCCTCGTGTCGTGTGGAGGTTCCTACTTCACCAAGGACAAAGACCAGGTCTGGGACATCAATGAGGAGATGGTAGAAAATTACACAATGATGTACCAGACCCGTGTCTACAATCAGGGGAAGCCTCTCCCACATGAAGTTTCTTACCAGAGTATTTCATGCGTCGATGCCGTTCCTTCCACATCTTCCCTTGACAACAGCAATAGAAGAGTCTTCGATTGCTGATATAGGCATCATTAGCCAGAAGTAGGACTGAATAAAGATCATTACGAAGAAGCAGTATCGGGGCCTGGATAAGCTCAGCAAAATTGATGAGCTGGCCCAAACCTTGAGTGACCTGAAGACACAGATCATGTGCCACTAAGAGGCACAAATAACTTTTCAACACCGTCTCGGGTCACAGACTGATCTAGGGAGCAACTTTGTCCAACCCTCTACCTTGTATCTTCTGTTTCACCACATTAAGGCAATGCCGGTCCAATCACTCTAACAGTACCCGTCGCCACCACCATCTTCAAACACTCAGATGGTGGTGTACCAATCAGATCAGCCCTTGGCAGCCCTTCCCCTGCCACTTTATAAGCAACATGAGCCGTTGATGGAAGTCAATGGGATCTGGTACTCCCAGTACCAACCATAGCCTGGGATCTGTCACGACTATCCTAACTTCCGATGGTCTACTGAAGGCACCTCTTCCCAGCAACAGTTTCCAGCTCATGCAGAGCAGGGCAACAAGCCACAAAAGCCCCAGTATTCTGATGAAACTCAATTTTATCATCTTAATTCGCCAATATTAACCCCCTTTCTTAAATTAATGTCCATAAAAACTAGATAAAACATTGTATATATATATGTGTCTTAGAATAAATTTAAAATACAAAAAATAACAAAACTAAAAATCATAGTGTTTTTATACCCTTAAAAACACTCACATAAATATTTCTCCCTTCGTTTGACCTTGTTTCCATTTATATTCAACATAAAACTTGTAGATCTCATCGAGATCTATAACTTTCATTTTTTGATCTTTTCCAAATTTGGCCATCTTATTCATCTTTTTTGAGGATTTCTTCGTAAATAACCTGATTGGGCCATGTGGTGCTTTTTGGTTATGCCACGTGGACCGCTTCTCTACGCAACACGCACCCTCCATCCTCTTCCATTCGATCACCTTCTGGAGAGTTGATCCCCACCGCACGTTCCCATTGCACTCCTAGCCATCCGATCCATCTCCAGCTACAATATGGATCGTCTGCCCCCACGTTCTTCTCACCAAGACACATGTTGACCTCTGTTGCCGTCTGATCCTCTCAAAATCTATAAATCCTATAAATCCTATCTGCATAGCTCCTCTACATTTCTAGACATTTGATCCTACCCCTAGATCACATCTTTACCGTTCACCTCCACCTGAATCTCCGTACGACACATGTCGCTCTTCATAGCCATCTATGGTGGCTTCATCGATCTGATTAGGAGCGTTCTTTAGCACCCTCCCCTCGATCGTTGGTCATGAGATCCAACGAGGAATCATCTTCTACCTCAGACACTCTCTGTCTCCCATGTCACCCATCTTGCGAATCCGTTTCACCCTTTCCATCTTCTTCACCTCTTTAGCCTTTTCCTCATCCTCCTAACCACGCTCCGACGTCGATCGATCTCCCCCCTTTCTCATGGGCTCCTACTCACTCCACAATCCCCTCAACCTTGCTCCAAATCATCCCAGCAACTGCACCATTTAGCAGACCTGAAATTGACCCTCTTAATTTTGTGGAATTAGCGCATTGTAGTCAGGAAAAATCAAATCGATCAAAAACCACTTAAATAATGTATCAAATAAATCAAAGCGGGGACACGAGTCTCTTAAGTTATTATCTAGACTCTCATTACTTAGATCAAGTGTTAAATTAGAAATTCATAGGTTGAAATGCACATGAAGACACAATGCAGACAAATGGAAACGATTTTTGTTTGATTTTTATCATGCAAAGAGATGTAATGCTGCAATGATGCAAAAATACCCTAATAAGATAGAACAAATGAGCAATAAAAGATAATCAATTTCAGGATCCATTTACATAACAATATTCATTGACTAGATAATTGATGGCACAAAAATTATTGAGTATGTGACACTATATAATTAGAATTATGTAATAAAATTGAAAGTGTCAAAACAAAAATCTAGCATGCCATTAGGTTGACAACCAAACAAGCTTCGACAAGCCACTAAAATCGACTATATTGGAGCTCGGATGCTCAAGATATCAACAAAAGAGTCCATGGGCACAAACACAAGAAAACATGCAAAATAAATAGGGAAAATGCTACAAACAGGTGCCTGGGAGGATGTAAAAGTAAATAAAATAACACGCGAGGACTTCCCTATAATTTTCACACATACGCGGGGACTAATTTGCAATGATTAGTAATCGGAGGGGTTTGAATGCAATTAGTCCAACGCACATGCATTAATCATGTGATAACATGACATGTTTGTCATTTAAAGAAGTTACGGGGGCCTATGTGCAAATTACCCGGACCTCACGTGATGAGGCACATGTGGCGAGGCTCAGTAGTCGATGGAGGTTCAGAACGAGGCTCGGACTAGGCTCGGGCCATGCATCACTTGGTGAAGCTCTGCGGAGGTCGGATTCTCCATTCTGGAGGTTCTGTGCTAACGTTCGGGGCTGACACGTGGACTCATGTGGACCATCCGATCATAAAGATCGGACAACAACTGTACGTGCGTGATGAGTGCGGATGATGGCAGCCGTGGTTTGCTGTCAAATGGCATTGTTGCTGGGGACACGACTCATATTTTGTTTATTTAGAATTTTAATATTTAATTAAATGTTAATTTCTAAATCATAGGTCTTGTTGTTGTTTACATTAATGAAAATTTCTTTGATTGATATCCAGTGCATGTTTTTTGTGTCAAGGACCCTTGGTGATAAAGGAGGCGAGGAGCCGGTGTTCTTCGCTACGAGGAGCTACAGAAGTAGACTTTGGAGAAAATCTGAAACTATCTTGTCTTGCATTATTTCATTTATGCGTTTCATTGTAATAATCGTCTTTACAACGATCTTCGTTCGAAGACTCGCGTGTGTAAATGAACATTAGTATTCGTGGTTGTGTGGGGATCGCCCCACTTAAGTGTTGACCTAGGACGAGGCACACGGCTCTCTGAGCTAATTTCACATTTTATTTTATGTGTTTGATCATAGGTAGGACACACATTAAATCTAGATGCATGTAAACATCGCTTAACTTAGCCAAAAATAAAATATATTCTTTCTAGTTAATAGAAGCATGATAGGTACGGTTTTTCATCAACTTGCACATTCGATTGTCGATTTTTAATTCAGTCTTTTTTCATGAAATTTTGCTCAAGGCACTGCAAGTTTTCTCTCTTAGCATAGCTCATGATTTTATCGACTGCATTGACTTTTTATCAACCTCCCTTCCTAGCTTGATCATCTACGATTAACAGAAATCGGAAATGAGCGGTAGACAATTGATTGATTAATTTATGTTCACATTAAGACAATGATAACCTTAAGTTTAAAATTGGGACTAATAAATGCAAGTTGACCTAAAATGGAGTAAAACCATGTTTTGGGAGAGCAACACCCTTGTTTAAGTAGAATGAGTATATTTGGCACTTTTCTTAATCCTTGCATAAATTAGAATGTTTTAATCACCAATAAAAAAATGAAAAGATACTTAACCGACACTTGTTGGTATCACATGTGAGTTGGTGAATTGAAAGGGTATTGCTTGCTTGATTGAGTCTTGATTGCTCCGACTCCCTCCCCTAAACCTTAGGTGCTCCATTCATCTTCGAAGATTCACTCGCTCAAGTGTACATCCATCCTAACTTCTTCGTTACCCTCAAGTCTCCCCAGAATCATTTATACATCTCATTACGTAGGCTACTCTCAGCCTAATTATAGGGAGGACCTGAGTCCCTGTGATTTTTCTTACTCATTTATTCTGTCCTTGATACTTATGTTATTTCTAAACTAAGTATAGGGGTAGTCCTCCATAGTTCTTGTATATTTTTCCTATAATTAAATTGAGCTATGGCTTTGCGTCATTGAGTGCTTGATGAATCCGCGATTCATCATCTCAATATCTTGATCTTAACAAAATCCCTAAGTAAAATCTCTAATAAATGTCCATAAAATAATTAAATTAACAAAATCACTCTTGTCAATAAAACACACTAATTATTGTATATTAGATTGTACAAAATAAATTAACAAGAAAAAGCCGCAAAATTAAAGGAGTTTTTACCTGTAAATAGCCCAAAATTTCATGTATTTTTAATAATTTCATTTCAACTTCTTTTTGGCTAATTCTTTCTCTGACATATTCACAAAGATGTATATAAAAATACAAAAATATGAAATAAATTCCACCTCAAATAAATGCTCTTAGATCCCAAAGAGAAAAAGCCGTAAAGTCCAACTTCCCGACCAAATTTCCGCTCCGTATGAACTCTAAATTCACCAAACTTACTTTTGAAGTTTAAGTTAGAAAATTGTATATCCAATGGAAGTGGTTTACAAAATCGGAGCTCGTTTGCAAAATATGAGTTTTGGGACCTAGGTGTACATTGTATATAATGTAAATATTCATTCTTTCTTCATTATTGATTTATTTTTTAATTACTAAAAAAATCTAAAAAATCATTGTCTTGTTGTATTTTATTGTATTTTTCTGTTGTAAATACTTCTATTGAAAATATATAAATTAGAAAAGCAAAAAAATGTAAATGTTGTTTGTTTTCTTTTGTAAATTCTATACTATTTTTTCTTCTCTATATTTTATTGTATTTCAGTAGCCTACTTCATTTTATTATTATTTCATTATTTATTGTCCATTCTCTACAATAGCCATCCATTCAACTCCATTGTTCCACCATTTTTCTAACTTCTAATTCAACTTCACCATCTTATTAACCTCCATTCCACTCCCCCTCCATTCTAACCTCCATTTTTTCCATCTGTTTTTATACATTCCATCCTCTTCATTTTGCACTTGATCCATCTTTATGTGAGGAGAGCCTAGTTCCCAGAGTTGAATCGGTGACAGTGACACAACCACGATCGAGCGACGATAATCCTCCATCCGGTGAGATCCATTGGCTTTTTGGTCAACATCGCATTCGCATCCGCGCGCTGTTCGAGCTCATTGCTCGCCGGCGATTCGAGAGACTATCGTGCTTCTCGAGTGAACATCATAGGCAATCACATTAGTCGTAGGTAAGTTCTCTTTTTATCATTCGACATCATCTATATTTTTGCATTTTTTATCACATCATATCACTACCCACCTTCCTTCATTTGTCTTACTTTATCATACTCCCACCATCATCACACCATTTTTTTTCTATTTTCATTTGTATTCTCCCGTAAAACAATTAGAAAAAAATAAATCAAACAAAAATTTCACAGCATTAAAAAGTTTAAAAAAAATAAAAAAAGGTGCAACAGCCTCCTCCCTGACCCTGCACCCGTGGTCCCATGCTGTCACCGCCACCTCCTCAGCCACACGACGGCGTAGCCCACTGGCGTGCGTGTGACACAATCCGCCCTCGCCAGCGACGTGTCAGTCACTGCCAGCTCCGCCTAGCCGTGCGCCAATTGCCACCTTCAACAGCTTCAACCCGTCACCGCACTCCGGCGCTGCCCACAACCACTCTCCCTCATGCGACCCTCCACCATCGTTGCACTGTCGCGACTGCGTGCGCGGACGCCACCCGAGCCCCCTCCGTCCTAGTTTGATTGAAGGAGGAAGAAGAAGGTCCTTCCTCTTCCTTTTTTTAATTCATGTAAAAACAGTATATTTTCCATGTATGTTTCCGTAATTCCAAAAGTGCCCTAGTGCACAATTTGTGTTGTTTAAGTTTAATTTTGCCATTGCATAGACAACCCTGTATTTGCATTTTAATTTGGACCTAAATATTGCATCATTTTGTTTAATGAAAAATTTCATTATGTTGAGCGACTAATTCCTTACCATCTGGATATTTATTTGTATTCTTCCGATCATTGGGTAGCTATTTAAAATTTTTCAAATGAAATTTTGCATATTTTATCCAATCTTAAATTCACATCTCACTTACAGTTGCTTGAAAAATTTCATAAAATTCAGGAATGATGCCTTAAAGTATGCTTTAATTATGATCCAAATTTCATTTTAATTGGTGTTGTCCTGTGCCTTGAATAAATTATAGAGTGATTTTAGTAAATTATTTCTAATTAAATCTATAGATATCTTTTTTGCAAAGTTTTAATTCTCCTGAATTCCACATAAAAATATCTTTGTGAGATAATTCACATTCTGACTAATTTGTTAATGTGGATTTATGAAAAATTAATTAATTACTATCATTTTGTTTTCATTAAAAAATCCATAAAAAATCATATTTTGTCAGAAAATTCCAAAAAATTTACTGTAGACTCATTGCATCATGTTTTATTTCAAACAAATTTTTCATAATTTTTGCATTCTGATTGTGTGGAAAAGTGCGAAAAACCCATAAAAGTGTGTATTTTCATTATTTCATTTTAATTTATAAAATTCCAAAAAATGTGTTTTCTACTCATTTTGGATTATGGTTCTAGGAAAAATACAATTTGGTTAAATCTGATTAGTTTTATATTAAAATTAATTTGGCCTAGTTGTGTTTTCTTATTATGTTAATTCACTTGCATTATGCATTTCACATTTATTTTACAAAAAATCCTCTTTGGAAAGCTATATCTAAATTTTTTAATTAATTCAAAGCTGTTCCTTTGTCTCCATTTGTTCGACCCCAGAGTTGCCCGTGATATAAATTAAAGCTGAGACACTCTTTATGAAGATCCTTCTCTCAGTTATGACTGGTTCGCTAAGTACACGTATTACAACGAACTCAAATTAAATCACGTATCATCGTTCTATCAGATGTCGTCATTGCTGGGGAGGCAAACAACTTAGGGCTTAATTTAAAAAATTAGATTTAGATTTTAACTTACTCGGGTAGTCTAACCCCGAGCCACCTTTTATTTATTCCATTTTTCTCTCAATTATTTCTCTACATATTTTTGTATATATTTTGTTTTGATCTCTCTAACATAAGTTTTATTTTCCTTGCGAGCGCTCGGTGGACTTGGAGTGCATTAGAGGTCAACAGATGTGACGTGCTCCGACTGCTGAAGAGCGAGAATAATTAATTTATCTTCGAGAGAATTTTTGTTAATTTTTGTAATTATTGTGTTGTAATAATTTAGGTAATTTGCTTCTTTATAGTGGCTCTTGTTTGAGAGCTCGCGCGTGTAAAGTGACTAGGACTTTATTTTGTGGTGTGTCGAGATCTGTTTCACTCTCTGTTGAGGGTGGGGCTCAACTTGAGTGGCGAATTTAAGAATAGACACATGGTAGCATAGCATCAAATTTGTTTGTTCCCACCATAATTTAGACTTCACATATCTTAGAAGATTCACTTATCTGATAAGATTTATAATGAGATGCACATAGACACGTACTACTTAGCTCAAATTAAATCAATTCTTCCCCGCTAATAGTATATTGTTTAGGTGCAGTTTTCTCAATCTGCATGCATTTAGTGTAAATTTTAAAAATTCAGTTTTACATAATGCATGGAGAGTGGTGGGATTCACTATAAGTATACCTTCTTGTGAGCATGCATTATAGTTTCATGTTTGCATTTTGATGTCCGATTCCCCTCTTGTTTTACAACTTAAGGTCAAAAAGGAAATTGGGACTGAATGGTTGACGTACCTTTATGTTCAAATAAATTTCAAGTAATAACCTAACTCTAAAATTGGGACTGAATTAAGCAGGTCGATTAAAAAAATTGAAATAAAAAGAACCTTGTTCATGGTGCATAAAGCCCTCATTGTTTTATTTAGTTGCAAGTGAGAGAGAGAGATGACCCTAGGACAGAGCCAAGCCAGGATTTCTTACATACTACTGGTTCTTTATTTTTAGGCGATTAACTACTTTTCAGTGAGGAATACGGGTAGCCAGTAAACGATTCGGACTTCCTTAGCAGAGTGGTAGGTTTAGAGGGCACCTTAGTCCTAAAGGAATGGGTAGCCGTATTTATACGATCTGTACTTACTACTATACTAGATGAAAGTAGGTCCAACTAGTCGTAAGAATCGGTCAAGTCTGTAGGAAAATACGGGTACCTAACAGCTCATTAATCTTTCCAAGATTACATTTATCACCAATTAAAATTGACCAGATAATTCAGCTGAACTCTTACGACCATCACGTGTTGAGTTGGTGAATTGAGAGTTTGAATTGCATTTGTATTGTGTGAGTTTACTCTGCATATTTATGTGCACCGTAGAACTAGCACCTTATTAAATATCGTGTTCTAATCGGTTCTTTTGACATCTAAGATGACTAATTGGGGTGATATTTCTTCGTACTTTGCGAACCTCTCGTTGAACCCTACAAGAAGTATGTCTTCAACGGTCCAGGCGCAACCTTGACCAACCTGGAATCATGCCCCTTTTGATCCTAGGATCACAAACTCTCGGGATGGTTACTCTCAAACCATTCCCTTTCTTTCTTCCCACCATAACAAGGAAGACCTTCGCCTCGATGAGAATATATTGATTCATAAATCCTCTTCTAATCAAAAACACATTGCTGATTCAGGACTTAAAGAAAATTCAAGTAAAACGCCTCCAAAGAAGAAAGAAGAGGAAGAAGAACCCCATGAAGACCCGATGAGAATATTACTTTCAAGATTAGCTACATCTGAGCAGCAACACGCGCTACTCCGAGCTTAATTAGGACAACTCAATGTTGGGGTCGAACCACCAGTGGATGCGGCATATAACCCCGAACAAGACCAAATTCAGAAGTATTTGAGTCCGGTCGAACCCGAAGTAGATTTTGAGTTGAAGCCGCAGTTTCTGAATTTGTTGCTGCACTTTAATGGGAATGCTTCTGAGGAACCATATGAATTCCTAAGGGACTTTGATCTCATCTGTGCTAACCTCAGACATCCTATGGTTGGCCAGGATTATATCAGACTCACAACCCTTCCATTTGCCTTGTGTGGCAAAGCTGACTACTGGGTAAAGAACGTGGGAGTTACAATCACCACTTATGCCCAGTTTAAGGACCTATTTCTAAAGAAGTTCTACCCTCTGAGTAGGACTAACATGATGAGGATGCACATTAGGAGCTTTTCCTAGTTACCCCATGAAGCCTTTTGTGATGCTTGGGAAAGATTCAAGGACATTCTGCAGAAGTGTCCCTATCATAATCTAGATGACAACATCTTGGTCTAATCGTTCTTCACTGGTCTCAACCCTGAGATGTAGGGTTTAGTGAGTGTTGCCTATGAAGGAAGCTATACATCACGAGGATCGGATATTGTCTGGAAGGTACTCGAGAAGGTGGCTAAAACTAGCTGCTCACAAATGGCCAGCAGGGCCTATACATCATCCCCCATTTCACTCTTATCTGGAGGAGGAAAATCAGCTGTAGACAATCTCTCTCAGGATGATCCCTAACATGGGACTCCTTGCAGACAAGCTTACAGTAGTCGAGAAGATCGACAGGAGGATTGATGAGTTAGACCGGAGCATCTCCAAACTTCCAAAATAGATGGAGGAGTTGACTGAGAAGGTATCTAAGATAAGGATACATGCCATGAATGCGCCCATGACTCCCATATACCGAGTCCACCATGTTAAGGAGCAGTTGGTGACAGGGCAATACCAGCTGTGGGAATAGGACCAGCCTTATGTCCACTCTTTCCAGCAACCACCTCCATTAGCAGATACAGTTCAGAGGAGCCTCCACGAGTTTGGTAGGTAAATGGAGTATGGTATACTCCGGACCCTTCCGATCAGGGAAGTACGAGGGAACGAGAAATATACCATTGTCCCCCAACCTTTCTCAACACTACATTCACCTCTGCACCACCTCCTTCACAATAGAGCCCTAGATTCCAGCCACTCCAGCAGTAGCGGCAACAGTACCAACAGTATGGCCGACATGGCCATTACCAGGCGGGACAACAAGGCCCATAATCTCAGCAGATACCCTAGTAACAACAGAAGCAATACCCTGGTTAGTAGGTCCAGTCTTCCCGTTTTTCTTCCCAGTCTTATCCCATTCCTTCTTCGTCTAGTCTAGTTGACATACATCAACAGATACTCGATGAGCTTCATTCCTACAGGAACAAAATTCATGACTTACGGGTGGATGTCAACCGCATGTCCAGATGGCAAGACGAGCAGAATGCACCCTCTACCTCAATCCCATCCCAAGTCTAGGTTAACCCCAATATCCTGAACCGATCTAATTCTCAGCAGCACTTTGGTCAGGTATACTATTCAACATCTCTGAGATCTAAACATGAGATTCTTTCGTGTGACAAGGCTAATCATATGTCACTCAATAGCGGAAGGACCGTGACCATACCTGATCGGGAGAGGGACACGAGGAGGGGCATCTTTGGAGTACAACCTGAGGAGTCATCAGAGGATGAGGAGGAGAGGCAACATATTACAGAGCCCCATCAACATCATTCGAGGATATTTACTCAGGGAGCCGAGAGGAGAAGGAGAGCACGTATGCAGCATCAACAACATGGATATACTTCTGAGTTACAATGGACCTTGCATCTCCAGTTGTGGCGGATACCACTTCAGCTTCTATTCCACAACCTATAGTAGATAGTTATGATTTTGATTCCATGTTGTATAAAAAAGAATTTTGTACGAAGAACTCTGTTTCCATTAATGCTAAGAATGATCTTTAAGTTCATGATTCAGACTCTTCATCTTCTATTTACCTAGCTTCAATCCCTTTCCCCCCATGCTCTTACGGCAGGAAAGCACATAAAAAAGATTAAGAAAGATGACCCTGAAATGACAGGATTCTGTAAAGAAAACATCACTGTAAAGGTGCCATTTGATGAGTACGTGGCTAACAATCCTGCATTCCAAAAATACCTTAAGCTGAGATGCATGCCTACAAGGGTTAGCATGAAGAAAGAGAACCAAAATATTAAGACATGCATCTTATCAGTAGCCACAACATAGTGTCTCAAGAATCAGAGATTGTCAAGGAAAAAGAGAGACATGGGTGTTCACTATGCGGAGAGTCGTATTGACGAAATTGCATTTGCACGCACACTCTTAGATAACGCTTCCTCCATCAACTTACTTCCCTTAGCATTATATCAAAAATTGGAGTAGGGACCATGACGAGTCGCTAAATACGATATATCATTCGGGCATGTTGTAGTACGTGTACTTAGCGATTCAATCAGAATCGAGAAAAAGATCTCCGTGAAGAGTGTCTCAGCTTTAATTTATATCCTGGGCAAGTCCGAGGTCGAACACAGGGAGGCAAAGGAACAACGTCGAGTTAATTCGAAAATTAAGATCTAAGTTTTCACGCGGTATTTTTTTATATTTTTATGCAAAAACAAATGCAAATGCAAAAGTGGATGAATTAAGACAATAAGAAAACACATAACTAGGCCAAATTAATTTTAATGTCAAATCAGTTCAATTCAGCCAAATTATATTTTTCCTAGGATCTTAATTCAGTGATGCATGCAAAACATATTTTTTTAGAATTTTAAGGGTTAAAATGCAACAATTAAAAATGCACACTTTTTATGGATTTTTTTCACAATTTTCACACAAAAAGAATGCAAAAATCATGAAAATTTTACTGGAATGAAAACATGATACAATTAGACTACATTATTTTTGTTGGAATTTTTTTAGCAAAATATGATTTTTGATGAATTTTTAGTGAAAACAGAGTGATAGTGAGTAATTAATTCCTAAATAATCCACAATAGCGAATTACCTCAAATAGTATTTTCATATGGCATCTAGGAGACTCGTAATTTCGCAAAAATATGATGTGTGGATTTAATTAAAAATAAAATACGAAAATCACTCTACAATTTATTTCAGGCACAAAACAACTCCACTTTGGATGAAATTTGGAAAGTATCTCAATCACATTTCAAGGCATCATATCTAATTTTTCAAGAAGTTTTAGGGCAATCGTGAGTTAGATATGAATTTAATAGCACAGAATGGGTAAAATATACAAAATTTCAATTAGACAATTATAATTAATTACGTAAAGACCATAAAAATATAAATAAATATCCATGTGGTAGAGAACTAGTTTCTCAATATTAAGATATTTTTCATTGAATAAAATGACGCAAGATTGATGTCCAAATTTAAAGTCAAACACATGAATGTCTTCGCAAATTTAGAAAATAATATTTACAACAAAATATGTACAAGGACTGACATGTAATTATAAAAACTTCAAAAGATAATAATGAAATTTTCACGAAATAAAAAATATACACAAAACCTTTCGTCTTCCTTGATAGGCACAATGGGGAAGAACCCAACAAGGGGTCGGTGGCTGGTGGCGCCGCTGGGCGAGCCGCAGAGCGAGCGTGCGGGCGGCGGTGGTTGCTGAGGAGTGCGGAGGGCCGCGGGCTGCAAGGAAGTGATGGAGGAGGGTCACGGGCGGAGGAGGCGAGGAGATAGGGTGGCCACCTGCGGGCAGAGGGGCAGGCACCGTAGGTGGTTGCAAGGAGGACGGGCGGGCTGGAGGGGACGCTCGGTTGGTGCGGAGTTGATGAATCTATGATTTATCACTCTAAAAGTTGAAAATAAAGCTTTGTTCCCAAGTAAATAGCAGCATATTTCCCCTTATCTCGCATAATTAGCATTCATGCATGCAAGCATAATATATGCATTTTAGCACTCATATTTGCACTAAATCAGAAGCCAATTTCACTTGTAAATATTCACCTGTATATTAGCTAAAATACCTTATTTGTGTATATTTTATACTAACTCTAAATCCAATAAAATCAACTCCATAGTGTATATATTACTAACACTAATTAAAGAAAAATGTCAAAAAAATACTACATTGTAAAATTGACCAATAAACCCTCAATCCAAGTTTGAAACTAGGAGACTTAAAATACACATATCTCTCTCATACAACCTCTGAATTAGGTCTATTCATTTTAAAGTAATATACATTCAGAGACCTTCGAAACAAGACCAATTTCATTAAAATCGGAGCTCGTATGCAAAACTTGGGTTTTGGGCCCCTTTTGTATATTGTACATATTGACCGTTTTATCCCTGTATTTTATCCTTTTATTTTCTTCATTATTAAAAATTCAAAAAAAACATTAAATTGTAAATATTCTCCTCATATTTTAGCTATTTTTATTTTGATTTTTCTCTTTTTGAAAAATGACAAAAAAATTTGCAAAAGGAAAAATGTGGTATTTTATACCTACAAGGTACCACAAAAAAAAAATACATTTTGTACAGATGATCTCATTTGATTTTCGGCCCTTCACAAAGTTGTAGATCTCGTTGAGACGAGAAACTTTTGTGTTGACCACTTTTTGATTTAATCCCTTTTGCTATTTCTTTTTTATTTTTGTTTACATTTAATCTTTGAATTTTCTGGGAGCGACATGTGGCCGCTCCTGGAGCCGCCACAGGTCACCCCATTTTTTATTATTTATTTAATTTCGGATTTATTTTATTATTTTTAGATTTATTATTATTATCTTACTATTATTATTTTAGTTATTTTTAGTAGCCTACTATATTATTTTATTAATAATTCATTTCCCCCCTTTTACTACTTCTCTACTTGCCTTCTACTCCAAGTCTCCACTTTCTCCACCACTCTATTCCCTCCACTCCTCCTCAAACTTTCCTTTCCTCCTCTTTATATTCACCTCTCATCCGCCATTTTTCTTCATTCGCCGTTTTCGAGAGAAGTGAGGTCGAGCCCCTTTAACCTTCAGGTGACAGCTGTAGGAGACGAGTCGAGCGACAACAACCTCAAGACGAGATCCGCGGCATCACCATTGCCACGTCGCGAGATCCGATTGGACTTGCTCAGCTTCGAAGGACTCCGCCATCCTTCTCGAGGCCACGACGGAAGCCGCATACCGTGGCTCCACAATCCAGCGAACTGCATGTAAGTACTCTATCTTTATCCTGTCATTTTATTTTATCAAACAATTTTTTTCTTTGCTGTTCATCATCAAAAATACCATCATCACCCACACCATAAATCATCACAAAAAACCACATCATCAATCACCATCACTATCATCATCTCAACCACATCCACATTACATTTTCTATTCCTTGTTACAAAAAAATCAAAAAAAATTTGCAAAAGAAAAAAATAAAAAATAAACCAAAGGAACCGAACGGCTAGCCCCGAGGCCGCCGTAGCCCGACTGCCGCCGCCTCCAGCACCGCAGCCTGTCGTCCGCTCTAGCGCACCCCTGCGGCTCCGTTCTCCCTCGCCCAGAACCGCCCCCGCGGTTGTCCCTCCTCCAGCGGCAGCGCTGCCGCTCTTCGGCCGATCGCGCCTCGCCACGCGGACCCGCCCACTCGCCTCCACCTTACCGCGGCGACGCACAGCCAACTGCGTTGCCCCGCTCCAGCCCTCTCCGCCTCGCACGTCCTTCAACCTCAATGCCGCACCACGCAACGGTCAGCCGAGCACAGCCCTGTAGCCACCCGTGCTCAGCCTCCTCCGCCCGCAGGCCGAGCCGCGCCGCCAAGCTCCAACGCCCGTCTCCCCGTCGCGCACCTTCATCCCCAGTGCGCTCGCCATTGCCGCCACCGCGCGCGATACCCGCCTCCCCGTGCCCTCTGGCCGCGCGTGTGGCCGACGTCATAATCTCCGCCCGTACCCCGCACCGCGGTGCACCGTGCGCCGCCTCCCCTTGGCTCACTACCGTCGTCCTCCATCTTTTGCCCTAGAAGTGGTCCAGTTTCTTTTTCTTTAATATTTTGGTAAATTGCATGTTTTTACCCGTATGTTTCTATATTTACAAAAGTGCCCAGGTGCACATAGGTCTGTTTGTTGTTTTAGTACAGTACTGCAAAGACACCCCTGAGTTTGAGAGTTAATTTGGACTGTCTTTTGCCTCCATTTTTAATCAAAAAATAGCATTTTGTAGAGCAACTCATTATTTATCTTGTGGCTATTAATTTATATTTTTGTGAACATTTGACATTTTATTAGAAATCATATATTGAAATTGAGTTATATTTTACCCATTTGCGCTATAAAATTCGCACAGGCCTATTTCTTGATCTAAAAAATGTGAAAACAATGTGAATGAGGTACTTAAGTGTGCTTTAATTACCGTCCAACTTTCATCCAATTTGGAGTTGTTTTGTGCAAAAAATAAATTGTAGAGTGATTTCTGTAATTGATTTTTAATTAAATCCACGAATCATATTTTTGAAAAAAATTCAATTCTCTTGAATTCGTAATTGAAATATCTATAAGCGATAAATCAATCTCTGGATAATTTAATTTCATGGATTTATTAGGAATTAAATACCCGCAGTCGCTCTGTTTTCAGTAAAATATTCATAAAAAAATCAAGAGGTGTCAGAAAATTCCAAAAATATTATTGTAGCTTCATTTCATCATATTTAACTTCTAGTAAATTTTTAATAATTTTTGCAAATCATTTGCATGAAAAATTGCATAAAAACCCCAAAAAAGTTTGTATTTTTCATTTGTGCATTTTAAATCCAAAAATTCCAAAAAAATACATTTTGCATTCGTTGTTGGCTTAGGTTTATAGGAAAATACAATTTGGTCAATTTGGATTATTTTAACATTAAAATTAAATTCAACTAAGTTGTTGATTTTCTTAATAACTTAATTCATCCGCATTTGTGCATTGGCATTTTTATCGCATAAAAAATACCAAAAAAAATCTCACTTGGAAAATCATAATCTAATCCATCTAACTTGATCCTGAGTTGTTCCTTTGCCTCCTTGAGTCGACCCTTGGGCTTGCCCAGGCTAAAAAAACCTAAAACCGTGCGTTAATTTCATTCGACGATTCATCGATTTGTGCGGTTATTTTTGATCGACGTGGATCTATCCGACTGCAATAAAATAGTCAATTCGACCACATAAAAAGGGTAGGATTGCGACCCGTCAAATGGCGTCGTTGCCGGGGAAGCAAACGATTTAGGATCACTTTAGAAAGTTAGATTTACGTTTTCCCATTCACCCGGGTAGTCTGACCCCCGAGCCGCATTGTAATTATCCATTTTTTCTTCAATTAATTTTCTGACCATTTCTGAATATATCTCTCTCTGACATAATTTCTATCTTTTTGTGCGAGGGCCCGATGGACTTGGAGTGGCTTTCTTGAAGTCGATGCATCTCGAAGTGCATCGGAGGCCGACGATTCGTGGATCAAGTCGGCTGTTGAGATGCCAAAAAGATTTTTCTTAATTTTTTAAAAAAAGCGCCTGCATTTACAACGGTTCCATTTGGGTGCTCGTGCGTGTAAACATAATGGAACCGTGTCCCCGTCTGCTGTATGGATTGAATTTTTAGAATAGGCTTGCACTAGCGGCTCCTCAAGCCACTCTAGGATTTGCTTTTGCTCGTAATTTTCTAGGACCATACATCACTTAAAAGACGCACTTAGACCGCAGATCTAGTCAAATCAACATGTTCTTCACTCACTAATAGAACTGCCTGTCTAGGAGTGACTTTTCATCGATTGCATTCATTTAGTTTAAAATTTCAATTCAGTACTGCATCCCGCATTGTAGAGAGATGGAGGCACTGTAAGTATTCTTACTCAAGCATTCATCATCGTTTTCTCGATTGCATCGGCTTTTTCTGATTCTCTCTCTCTCTCTCTCGGTTTTCTAACCTAAGATAAAGGAATTGGGACCGGACGGTAGACGTGATTGCTTGTGTGGATTAATATCAGTGATAACTAATCTCTAAAATCAGGACTGCTAATTGAATTGGACCAAAAAAATTGAGTAAAGTTAACGCTTGTTTACGGGAGAGTAACCCCGACTTTGTTTTCAGGCTGAGTGAGGGTACTTGAGTGTGTGTGAACACATTATGGTAGAGTCCAAATCCCCGCCTTCCATATCACGTAGCAACTGATCCTAACAAATATCACGAGTTGAATATTTTTAGATTCACTGACTAGTACCAAGTAGCCTCCGCTTATTTGCGGGTAGTCAGGGGTGAACCGACGGTACTTTGCGACAAGTTGCTAGTAACCCTTCGGGGCGAAGTTCCAGTCTTGTCAGCCTCCGCCTGCTTGCAGGTAGATAGGGGCATGGTCTTTGAGTCCATCAACTTGGGATAGGAGCAAAGAAAGGAAGGACCGACGGTATCTTAGGCGGCAGGTTAAACATGGAAGACGCATCCGGCTCTGAGTCAACTTCCCTATAGGCCGCATAAATCCTTGATATCTTGCTTGAAAAATCACACTAAAAATTAACAAGATTAATTGGACTCGGTTTCGAGTCCTTCAGTGCGTTGAGTGTGAACTCAGGGTTTGCTATTGCGTTTGTATTTGTGTCTGTCCGTGTGTGTTATCCTGCGTGATTGCGTATTTTCTACCTCGTTCTGCTTACATCCATTCCTCCTCAAGATGTTGGAATATTGATCCCCATACACATCTGATCATTTCTCCTCGACCATATACCGTTCATCTTCACCTTCACCTTCTTAAATATATCCTTTGCCATCCACGAGAGATCCTTACCTGTGGTCGGTTCCACCTCAACCCGATTATGAAGTCAGAACTTCGACTGACTTCTCCACTTCTTCGCATTTCTCACCTACTCCATATTCTAACACTCTGGATCCACTTCCACCTTGGGCTGACTGTCCTTACTCTTGTAAGCTTGTAGGAATCAAAGAATCGAATGATGAGCAAGCCACTACTGCGACAGATGATTGGAAAAATTATATGCCCCCACATACTTCATTCTCACCTCAAGTAGGGACCATACAACAATTTACATATACACATCCCGACTTGATCTTAGGGCTTAACTTGGTCGATCAAACAACCCGGAAAGAGAAGCCTGAACATCATGATTTCCCAGACTTGATCGACTTTAGTGATAAAGCTTCCATTAACCAACCTTCATTCGAAGAGCCTATACATTCACAAGATTAGACTCATGAGCTAGACTTATCAGTCCCCCTTTCATCATATGAGGCTCCGACCAATATCTGTCATCTAGATGGTCCATACTCGACCGAGCATTACATGTCAGAGTCTAGGTATGTTGAGTATGAGACCCTAATATCTAAGCAGTATCCTCCACTTGAGCAGAACTCTCCCATGATTTATCATGAGAATTTTGTGGAGGATGACATCTCTAGACTTATTAAGAAAAATGAATCATTTCGTAACGAGTTGAGAGATGTCATGAAAATATTGCACTCAATTTCTGCCAGCCTGGGTATGAAAGTGGAGAAGGAAGTAAGTAGATGTGATGTTGAAAACCGGGTGAATATTAGGAAAACCATACCGTCTGTACAACTGGAGTCCATTCTATCTCCCTCTTCTACTAACCACTTGCCCTCCAATCCAGAGTCTGATCGTTCATCCATCAAAAACACTAAAAAAATTGAAAAACCAAAAAATCACATAAACATTGAAAATGAAAATGATTTTTAAAAAATTGGATTCCGCCCTAAGGGAAGCACTTGAGGAGGAATTGATCTTTAAACTTCCCTTAATAAAGGCCATAGACCACTTCCCCGACCTCAAGAGATTTGTAAAGAGTAAAATGATGCCTAAGAGATCGGAAAATAAGACGACAAGGACTGAAAGACACATAGTGTCTATGGCCACCTCCTTGGTGATGGGGAGAAAGACTAAGAGCCGCAGAGTGAAGCGGTTTCCTAGGGTGGAATGTGTAATCAAAGACACCATCTTTACCCATGCAAGAATTGATGATGACTCTCCTATAAATATCCTCCCAACCTCTGTGCTTGACAAACTCAAACTAAGGGCCAATCAGAAAGTCGAGAGAGATTGTTCAGCTGGCTGATCGATCCATCAAACGGCCTAGAGGAAATATTTCAGTAATCATTACTTTCCAAGGTGCTCTACTCCAGGTGGATTTCACGATCATTGACATCGAGCATCAAGGAGAGTTCACCCAGTCTCCGATTATTCTCGGGAAGCCATTCTTAGCCTCTGCTAAGGCGACTAAAGACTACGAGACTCGGGAGATCGATTTTTCAGCATTGGAAGCACTCCGACCGCACCCATTCTTTGATACACTTTACTCTAAGGTGACCCACACATCCGTTGATAGTCGTGACCATCGAGAGGTAGATGAGTCCCACCTCTCTGCTACACCTGAGAGACCGACTGCCCGGACGACCGTTGGTTCTGAGACTCCCCACACCTCCACCTCATCAACTGCTTGCACCACCACCGTAACAGCTTCTAAGTAGGACTCACGACCAGAAGCTATCTTTAAGTCGGACACGACCTTTGTTGATTGCCTTGACCATTTTGATGATCCGACACAAGAGCCCAATAATGCCAAGCCAATTGAGACCACTAGCACCTTCCCGAGACATGTGCTGACCCTTCAGGAATATTACAATCTATATGGTGACTCATCTGATGAGGAACCCATAGTCCGCACCACACCATGGCCCGGACCTTCTAAGGAAACAACCCAGACAAAATTGACTCCACATAAAAACACGGTTGCTCCCTCTTCTAGTCGGCTATCTAGTGAGAGGAAGTTGAGAATTGATTCCTTGAGATGTTCCCCCAAACCGCTCAAGGCACGTCTCTCTCATCTCCCTCTCGATGATTCAGGTTCTAGAAAACCGACTAAGAAAGTCTCCTTCAACACATCGGAGAAGGAATTTTCTGAGGAGTCCTCATCTGGTCCGGACAAGGTAATTTATATGAGTGAGCTCAGCTCGACTGTTCTCAAGCCGTATTTAAACAAGCAACCGTGTGTCGACCCTCGTTGGACGATCCCTACATGTCACTATTATTCAACTGAGGATGATTCCGACAGCGACACATATGTATATTATCCACCTCCTCGCGTTCGCAAGAAGGTTCGTCACAAACCTTCTTAATCCTTGTATATTCTCACTCTTTTCTTGTATATACTTTCTCTCCCTCCCTCACTAGTGATTCGAATCACTCCCCCCGGCTCCATATCATTTCATTTTGTGACTATACTTAGGATAACCAGATCCTAAGTATAGGGGGGAGAGTGACCCGCGTCTATTCATTGTATTTCCTCCAGATCACATCGGTTCTCGTACTCACTCCTTTCCTATACTTAGGCTGACCAGAGCCTAAGTATAGGGGGGACCGATGCCGGCCATGTATATACTCATCCATTTCCCTCTTTCCCTCGTCCGCCCCATTTTTTGATCTTCTTCTACACTTAGGCTGCCAGAGCCTAAGTATAGGGGGGGCGGAGCGATTTCTATACATTTTGTAATTTTAGCTCTCCTACGCTTAGCACGAGCTATGTCTTTTTCATCGCTTTTCATGCTCTGAGGACATAGCACACGCTAAGTATAGGGGGAGTGTATATATTACATATATACTTTACCCATAGCTCGTACTTTCACGTATTTTCACGTGTTTTTGAATATATTATGCAATAATTATGGTGTGGGTAAAAATTGAAATTTTTTTGTACTATATGTATAATACTTGTATAAAAACTTGTGAAATTCTTGTAAAACATACTTTTGTAAAATTTGTTGTAAAATACGATGTATAACAAAAAAAATTGTATATTATTACAAACTAAAAATTGTTGTAAAAATTGTTGTATACCAGAAAATAAAACGATAATGTTGAAAATAAAGGCTTCTTATTTACTCTCGTATATCATCCTTGAATTTCAAAAAAAAGAAGAAGAGAGTCTTGCATTTCATTCATAGCATGTCATCTACACCTCATATGCATATCCTGCATATGCAAGGTGAAAATCTAGTGGGTTCTGAACCAAGTTATGAGTAGATATTGAGGATGGGCTTGATTTGACCTTAATCCACCTAATTTCAAAGGAACCTTATAGGAGCTAGAGTTAAGATTTCTCAGGTCAAGTGACTTAATTCTTTGAGTCCGCAAGTCTATGTTCACATGTCATCTTGATCAGTCTAAGTAGAATATCTCATGCACACGCATGATTCTTTTAGGCAGTGATCTAACTTGGACAAGCATAATGCACGTAGCTCTTCATTGATGAGGTGGTAAGGAGGTAGAATCCTTTAGCTTGGAGTAGCACACGGGTGGAAACATCCGTCCTCCTCTAGGGAGGGTAGTGCATCTCAACCTAGTCTGGTGGTGTTGAAGTCTGAGGACAGGATGCTGTGGGTTACAATAATGCTTCAAAAGAGGGATAGTCTACTGGCTCAAGAGGAAAAACTCCTGATGTATATGCTGCACCTTGTATATAAGTTCCAAAACAAAAGAAAAAAAGAAAAAAAAAGACAGGCTAAAAAAAGAAGGAAAAAAATTGCCTGTCGGAGTATGTAAATTAGCAAGAAGTCTGCAGCTGGATGACTTGGCTACACTGGTCAGGCATCCCGGGATAGGTAGCTACACTGGCTACCGTCCATTCTTTTCTTCACCCCCTCCTCTTGAGATGGTCGCACTTGAACTTAGAAGGGAATACCACGCTCCTCGAGGAAAGAGTTACTGGACCGGGTTATTTGAGTTACCTTGTTAGAGGAGGCTGGTTCTGAGCCATTTCTGATGTGGAGAGCTATTTATCACTTACACAATACAAGTAAGAATCATAGTCATCAGAAATTTGCGTCTGAGGATTTGTTCTGATCTGACTGTTGAGGCATCTTGAATAGAAGACTTGCGGAATTTAAAGTCTGTTAGGTCTTAAATTTAGGTCTCGATAAGGTTCCGCCACACAATTAATCCAAAGGTCGAGTTAAGCTCCATTTTCAACTTTTGTTCATGACCTTGGTATGGAACCAAATCTCATTTCACTCTTGCATTTCATTTTAGGTGCTTGGGGACGAGCAAGGTTTAAGTATAGGGGGTTGATGAATATGTGATTCATCACTCTAAAAGTTGAAAATAAAGCTTTGTTCCCAAGTAAATAGCAGCATATTTCCCCTTATCTTGCATAATTAGCATCCGTGCATGCAAGCATAATATCTTCATTTTAGCACTCATATTTGCATTAAATAAGAAGCCAATTTCACTTGTAAATATTCACCTGTATATTAGCTAAAATACCTTATTTGTATATATTTTATACTAACTCTAAATCCAATAAAATCAAATCCATAGTGTATATTTTACTAACACTAATTAAAGGAAAATGTCAAAAAATACTACATTGTAAAATTGACCAATAAACCCTCAATCCAAGTTTGAAACTAGGAGCCTTAAAATGCACATATCTCTCTCATACAACCTTCGAATTAAGTCTACTCACTTTTCAAGTAATATACATTCAGAGACCTTTGAAAGAAGATAAATTTCATTAAAATCAGAGCTCGTATGCAAAACTTGGGTTTTGGGCCCCTTTTGTATATTGTACATATTGACCGTTTTATCCCTGTATTTTATCCTTTTATTTCCTTCATTATTAAAAATTCAAAAAAAATAGATTAAATTGTAAATATTCTCCTCATATTTTCTCTATTTTTATTTTGATTTTTCTCTTATTGAAAAATGACAAAAAATTTGCAAAAGAAAAAATGTGGTATTTTATACCTACAAGCTACCACCAAAAAAATACATTTTGTACAGATGATCTCATTTGATTTTCGACCCTTCATGGTAGTTGTAGATCTCATCAAGACGAGCAACTTTTGTGTTGACCACTTTTTGATTTAATCTTTTTTGCTATTTCCTTTTTACTTTTGTTTACATTTAATCTTTAAATTTTCTGGGAGCGACATGTGGCAGCTCCTGGAGCCGCCACGTGTCACCCCATTTTCTATTATTTTATTAATTTCGGATTTAATTTATTATTTTCAGATTTATTATTATTATTATTATTTTACTATTATTATTTTAGTTATTTTTAGTAGCCTATTATATTATTTTTTTAATAATTCATTTTATTCCCCATTTACCACTTCTCTACTTCTACTCCAAGTCTCCACTTTCTCCACCACTCCATTCCCTCCACTCCTCCTCCAACTTCCCTTTCATCCTCTTTATATTCACCTCTCATCCTCCATTTTTCTTCATCCGCCGTTTTCGAGAGAAGTGAGGTCGAGCCCCTTTAACCTTCAGGTGACAGCTGTAGGAGACGAGTCAAGCGACGACAACCTCAAGGCAAGATCCGTGACATCACCATTACCGCGTCGCGAGATCTGATTGGACTTGCTCAGCATCGAAGGACTCTGCCATCCTTCTCGAGGCCACGACAGAAGCCGCATACCGTGGCTCCACAATCCGGCGAACCGGAGGTAAGTACTCTATCTTTATCCTGTCATTTTATTTTATCTAACATATTTTTTCTTTGTTGTTCATCATCAAAAATACCATCATCACCTACACCACAAATCATCACAAAAAACCACATCATCAACCACCATCACTATCATCATCTCAACCACATCCACATTACATTTTCTATTCCTTGTTACAAAAAAAATCAAAAAAAAAATTGCAAAAGAAAAAAATAAAAAAATAAACCACAGGAACCGCACGGCCAACCCCCAGGCCACCGTAGCCCGACTGCCGCCATCTCCAGCAACGTGGCCCGCCGTCCGCTCCAGCGCGCCCCCGCGCCTCTGTTCTTCCTCGCCCAGAACCGCCCCGCACGGTTGTCCCTCCTCCAACGGTGGCGCCGCCGCTGTCTTACCGATCGCGCCTCGCCACACGCACCTGCCCGCTCGCCTCCACCTTGTTGCGGTGATGCACGACCAACTACGCCGCCCCACTCCAGCCCTTTCCGCCTCGCACGTCCTTCAACCTCGAGGCCGCACCACGCAACGGCCAGCTGAGCACAACCCCGTAGCCACCTGTGCTCAGCCTCCTCCGCCCGCAGGCTGGGCTGCGTCGCCAAGCTCCAGCGCCCGTCTCCCCGTCACGCACCTTCATCCCAGTGCGCTCGCCATCGCCGCCCCCGCGCGCGATCGCCGCCGCCCCGCACCCTCTGGCCGCGTGCGCGGCCGATGCCGTCATCTCCGTCCGCACCCCGTGCCGCGGTGCACCGTGCGCTGCCTCCTCTTGGCTCACTGCCGCCGTCCTCCATCTTTTGCCCTAGAAGAGGTCCAGTTTCTTTTTCTTTAATATTTTGGTAAATTGCATTTTTTTACTCGTAAGTTTCTATATTTACAAAAGTGCCCAAGTGCACATATCTCTGTTTGTTGTTTTAGTACGGTATTGCGAAGACACCCTTGAGTTTGAGAGTTAATTTGGACAGTCATTTTGCCTCCATTTTTAATAAAAAATAGCATTTTGTAGAGCAACTCATTATTTATCTTGTGGCTATTTATTTATATTTTTGCAAACATTTGACATTTTATTAGAAATCAGAAATTGTATTGAGTTATATTTTACCCATTTGCACTCTAAAATTCGTACATGCCTATTTCTTTATCCAAAAATCGCGAAAAAATGTGAATGAGGTACTTAAGTGTTCTTTAATTACCGTCCAAATTTTGTCCAATTTGGAGTTGTTTTGTGCATAAAATAAATTGTAGAGTGATTTCTGTAATTGATTTTTAATTAAATCCACGAATAATATTTTTGAGAAATTTCAATTCTCTTGAATTCCTAATTGAAATATCTATTAGAGATAAACCAATCTCTGGATAATTTAACTTCATGGATTTATTAGGAATTAAATACCCGCAGTCGCTCTGTTTTCAGTAAAATATTCATAAAAAATCAAAAAGTGTCAGAAAATTACAAAATATTAGTTAGCTTCATTTCATCATATTTAACTTCCAATAAATTTTTCATAATTTTTGCAAATCATTTGCACGAAAAATTGCATAAAAACCCCAAAAACGTTTGTATTGTTCATTTGTGCATTTTAAATCCAAAAATTCCAAAAAAATACATTTTGCATTCGTTGTTGGATTAGGTTTATAGGAAAAACACAATTTGGTCAATTTGGATTAATTTCACATTAAAATTAAATTTGGCTAAGCTATTGATTTTCTTAATAACTTAATTCATCCGCATTTGTGCATTGGCATTTTTATCGCATAAAAAATACCAAAAAAATCTCACTTGGAAAATCGTAATCTAATCCATCTAACTTGATCCCGAGTTGTTCCTTTGCCACCTTGAGTCGACCCTAGGGCTTGCCCAGGCTAAACAAACATAAAACCGCGCGTTAATTTCATTCGACGATTCATCAATTTGTGTGGTTATTTTTGATCGAAGCGGATCTATCTGACTGCAATGAAACAGTCAATTCGACCACATAAAAAGAGTAGGTCTGTGGCCCCTCAAATGTCGCCGTTGCCGGGGAGTAAAACGGCTTAGGATCACTTTATAAAGTTAGATTTGCGTTTTCCCATTCACTTGGGTAGTCTGATCCCCGAGCTGCATTGTAATTGTCCATTTTTTCTTTAATTATTTTTCTGACCATTTCTGTATATATCTCTCTCTGACATAATTTTTATCTTTTTGTGCGAGGGCCCGGTGGACTTGGAGCGACTTTCTTGAAGTCGACGCATCTCGAAGTGCATCAGAGGCCGACAATTCGTGGATCAAGTCGGCTGTTGAGATGCCAAAAAGATTTTTCTTAATTTGTAAAATAGTGTCTGCATTTACAACGGTTCCCGTTTGGGTGCTCGCGTGTGTAAACATAGTGGAGCCGTGTCCCCGTATGCTGTGTGGATTGAATTTTTAGAATAGGCTTGCACTAGCGGTTCCTCGAGCCACTCTAGGATTTACTTGTGCTCGTAATTTTCTAGGACCACATATCACTTAAAAGACACAATTAGACCGCAGATCTAGTCAAATCAACCTGTTCTTCACTCGCTAATAGAACTGCCTGTCTAGGAGCAACTTTTCATCGATTGCATTCATTTAGTGTAAAATTTCAATTCAGTACTGCATCCCGCATTGTAGAGAGCTGGAGGCACTGTAAGTATTCTTACTCAAGCATTCATCATCATTTTCTCGATTGCATCGGTTTTTTCTGATTCTCTCTCTCTCTTTCTCAATTATCTAACCTAAGATAAGGGAATTGGGACTGGACGGTAGACATGATTGCTTTTGTGGATTAATATCAGTGATAACTAATCTCTAAAATCAAGACTGCTAATTGAATTGGACCAAAAAAATTGACTAAAATTAACCCTTGTTTACGTGAGAGTAACCCCGACTTTGTTTTCAGGCTAAGTGAGGGTACTTGAGTGTGTGTGAACACCGTAAGGCAGAGCCCAAATCCTCGCCTTCCATATCACGTTCCAATTGATCCTAGAAAATATCACGAGTTGAATATTTTTAGATTCACTGACTAGTACCCAGTAGCCTCCTCCTGTTCACGGGTAGTCAGGGGTGAACGAGCGGTACTTTGCGACAAGTTGCTAGTAACCCTTCGGGGCGAAGTTCCAGCCTTGTCAGCCTTCGCCTGCTTACAGGTAGATAGGGGCATGGTCTTTGAGTCCATCAACTTGGGATAGGAGTAAAGAAAGGAAGGACAAGCGGTATCTTAGGCGACATGTTAAATAGGGAAGACGCATCCGGCTCTGAGTCGACTTCCCTACAGGCCGCGTAAATCCTTGCTATCTTGCTTGAAAAATCACACTTAAAATTAACAAGATTAATTGGACTCGGTTTCGAGTTTTTCACTGTGTTGAGTGTGAACTCAGGGTTTGCTCTAGCATTTGTATTTGTGTCTGTCCGTGTGTGTTATCCCGCATGATTGCGCATTTCCTACCTCGTTCTGATTACATCCATTCCTCCTCAAGATGTCGGAATATTGGTCCCCATATACCTCTGATCATTTCTCCTCGACCATATACCGTTCATCTTTGCCTTCACCTTCTTCCATATATCCTCCGCCATCCACAGGAGATCCTTACCCGTGGTCGATTCCACCTCAACCTGATTATGAAGTCAGAACTTCGACTGACTTCTCCACTTCTTCGCATTTCTCACCTACTCCATATTCTAACACTCCGGATCCACTTCCACCTTGGGCTGACTGTCCTTACTCTCGTGAGCTTGTAGGAATCAAAGAATCGAATGATGAGCATGCCACTGCTGAGACAGACGATTGGCAAAATTATATGCCCCCACATACTTCATTCTCACCTCAAGTAGGGACCATACAACAATTTACATATACACATCCCGACTTGATCTTAGGGCATAACTTGGTCGATCAAACAACCCGAATAGAGAAGCCTGAACATCATGATTTCCCAGACTTGATTGACTTTAGTGATCAAGCTTCCATTAACCAGCCTTCATTCGGAGAGCCTATACATTCACAAGATTGGACTCATGAGCCTGACTTATCAGTCCCCATTTTATCATATGAGGCTCCGACCAATATTTTTCATCTAGATGGTCCATACTCGACCCAACATTACATACCAGAGTCTAGGTATGTTGAGTATGAGACCCTAATATCTCAGCAGTATCCTCTACTTGAGCAGAACTCTCCCATGATTTGTCATGAGAATTTTGTGGATGATGACATCTCTAGACTTATTAAGAAAAATGAATCATTTGGTAATGAGTTGAGAGATGTCATGAAAATATTGCACTCAATTTCTGCCAGTCGGGGTATGAAAGTGGAGAAGGAAGTAAGTAGATCTCATGTTGAAAACCGAGCGAATATTAGGAAAACCACACCGTCTGTACAACTGGAGTCCATTCTATCTCCCTCTTCTACTAACCACTTGCCCTCCAATCCAGAGTCTGATCGTTCATCCATCAAAAACACCAAAAAAATTGAAAAACCAAAAAATCACATAAACATTGAAAATGAAAATGATTAAAAAATTGGATTCCACCCTAAGGGAAGTACTTGATGAGGAATTGATCTTTAAACTTCCCTTAATAAAGGCCATAGACCACTTCCCCGACCTCAAGAGATTTGTAAAGAGTAAAATTATGCCCAAGAGATCGGGAAATAAGAGGACAAGGACTGAACGGCGCATAGTGTCTATGGCCACCTCCTTGGTGATGGGGAGAAAGAGCAAGAGCCGCAGAGTGAAGCGGTTGCCTAGGGTGGAATGTGAAATCAAAGACACCATCTTTACCCATGCAAGAATCGATGATGACTCTTCGATAAATATCCTCTCGACCTCTGTGTTTGATAAACTCAAACTCAGGCCAATAAGAAAGTCGAGAGAGATCGTTCAGCTGGCTGATCGATCCATCAAACAGTCTAGAGGAAATATTTCAGTCATCATTACTTTCCAAGGTGCTCTACTCCAGGTGGATTTCACGATCATTGACATCGTGCACCAAGGAGAGTTCACCCGGTCTCTGATTATTCTCAGGAAGCCGTTCTTAGCCTCAGCTAAGGCGACTAAAGACTACGAGACTCGAGAGATCGATTTTTCAGCATTGGGAGCACTCCGACCGCACCCATTCTTTGATACACTTTAATCTAAGGTGACCCGCACATCCGTTGATAGTTGTGACCATCGAGAGGTATATGAGTCCCACCTCTCTGCTACACCTGAGAGACCGACTGCCCGGACGACCGTTGGTTCTGAGACTCCCCACACCTCCACCTCATCAACTGCTTGCACCACCACCGTAACAGCTTCTAAGGAGGACTCACGACCAGAAGCTATCATTAAGTCGGACACGACCTTTGTTGATTGCCTTGACCATTTTGATGATCTGACACAAGAGCCCAATAATGCAAAGCCACTTGAGACCACTAGCACCTTCCCGAGAAATGTGCTGACCCTTCAGGAATATTACAATCTATATGGTGACTCGTCTGATGAGGAACCCATTGTCAGCACCACACCACGGACCGAACCTTCTAAGGAAACAACCCAGACAAAATTGACTCCACATAAAAACACGGTTGCTCCTTCTTCTAGTCGGCTATCTAGTAAGAGGAAGTTGAGAATTGATTCCTCGAGATGTTCCCCCGAACCGCTAAGGCACGTCGCTCTCATCTCCCTGTTGATGATTCAGGTTCTAGAAAATCGACTAAGAAAGTCTCCTTCAACACATCGGAGAAGGAATTTTGTGAGGAGTCCTCATCTGGTCCGGACAAGGTAATTTATATGAGTGAGCTCAGTTCGGTTGTTCTCAAGCCGTATTTAAACAAGCAGCCGTGTATCGACCCTCGTTAGACGATCCCTACACCTCACTATTATTCATCTGAGGATGATTTCGACATCGACACATATGTATATTATCCACCTCCTCACGTCCGCAAGAAGTTTCATCACAAACCTTCTTAATCCTTGTATATTCTCACTCTTTTCTTGTATATACTTTCTCTCCCTCCCTCCCTAGTGATTCGAATCACTCCCCCCGGCTCCATATCATTTCATTTTGTGACTATACTTAGGATAACCAGATCCTAAGTATAGGGGGGAGAGTGACCTGCATCTATTCATTGTACTTCCTCCAGATCACATCGGTTCTCATACTCACTCCTTTCCTATACTTAGGCTCTATAGGGGGGACCAATGCCTGCCATGTATATACTCATCCATTTCCCCTCTTGCCCTCGTCCGCCCCAATTTTTGATCTTCTTCTACACTTAGGTTGCCAGAGCCTAAGTATAGGGGGGCGGAGCGACTTCTATACATTCCCCGCCTACGCTTAGCACGAGCTATGTCTTTTTCATCGCTTTTCGTGCTCTGAGGACATAGCACACACTAAGTATAGGGGGGTATGTATATATTACATATATACTTTACCCATAGCTCGTACATTCACGTATTTTCGCGTGTTTTTATATATATTATGCAATAATTTCAGGGGGGGTAAAAATTGAATTTTTTTGTACTATATGTATAATACTAGTATAAAAACTTGTAAAATTCTTGTAAAACATACTTTTGTAAAATTTGTTGTAAAATAGGATATATACCCCAAAAAAATTGTATATCATTACAAACTAAAAATTGTTGTAAAAATTGTTGTATACCAGAAAATAAAACGATAATGTTGAAAATAAAGGCTTCTTATTTACTGTCGCATATCATCCTTGCATTTAAAAAAAAGAGAAGGGAGTCTTGCATTTCATTCATAGCATGTCATCTACACCTCATCTGCATATCCTGCATATGCAAGGTGAAAAGCTAGTGGGTTCTGAACCAAGTTATGAGTAGATATTGAGGATGGGCTTGATTTGACCTTAATCCACCTAATTTCAGAGGAACCTTATAGGAGCCGGAGTTAAGATTTCTCAGGTCAAGTGACTTAATTCTTTGAGTCCGCAAGTCTATGTTCACATGTCATCTTGATTAGTCTAAGTAGAATATCTCGTGTACACGCATGATTCTTTTAGACAGTGACCTAAGTTGGACAAGCACAATGCACGTAGCTCTTCATTGATGAGGTGGTAAGGAGGTAGAATCCTTTATCTTGGAGTAGCATACGGGTGGAAACATCCGTCCCCCTCTAGGGAGGGTAGTGCATCTCAACCTAGTCTGGTGGTGTTGAAGTCTGAGGACAGGACGCTGTGGGTTGCAATAATGCTTCAAAAGAGGGATAGTCTACTGACTCAAGAGGAAAAAGTCCTGATGTACATTCTGCACCTTGTATATAAGTTCTAAAACAAAAGGAAAAAAAGACAGGCCAAAAAAAGAAGAAAAAACTTGCCTGTCGGAGTATGTATATTAGCAAGAAGTCTGCAGCTGGATGACTTGGGTACACTGGTCAGGCATCCCGGGATAGGTAGCTACACTGGCTACCGTCCATTCTTTTCTTCACCCCCTCCTCCTGAGCTGGTCGCACTTGAACATAGAAGGGAATACCACGCTCCTCAAGGAAAGAGTTACTGGACCGGGTTATTTGAGTTACCTTGTTAGAGGAGGCTGGTTCTGAGCGATTTCTGATGTGGAGAGCTATTTATCACTTACACAGTACAAGTAAAAATTAGTCATCAGAAATTTGCGTCTGAGGATTTGTTCTGACCTGACTGTTGAGGCATCTTGAATAGAAGACTTGTGGAACTTAAAGTCTGTTAGGTCTTAACTTAGAATCTCGATAAGGTTCCGCCACACAATTAATCCAAAAGTCGAGTTAAGCTCCATTTTCAACTTTTGTTCATGACCTTGGTATGGAACCCAATCTCATTTCACTCATGCATTTCATTTTAGTTGCTCAAGGACGAGCAAGGTTTAAGTATAGGGGGTTGATGAATTTGTGATTCATCACTCTAAAAGTTGAAAATAAATTTTTGTTCCTAAGTAAATAGCAGCATATTTCCCCTTATCTTGCATAATTAGCATTCATGCATGCAAGCATAATATCTGCATTTTAGCACTCATATTTGCATTAAATAAGAAGCCAATTTCACTTGTAAATATTCACTTGTATATTAGCTAAAATACCTTATTAAATCCAATAAAATCAACTCCATAGTGTATATATTACTAACACTAATTAAAGAAAAATGTCAAAAAATACTACATTGTAAAATTGACCAATAAACCCTCAATCCAAGTTTAAAACTAGGAGCCTTAAAATGCACATATCTCTCTCATACAACCTCCGAATTAGGTCTACTCACTTTTAAAGTAATATACATTCAGAGACCTTCGAAACAAGACCAATTTCATTAAAATCGGAGCTCGTATGCAAAACTTGGGGTTTGGGCCCCTTTTATATATTGTACATATTGACCGTTTTATCCCTGTATTTTATCCTTTCATTTTCTTCCTTATTAAAAATTCAAAAAAATTAGATTAAATTGTAAATATTCTCCTCATATTTTCTCTATTTTTATTTTGATTTTTATCTTATAGAAAAATGACAAAAAAATTGCAAAAGAAAAAAATGTGGTATTTTATACTTACAAGCTACCACCAAAAATATACCATTTGTACAGATGATCTCATTTGATTTTCAGCCCTTCACGAAAGTTGTAGATCTTGTCGAAACCAGCAACTTTTATGTTGACCACTTTTTGGTTAAATCCCTTTTGCTATTTCTTTTTTATTTTTGTTTACATTTAATCTTTGAATTTTCTGGGAGCGACATGTGGTAGCTCCTGGAGCCGCCACGTGTCACCCCATTTTTTTATTATTTTATTAATTTCGAATTTATTTTATTATTTTCGGATTTATTATTATTATTATTATTATTTTACTATTATTATTTTAGTTATTTTTAGTAGCCTACTATATTATTTTATTAATAATTCATTTTATTCCCCCTTTTACCACTTCTCTACTCGCCTTCTACTCCAAGTCTCCACTTTCTCCACCACTCCATTCCCTCCACTCCTCCTCCAACTTCCCTTTCCTCCTCTTTATATTCACCTCTCATCCTCCATTTTTCTCCATCCGCCATTTTCGAGAGAAGTGAGGTCGAGCCCCTTTAACCTTCAGGTGACAGCTGCAGGAGACGAGTCGAGCGACGACAACCTCAAGGCGAGATCCGCAACATCACCATTGCCGCGTCGCGAGATCCGATTGGACTTGCTCAGCTTCGAAGGACTTCGCCATCCTTCTCGAGGCCATGATGGAAGCCGCATACCGTGGCTCCACAATCCGGCAAATCACAGGTAAGTACTCTATCTTTATCCTGTCATTTTATTTTATCTAACAATTTTTTTCTTTGTTGTTCATCATCAAAAATACCATCATAACCCACACCACAAATCATCACAAAAAAACCACATCATCAACCACCATCACTATCATCATCTCAACCACATCCACATTACATTTTCTATTCCTTGTTACAAAAAATCAAAAAAAAATTTGCAAAAGAAAAAAAAATAAAAAAATAAACGACAGGAATCGCACGGCCAGCCCCCAGGCCGCCGTAGCCTGACTGCCGCCGCCTCCAGCACCGCGGCGTGCCGTCTGCTCCAGCGCGCCCCCGTTCCTCCGTTCTCCCTCGCCCAGAACCGCCCCGCGCGGTTGTCCCTCCTCTAGCGGCGGCGCTGCCGCTCTCCGGCCGATCACGCCTCGCCACGCGTACCCGCCCGCTCGCCTCCACCTTGCCGCGGTGACACACGACCAACAACACCACCCCGCTCCAGCCCTCTCCGCCTCGCACGTCTTTCAACCTCAACACCGCACTATGCAGCGGCCAGCCGAGCACAACCCCATAGCCACCCGTGCTCAGCCTCCTTCGCCCGCTTGCCGAGCCACGTGCCAAGCTCAAGCGCCCATCTCCCCGTCGCGCACCTTCATCCCTAGTGCTCTCGCCATTGCCGCCCCCGCGGCGTGATCCCCGTCGCCCCGCGCCTTCCGACCGCGCACGCGACCGACGCCGTCATCTCCGCCCGCACCCCGCACCGCGGTGCACTGTGCGCCGCCTCCCCTTGGCTCACTGCCGCCATCCTCCATCTTTTGCCCTAGAAGAGGTCCAGTTTCTTTTTCTTTAATATTTTGGTAAATTGCATATTTTTACCCGTAAGTTTCTGTTTTTACAAAAGTGCCCAGGTGCACATAGTTCTGTTTGTTGTTTTAGTACGGTATTGCAAAGACACCCTTGAGTTTGAGAGTTAATTTGGACATTCATTTGTCTCCATTTTTAATCAAAAAATTGCATTTTGTAGAGCAACTCATTATTTATCTTGTGGCTATTTATTTATATTTTTGTGAACATTTAACATTTTATTAGAATTCAGAAATTGAAATTGAGTTATATTTTACCCATTTGCGCTCTAAAATTCGCACATGCCTATTTCTTGATCCAAAAATTGTGAAAAAAAAGTGAAGGAGGTAGTTAAGTGTGCTTTAATTAACGTCCAAATTTCATCTAATTTGGAGTTGTTTTGTGCATAACATAATCTGTAGAGTGATTTCTGTAATTTAATTTTAATTAAATCCACGAATAATATTTTTGAGAAGTTTCAATTCTCTTGAATTCCTAATTGAAATATCTATTAGAGATAAATCAATCTCTGGATAATTTAACTTCGTGGATTTATTTGGGATTAAATACCCGCAGTCGCTCTGGTTTCAGTAAAATATTCATAAAAAATCAAGAAGTGTCAGAAAATTCCAAAAAAATTAATGTAGCTTCATCTCATCATATTTAATTTGTAGTAAATTTTCATATTTTTTTCAAACCATTTGCACGAAAAATTGCATAAAAACTCCAAAAAAGTTTGCTTTTTTCATTTATGCATTTTAAATCCAAAAATTCCAAAAAAAATACATTTTGCATTCGTTGTTGGATTAGGTTTATATGAAAAATACAATTTTGTCAATTTGGATTAATTTCACATTAAAATTAAATTTGGCTAAGTTGTTGATTTTCTTAATAAATTAATTCATCCGCATTTGTCCATTGGCATTTTTATCGCATAAAAAATACCAAAAAAATCTAACTTGGAAAACCGTAATCTAATCCATCTAACTTGATCCCGAGTTGTTCCTTTTCCTACTTGAGTCGACCCTGGGGCTTGCCCAGGCTAAACAAAAATAAAACCACACGTTAGTTTCCTTCGACAATTCATCGATTTGTGCAGTTATTTTTGATCTACGTGGATTTATCCAACTGCAACGAAACAATCAATTCGACCACATAAAAAGGGTAGGTCCTCGGCCTGTCAGGATTCCGCCACGCTGCGGCGAAGGCTTGGCCGGCTGGGGGCCGCGCGTAGATGCGACCCGCGGTGGCGTGCTTGCGGGAGGAGGAAGAAGGGGCAGGGTTGTGGCCGTTCCTGCCTATTTTTTTGATTGTTTTAATTTTTTTGCCTCTAGTTTTAGTTTTTGATTTTTTAAATCTTTTTTTTATAAACATAAAGCAAATATGTATGCGAAAGTGGAAGATGATGAGTTGGTGGTGAGAAATAATGATGTAATGAAATAACGAAGAAACAAAATATTAGATAAAATAAAATAACAAGAGAATGATGAGGAATACTTACCTGAATCTTCACCGGATTGGCAGAGCAGCTACGCTGGACTCCTGTCGTCGCTTCGATCCGATTGGTGAAATAAAAATCGGAGAATCTACGAGAGCTCGATGGGGAACTCGTGACGTGGAGCAGAGCTCCGCGGATCTCGCCCGAGGGAGGTCGTCGCTTGAGGAAGATGCTTCGCCGTTGTTACCAACAAAACACTCCAAGCTCTCTCCTTATTCTATTAGAATGGCGGATGAGAAAAATGAAGATGTACAAATGAATACAAAGAGAAGAAAAAGGGAGGTTAGATAGGTGGTGGAGTTGAATGGGAGGTTATATTATTGGTGGAGTTGAATGAGAGGTTAAAAAAATGGAGTGGAATGTAAGTTGAAAGAAGACTTGGAGGTTAATGGAGGAAAATGGAAGTTATTGTAGAGAATGTGAATTTAAATAAAATACAATAAAAGTAGGCCAGTTTAAATACAATAAAAATATAATGAAGGAAAATTAGTGGAGAATTTACAAAAAAATACATACAACATGTACAATTTTTTGTTTGCTTTTCTAATATGTATTTTTTATCTTTTTAATAAGAGATATTTACAACAAAAAAATACAATAAAATACTACAATCAAAATACAACACATCCATGATTTTTTTAGCAATTAGGAAAGATAAAATAAAAAACGAAGAAAGAATAAATATATACATAATATACAATGTACATTTAGGCCCCAAAACCCAACTTTTGCAAATGAGCTCTATTTTAATGAAACCACTTCCATTGGATAGATAATTTTCTAACTTGAACTTTAAAAGTGAGTTTGGTGAATTCGGAGTTCATACGGAGCAGGAATTTGGCTTGGAAGTTGGACTTTACGACCTTTTCTCTTAAGGATCTAGGAGCATTTATTTGAGTTAAAAGTTATTTTGTATTTTTGTATTTTTATATACATTGTTATGAACAAGCTAGAGAAAGAATTAGCCAAAAATGAGTTGAAGTGGAATTATAAAAAATAGATGAAGTTTTGAGTTTTTTGCAGGTATAAAACTCCTTTCTTTTTGCGGCTTTTTATGGGTAATTTATTTTGTACAATAATGTACAATAATTAGTGTGTTTTATTTACAAGAGTCATTTTGTTAATTTATTGATTTTATGTATATTTATTTGAGATTTTACTCAGGGTTTTTGCTAAGATCAAGATATTGAGTGATGAATCACGGATTCATCACCCTCCTATACTTAAACTTTGCTAGTCCTCGAGCAAATAAAGAATGAGTAAGTTGGATTAACTCCTGACTGTGCATGTGAATACAAGACTTAATCCGTTCAAGAACTCTAGAAGAGATCCTAAATTCTAAGTTGAACCAAGCTCTAGTCAAAAGGTATCCAATTTCCCTAATCATTAGAATCTCTTTGTATACATATATAGTAAGGATATGACTTAAGTGTTGACCGCAACTACAAGAGTAGAGTCGCAATGTCACCCAAGGTTCCAGTCCAAGAGACTCTCTTAAGAACCCGATCCTCAACACTAGGGAATAAATCATTTCTTGCATCCAATCCACCGTCTCTTTATTTGTCAGACTTAAAAGTGTAGATGGAAGACCAGTTGATGGAGGGCTTAAGATTGTGTCATTTCTTCTCTCCCTCTCATTGGAACAAGGATCCTCTCGAGTGCCTTATTACTCAACGCATATTTTTGGTGTTGATCAATGCGTCCGTCAAGAGATGTTGGAGTCGTCTGCACTTGTTTTCCTGGGAGTACACCGGGGTGTGCCTTTTTTGAGGATCTATTATACCTTCTACACCCAGACTTGTAGCATTTACGATGCAGAGCCTTTTTTGGTGCAAGCCCGACTCCTGGTCCTAATAGCGATGTTCCAAGTGTACACTTTGAAATGGTTGGGAGCGCTCACCTTTGGTGGAAGCTCTTTGATATTTGACTTTGTGGAATGAGAGCTTTTCTTTAACATTTCATTGCTTTGTAATATTTTTGGCTAGCTCCACTGCTTTTACCAAGAGTTGGCGCACACTGATCAACAATTTTTTATTTTATCACACCCTGGCACATAGGTAAATGTCAAGAGATAGTACAAGAACTATGTTCTCATACTGGCTAAAAGGTGCTGACACTCAGGTTTCATGAATCCTTCATTGATTTTATCCCATCCTCGAGCATCATCAAATCAAGTCCAAACTCAAATCCCTCATCCCAGTTCCTCAAGTGAAATTTCAACTAATCTCATCATAACTGCAGTCGTATATGTGAGGTGCTGATCATATTCTTAAGGTAGAGACTAAGCATGCAATATAGCACACAAATCTTTCAAACTAGGGAAATGTGAATAATTAAGTCAAGGACCCTAATGACTAAGGCTGGTTAACTCAAAATCTCAAGACTTCATAAACCAAGTGTTCTTGATCATCACAAGTCTTGTGTGAATGTGAAGATGCCAGGGATTAAACCAACTTATTGGTTAGTTTTTCTTTTTCTTTTGTGATTTGATTTTTTTTGAAAAAACAAAGGAAAAGAAGAACATTTTTTAGAAAACATTTTGCTTTTTTCTCAAAAGTTTTTTAAGTAAATAAGGATGTTTTTAGTTTTTTGAAAAGGTTTTTTTACGAGTTTTTTTATTTGAAAAGGTTTTTTAGATTTTTTTACCCACCCCATAATTATTGTATAATATATACAAAAAATACTTGAAAGTACGAGCTATGGGTAAAGTATATATGTAATATATACATGCCCCATATACATAGCATGTGCTATGTCCTCATGGAACTAGGTGACAAAAAGCTATAGCTTGTACTAAGTATACATGGGTGAAAAGAATATAAGAATATGGGAGAATACACAACGGGCATCGGCCCCCCTATACTTAGGCTATGGGCTACCCAAGTATTGGATAGAACACAAGATTGGGGAACCAATGAGAGTAGAAAAGAATATACAAGAAGAAATGGAGCAACTCGGTTCACTCACCCCACTATACTTAAGATATAGTCAACCTAAGCATAGACACAAAATGGAAACGATACAGAATTGGGGAGAGTGATGTGAATAACGGGAGAGGGAGGGAAATAAAGGGAGGAAAATCTATACAAGGAGGAGTGAGAATATACAAGGATCAAGAAGGTTTGTGACGGACCTTCTTGCGGTAGCGAGGAGGTGGGTAGTATACACATGTGTCGCTGTCAGAATTGTCCTCCAAAGAATAATAGTGAGGTGTAGGGAACGCCCAACGGGGGTTGATACACAGCTGCTTGCTCAAATATGGCTTCAGAACAGCCGAACTAAGCTCACTCATATAGATCACCTCATCCAGACCTGATGAGGACTCCTCAGAAAGTTCCTTCTCTAGTAAGTCGGAGGCAACTTTCTTAGCCGATTTTCTAGAACCTGATGCATCAAGAGGAAGAGGAGATTGATACATCTTAAGGAGTTCGGGGGAATACCTCAAGGAATCAATACCCTTCTTCTTCTTACTAGATGACCGACTAGAGATGGAGCAACCGATTTATCAAGATTGGTCAATTTGGTCCCAGTTGTCTCTTTTGGTGTAGGTCTTGGATGTGGTGTGTGTGAGGTACTGACCAGAGTTCATCATCAGATGAGTCACCATATGCATTGTAATACTCCTACAGGGTCAGCACACGTCTCTGGTAAGGCATAGTGTTCTCAGTTGGCTTGGCATTGATTAGCTCATGAGTTAGATCATATAAATAATCAAGGATATCGTAATGATCATGTCCGACTCGGGGACAACTTCTGATTGTGAGTCCTCTCAAGAAGCTGTCATGGTGGTGGTAATGCAAGCAGTGGGTGGTGTGGAGGTGTAGGGAGTGTCTGAACCAATGGTCGCCTGGAGAGTCGGTATCACAGGTGTAGTAGAGAGATGGGACTCAACTATCTCTAGAAGGTCACGCCTGTCTATGACTTTATGGGTTACCTTGGAATATTGTGTGTCCTCAAAGATCAGGTGAGGTTGGAGTGCTCCCAATGCAGAGAAATCGATCTCCCGAGTCTCGCAATCTATAGTTTCCATAGCCAAGGCTAAGAACGGCTTCCCAAGAACGATCGGAGACTGGGTGAACTCTCCTCGGTGCTCAATGTCAATGACCGTGAAGTCTATTTCCAATAGAGCACCTTGGAAAGTAACAATGACTGAAATGGTTCCTCTCGACCGTTTAATGGACTGATTCGCCTACTGAATGATCTCTCTTGTCTTCTTGGAAGATCCGAGTTTGATCTTGGTAAGCACGGATGCCGGGAGGATATTAATTGGTTAGTCATCATCGATTCTTGCATGGGTGAATGTGGTATCTTTTATTTCACAATCAAACCTAGGCAACCGCTTTACTCTGCGGCTTTTGGTTTTTCTCCCTATCATCAAAGATGTGGACATAGACACTATATGTCTCTCAGTCCTAGTTCTCTTATTGCCCAACCTTTTTGGCATCAATTTACTTCTCACAAATCTTTTAAGGCTGGGAAAGTGTTCAATGGCCATTATTAAGGGAAGCTCAAAAATCAACTTTCTATCCAATGCTTCCCTAAGTGTAGGATCTAATTTTTGTAAGTCTTTTCCATTTTCAATTTTTATGGTATTTTCTGATTTTTTCATTTTTTTGGTCTTTTTGATAGACGAAGGATGACTAGGAGAATGTACATACTCTAGTTTGGAGGGAAAGTGGTTAGTAGAAGAGGGGGGTAGAAGGGACTCCAGCTGTACATGATGTGTGGTCAATCCGGTGTCTTCCAGGTTTTTAAAATTCAATCCGCAAAATCCATGATCCACATTCCTACCTGGACTCTTGATCAGTCTACAAATGTCATCTTCCAATAAGTTCTCATGACACCTCATGAGAGAAGTCTGTGTAATTGGAGGATACTGCTGAGAACTCGGGCTCTTATACTCAGCACACCTTGACTCAGGCGTGTAATGCTGGGTTGAGTTGGCCCATCTGTATGGCAGATGTTGGTCGGAGCCTCATAGGGTGGAGTCAGTAGACAGGGGGTTTGTAGATCGGTCTCATGAGTCCAATTCCCTGTATATATCAGCTCTCTGAATGGGTGATATGACGGTTGGTCAATGTTGGCTTGATCCCTCAAGTCAATCAAGTCGGAGTTCTGACTTCATGGTTGGGGTGTAGGTATGAAGAGGAATAAGAAGGTGGAGATGTTCGAAATATGGTTGAAGAAGAGTGACATGGATATGATGACCAATATTCTGACATCTTGGAAGGGAGATGGGAGAATGAAGCGGATCGAGGAAGAAAGCGTGCAAGTACACCGAATAACATACAAACAAACAAACACAAGAGCAAACCCTGAGTTTACCTACTCAACACAATGATGGGCGCAGAAGACTGACCATTTATCTTTTCAATTTTAATTAGGTGATAAATCAAGATATAAGTCCAATTACGCAAGGCTTAAAGGTAGGTTTTGGGAACTATCCTAGGGATGCGTCGTCACCTCTCAACAATCATAATATCCAAGCATACAATGAGGGTTTTACTCTCCCAAAACAAGTGTTAGTTTTAGTCAAATTTTTTGGATCAACTCTGATTAGCAGTCCCGATTTTAAGTTTGGTTATCACTTGATTAGTTCACCAAACAAAGCACACCTAACGATCATTCCTGATTTCTTTTTAACCTAAGTTTTAAAAACCAAAGGGGAGGGAGTCGAGAAAAACTGATGCAAATAGTGAAATCAATGATGCATGCTCAGTTCAGAAGACTTACAGTGATCCTCGCGCTCTACATACGGGATGCAAGGCAGAATTGAAATTTTATACTACATGAATGCAAACGAGAAAACCGTTCCTAGACAGGCAGTTCTGTTAGCGAGTGATGAACAAGTTAAATTTGACTAATTGCCCTGCGATCTAAGTGCGTCTCGTTAAATGTGATGTGTGGTCCTAAAAATTACGAGTACAAGGAATACAATATTCTAATAAAAATGGTGTAAGAGCTGCGAGTGCAAGTCCTATGCTACGTCAAGCAACCACACGACCACGAGAGGGTCCAATGTCCAATCCGGATACACACGCGAGCTCTCAAACAAGAGCCGCTGTAAAGAGGGAATTACCTAAATTATTACAACACAATAATTACAAAAATTTTAAAAAATCTCTCGAAGATAAATTAATTATCCTCACTCTTCAACAATCGACGCGCGTCACGTCCGTCGACCTCCGATGCACTCCAAGTCCACTGGGCCCTCGCAAGGAAAATAAGATTTATATTAGATAGAAAAAAAATAAAATATATAAAAAATATGGAGAGAAGTAATTGCGAGGAAATGAATTAATTACATGTGGCTCGGGGGTCAGACTACCCGAGTAAGTGAAAATCTAAATTGAAAATTTTAACTTAATCCCTAAGCCATTTGCCTCCCCGGCAACGACACCATCTGACGAGTCGTTAAATACGATAATTAATTTGGGTACACTGAAGTACGTGTACTTAGCGATTCAATCAGAACCGAGAAAAAGATCTCCGTGAAGAGTGTCTCAGCTTTAATTTATATCCCGAGGAAGTCCGGGGCCGAACACATGGAGGCAAAGGAACAACGTTAGGTTAATTCGAAAATTAAGATCTAAGTTTCCACGCGGTATTTTTTTATGCAAAAACAAATGCAAATGCAAATGTGGATGAATTAAGACAATAAGAAAACACACAATAAGGTCAAATTAATATTAATGCCAAATCAGTTCAATTCAGCCAAATTATATTTTTTCTAGGATCTTAATTAAGTGATGCATGCAAAACATAATTTTTTAGATTTTTAAGGGTTAAAATACAACAATTAAAAATGCACACTTTTTACAGGTTTTTGCAATTTTTTACACAAAAATAATGCAAAAATCATGAAAATTTTATTGGAACGAAAACATGATGCAATGAGACTACAATATTTTTTTTGGAAATTTTTAGCCAAATATAATTTGTTTATGAATTTTTTGGTGAAAACAGAGTGACAGTGAGTAATTAAGTAATAATTAATCCACAATAGCGAACTAGGCAAATAATGAATTATTTCAAATAGGTATTTTCATATGGCATCCAAGAGACTTGAAATTTTGCAAAAATATGACATGTGGATTTAATTAAAAATCAAATACGAAAATGACTCTACAATTTATTTTAGGCACAAAACAACTCCACTTTGTATGAAATTTGGACAGTATCTCAATCATATTTCAAGGCATCATGTCTAATTTTTCAAGAATTTTTAGAGCAACCTGAGTTAGATATGAATTTAATAGCACACAATGGGTAAAATATACAAAATTTCAATTAGACAATTTTAATTAATTATGCAAAGACCATAAAAATATAAATAAATATCCACGTGGTAGAAAACTAGTTGCTCAATATTAAGATATTTTTCATTGAATAAAATGACGTAAGGTTGATGTCCAAATTTAAAGTCAAACATAGGAATGTCTTTGCAAATTCATAAAATAATATTTACAATAAAATATGTACAGGGACTGACGTAATTATAAAAACTTCAAAAGAAAATAATTCAATTTTCATGAAATAAAAAATATACACAAAACCTTTCTTCTTCGTTGCTAGGCACGATGGGGAAGAACCCAACAAGGGGTCGGTGGCTGGCGGTGCTGCTGAGCGAGGTGCGGGGTGGGCGTGCGAGTAGCGGTGGTTGCTGAGGAGTGTGGAGGGCCGCGGGCGGCCAGGAGGTGACAGAGGAGGGTCACGGGCGGAGGAGGCGAGGAGATAGGGCGGCCACCTACGGGCGGAGGGGCAACCACCGCAGGTGGTTGCTGGGAGGACGGGCGGGCTGGAGGGGATGCCTGGCTAGCGCAGAGTCCGCCGTGCTACGATGGAGGCTTGCCTGGCTAGGGGGCCGCACGTAAATGCAGCCCGCGGTGGTGTGGTCGTAGGAGGAGGAAGAAGGGGCAGGGCTGCGGTCGTTCTTGCCTATTTTTTTGATTTTTTTTGATTTTTTTAAATATTTTTTGTCTTTAGTTTTAGTTTTTGATTTTTAAAATCTTTTTTATAAACATGAAGCAAATATGTATGCAAAGGGGAAGATGATGAGTTGGTGATGAGAAAAAAATGATGTAATGAAACAACAAAGAAACAAAATATTAGATAAAATAAAATAACTAGAGAATGATGAGGAATACTTACCTGAATCTTCGTCGGATTGGAGGAGCAACTATGCTGGACTCCTGTCGTCGCTTCGATCAGATTGGCGAAATAAAAATCAGAGAAGCTACGCGAGCTCGATGGGGAACTCGTGACGTGGAGCGGAGCTCCGCGGATCTCGCCTGACGGTGGTCGTAATTTGAGGAAGATGCTTCGTCGCTGTCACCAACAAAACACTCCAAGCTCTCTCCTTATTCTATTAGAATGGTGGGTGGGAAAAAATGAGGATGTACAAATGAATATAAAGAGAAGAAAAAGGGAGGTTAGATAGGTGGTGGAGTTGAATGGGAGGTTATATTATTGGTGGAGTTAAATGAGAGGTTAAAAAAATGGTGGAGTGGAATATAGGTTGAAAGAAGACTTGGAGGTTAATGTAGGAAAATGGAAGTTATTATAGAGAATGTGAATTTAAATAAAATACAATAAAAGTAGGCTACTTTAAATACAACAAAAATATAAAGAAGGAAAATTAGTGGAGAATTTACAAAGGAATACATACAACATGAACAATTTTTTTGTTTGCTTTTCTAATATGTATTTTTTTGTCTTTTTAGTAAGAGATATTTACAAAAAAAAAATACAAAAAAATACTACAATCAAAATACAACACAACCATGATTTTTTTGTATTTTTAGTAATTAGGAAAGATAAAATAAAAAATGAAGAAAGTATAAATATATACATAATATACAATGTACATCTTGGCCCCAAAACCCAACTTTTGCAAATGAGCTCCGATTTTAATGAAACCACTTCCGTTAGATAGATAATTTTCTAACTTGAACTTTAAAATTGAGTTTGGTGAATTCTGAGTTTATACGGAGGAATCGAAGATCAAGATATTGAGATGAGGAATCGAAGATTCAATAGACCACTTCACAAATCTAGAGCTTTACTCCAGTTCGCAGATCGTTCAGTGAAGAGACCTAAGGAAGAAGTGAAGAATGTTGTTATATCGATTGAGGGGCAGAACTATCAAGTTGACTTCACCATCTTGGACATGGAGACCCCCAATAGTTGGAGAGAATATCAGATCATTCTCGAGCGGTCCTTCCTTAGGACCGCAGGCTCATCTTTCGATTATGGTACGAGAATGATGAAATTCCGTTCTCTAGGCAGAGAAGTGAACCTTGAGATGAAGTAAACCAAATGTCAGTGTCCCGATTCAGAGAGTAGCGCAGAGTACACATCTTCAGAGGTAGATTGCAGAGTGATTAGCACTGTTGGGATTTGGGGACATGTTCCTTCATGACAGAGCGAGTCCCTTTCATCTGGAAAGTACATAGTGGATGATGCAGTTTGCCAGGTGCTGTCTGATCTTGTGAGAGATGCATCTACCTATTCCCATGATGACATAGAGATCCATTTGTATCTCTCAGTTCCACCCCCTTCGGAACGATCATGGGACATAGATGACGAGTCAGATGCAGCTTGGCCGAACTAACATGTTTCTTTGGCGATCCGACTCCCCATACTTCTGACTTGGTGGCGATTACCATGCAGATTAGACCACCTTCATGCAGCACGGAACCTGATTCAGATTCAGTTCGGCAAGATTTGCTTGATGATACCACATATTCCAGAACTGAAAGCACTTCCTCCTACACTCAAGCATGCCATTCTTGTGGGACCCAAAGAGAGATATCCTGTTATCATTAGCTCAGACTTGACCTTGGAATAGGAGTCTAGGTTGTTAGAAGTTTTAGAGAGGAACCACAAAGCAATAGGCTGGACAATATCCGATCTCGTTGGGATCAACCCCGCTCTCTGCTCAAACCACATTTTAACTGAGTATAATGTAAGACCTACATGTGAGTTCAAAAGGAGACTTAACCCTAATTTACGGGAAGTAGTGAAGAAAGAGATTGAGAAATGGTGCAAAGCAGAGTTTATATATCCTATTTCTGACTCCAAGTTGGTGGCCCCACTTCATGTTGTCCCGAAGAAGTCAGGAATTCAGATGGTCACCAACGAGGAGGGGGTAGAGATTGTGACACGAGTACCCACGCCATGGTGTGTCTGTGTTGACTACAGGCACCTAAATGCTGCGACCAAGAAAGATCACTTTTACTTGCCTATAATTGATCAAATCTTGGAGAGACTCACATGGAAAGAGTTCTTCTATTTTCTTGACGGGTACTCAGGCTACAACCAGGTAGCTATAGCCCCTGAGGACCATAAAAAGCCCACATTCACATGTCCATTCGACACTTTTGCTTTCAGACGCATGCTATTCGGGCTCTGCAATGTCCCAGGCACATTTCAGTGGTGCATGATCGCCATATATTATCGAGATGGTGGGAGATTTCCTAGAAGTGTTCATGGATGACTTCTCGGTCCATGGTGATTACTTTGTTACATGTTTAGCGTACTTGGATCGAGTCCTCTTGAGGTGTAGATAGGTAAATCTGATACTCTCCTGGGAGAAGAGTCACTTTATGGTGACAGAGGGTATTGTGTTGGGGCATGTCATCTCTGAAAGGGAATGGAGGTTGACCCTGCCAAGGTGGAGGTGATACAGAAACTCAATCCACCTACCAACGTGAAGTCAGTGAGGTCTTTTCTAGGGCATGCTGTATTTTATATGAGATTTATTTAGGATTTTTCAAAGACCACCGCCCACTGACTGAGCTCTTAGGTAAAGACATAGGGTTCGTTGTAGATCACAGTTGTTTGGAGGCCTTTGAGCTCCTGAAGAGGAAGATTTGTGCCTCGACTATCTTATAAGCTCCTGACTGGTCTCTTCCCTTTGAGATCATTACTGACGCTTCATATTTTACTGTAAGAGCTGTGTTAGGACAACAGTGAGAGGGGATCCCATTTGCGATCCACTACACGAGCAAAGTATTAGATCATACACATAAGAATTATATAGTGACGGAAAAGGAAGTGTTCACTGTAGTTTGGGCCCTCGAGAAGTTCAGGTCATATATTTTGGGCTCTAAGATGACAATCTACATTGAGCATACAACTATTTGATAATTAATGGAAAAGAAGGACACGAAGGTCCATCTTCTTAGGTGGATTTTACTCCTCCAGGGATTTGATTTTGAGATAAAAGATAAACCTGGGGTAAAGAATGTTGTAGCTGATCACCTTTCTCGGATTGAACTTAAGGGTTCTCTTGATTATGTGAGGATTAGAGAGACCTTCCCAGACGAGTCAATTTGTGTTTTTGACTCACTCCCGTAGTATGCCAACAAGGTGAATTATCTTGTCTCCAAGCATGTTCCTCATGGTTGGACTAGGAGTAGCATTGATCGACTGAAGTCGGATTTGAGGAAATACCATTGGGACGATCCTTTCCTTTTCTTCGAAGGATCGGATTGTGTTGGAAAAGGGTGTATTCCTCAGGAGGAGTACCAGAGTGTCCTCACATATTGTCATTCACTTGAGGCTGGAGGACATTAACCGGGAAATAGAACCTCTCACGAAGTACTTCAATGTGGATTGTATTGGCCGACCTTGTTTAGAGATGCTATTGATTTTGTACGGTAGTGCTCGATTTGTCAAAAGATGGGAGGGACAGTTGGACGTAGAGATGAAATGACCATGCAATCGATGATTATTTGTGATATTTTTGATGCATGGGGCATAGATTTTATGTGTCCCTTTCCCAACAGCTAAGGACATGAGTACATATTGTTGGAGGTTGATTATTTATCTAGGTGGGTGGAGGTTATCCCAACCTGAACCGCAGACAGCAAGACTGTCTGTAAGTTTGTGAAAGTCCATATTATTGCTAGGTTCGAGGTGTTAAAAGTTTTGATATCTGATGGGGGTAGCTACTTTATGAACCGATATATGAGATATTTATCTAAGGACTATCGATTTGAGCATAGAGTTACTAGTCCTTACCACCCATAGTCCAATGGCATGGCAGAGATTTTGACGTGGAGTATTTTGCAGAAATTGGTTCGTCCCGATAGGAAGAACTGGTCCCAGCTCTTGGACCAAGTTCCGTGGGCCTATAGGACAACCTACAAGACACCATTGGGTACTTCACCATTTAGAATGATCTATGGCAATCCATATCATTTGCCCACAGAATTGACTCATAAATCTGAATGGGCAATTAAGCAGATTAATTGGAGTTATCACCTAGGGAAGCTTTGTCGGAACTTGAACTCGAATGAGCTCGTGGAAATTAGAAACATGGGATATGACAACAGTTTGATTTCTAAGGACAAAGTAAAGAGATGGCATGATCAGCATATTAGGTGCAAAGACTTTGTCTCTGGACAAAAGGTATGGTTGTTCAATGTCAGGTTGAAGATGTTCCATGGGAAGCTCAAATCTAAATGGCCAGGTCCCCTTTTTTGTTAAGAAAGTGCACATGAATGGAAGTGTAGAGATAGTTGATCTCACATATAGTGCACAATCTCACGTGGTAAATGGACAACTGTTGAAGCATTTTATAGATTCGAAAGAGCAGTTAGTCCAAGTCGAGGTCATCTACTTGAAGCAAAGTGAGCACAGAGCACATACATCATATTACTCTTCACGAAGATGCAACATCAAGATTCAACAGTTTAGAAGATTCATTCACTCTCGTATATTATTCCTTCTCTGTATATTCTCCAGATCACATCGGTTCTCACACTTACTCCTGTTCTATACTTTAGGCCGACCAGAGCCTAACTATAGGAGGAACCAGTGCCCACCATGTCTATATACTCATCCATATCTCCTCTTGACCTCGTCCGCCCCATTATTGCTCTTCTTCTACACTTGGGCTGACCAGAGCCTAAGTATAGGGGGGCAGATCGACTTCTACAATTTTTGTTATTTTAGCTATCCTACACTTAGCACGAGCTATGTCTTTTTATTGTTTCTTGTGCTCTGAGGACATAGCACATGCTAAGTATAGGGGGGCATGTATATATTACTTATATACTTTACCCATAGGGGGGCAGATTGACCTCTACAATTTTTGTTATTTTAGCTATCCTACGCTTAGCACGAGCTATGTCTTTTTATTGTTTCTTGTGCTCTGAGGACATAGCACATGCTAAGTATAGGGGGGCATGTATATATTACTTATATACTTTACCCGTAGCTCGTACTTTCACGTATTTTTCATATATATTATACAATAACTACGGGTTGGGTAAAATTGGTAAAAAACTTTTTCAAAAAAATCTCTCTCTTTTCTTCCCTTATTTGCTAAAAATACTTTTTTTCAAAGAAAACAAAAAGAATCTCTTTTCTTTCTTTATACACTTTAAAAAAATCAATCAAAAAAATGTATGTTTTTGAAAAAAAAATGAAGAAAACATCTTTCTTACTTTCCTCCCCTTTTCAAAAAAATATTCACAAAAATTAAATATCACAAAAATAAAAACCTAACTAATAAGTTAGTTTAATCCCTGACACATTCATATTCACACAAGACTTGTGATGTTCAAGAACACTTTGTTTATGAGATCTTGAGATTTTGAGTTAAGTAGCCTTCGTCATTAGGGTCTTTTAACTTAATCATTCACATTTCCCTAGTTTGAAAGATTTGCGTTCTATATTGCATGCTTAGTCTCTACCTTAAGAATATGATCAACACCTCACATACACGACTGCAGTTATGATGAGATGAGTTGAATATTCACTTGAGGAACTTGGATGAGGGATTTGAGCTTGGACTTGATTTATTGATGCTCGAGGATGAGATAAAATCAATGAAGGCTTCATGATACCTGAGTGACAGCGCCTTTAGCCAGTATGAGAACATGGTTCTTGAACTATCTCTTTACTTTTACCTATGTGCCAGGGTGCGATGAAATCTAAAGAAAAAGTTGATCGGTGTATGCCAACTTTTGGTAAAAGTAGTGGAGCTAGCCAAAAAGCAAAGCAAAGAAAAGAAATATCAATGTTAAAGAAAAGCTCTCACCATACAAAGTCAAATATCAAAGAGCTTCCACCAAAGGTAAGCGTTCCCAACCATTTTAAAGTGTCCACTTGGACTACCACTATTAGGACTAGGAGTCGGGGTAGCACCAAAAAAGGGCTCTACATCATAAATGCTACTATTCTGGGTGTATAAGGTATAACAGATACTTAAAAAAAGGCACATCCTGGTGTACTCCCTGGAAAACAAGTACAGACGACTCCAACTTCTTTTTGACGGACACACTGATCAACAAACAACAAAAATACATGTGTTAAGTTAATAAAGCACTCGAGAGAATCCTTGTTCCATTGAGAGGGAGAGAAGAAATGACACAATCCTATACCTTCCATTAAATGGCCTTCCATCTACACTTTTAAGTATGACAACTAAAGAGACGTTGAATTGGATCCAAGAAATGGTTTATTCTCTAGTGTTGAGGGTCGGGTTCTTAGGAGAGTCTCTTGTACTGGAACCTTGGATGACGTTGCGACTCTACTCTTGTAACTGCAGTCAACACTTAAGTTATATCCCTACTATATATGTATACAAAGAGAGTATGATCATTAGGGAAATTGGATACCTTTTGACTAGAGATTGGTTCAACTTAGAATTTATGATCTGTAAAACCAAGAGTTCTTGAACGGATCAAGTCATTTATTCACATGTACAATCAGGGATTAATCCAACTTATTCATTCTTTATTTGCTCGAGGACTAGCAAAGTTTAAGTATAGGGGGAGATGAATCCGCGATTCATCATCTCAATATCTTGATCTTAGCAAAATCCCTGAGTAAAATCTCTAATAAAAATCCATAAAATCAATAAATTAATAAAATGACTCTTGTAAATAAAAAACACTAATTATTGTATATTAGATTGTATAAAATGAATTAACAATAAAAAGCCGCAAAATTACAGGAGTGTTTCACTTATAAATAGCCCAAAACTTCATGTATTTTGAATAACTTCATTTCAACTCCTTTTTGGCTAATTCTTTCTCTGACTTGTTCATGAAAATAATATAAAAATAAAAAATATGGAATAAATTCCATATCAAATAAATGCTCCTAGATCCCAAAAAGAAAAAGCCATAAAGTCTAACTTCCCGGCGAAATTCCCGCTCCATATGAAATCCAAATTCACCAAACTCACTTTTAAAGTTTAAGTTAGAAAATTATATATCCAATGGAAGTAGTTTCACTAAAATTGGAGCTCGTTTACAAAATATGAGTTTTGGGACCTAGATGTACATTGTATATAATGTAAATATTCATTCTTTCTTCATTTTTTTATTTTTTAATTCTTAAAAAAATTTAGAAAATTCATTGTTATGTTGTATTTTATTTATATTATTTTATTGTATTTTTCAGTTGTAAATATCTCTTGTTGAAAATATAAAAAATATATAAATTAGAAAAACAAAAAATGTACATGTTGTTTGTCTTCTTTTGTAAATTCTCCACTATTTTTCTTCTCTATATTTTATTGTATTTTAGTAGAATACTTCATTTTATTATTTAATTTCCATTCTCTACAATAACGACCCATTGAACTCCATTATTCCATCATTTTTCTAACTTCTAATTCAACTCCGCCATCTTATTAACCTCCATCCACTCCACCTCCATTCTAACCTCCGATTTTTTTCATCTCTTTTTATACATCCCATCCAACTCATTTTGCAGTTCATCCATCTTTATGTGAAGAGATCCTAGTTCCCAGAGTTGAATCGGTGACAACGATGCAATGACAGTTGAGTGACGACAACCCTCCATCTAGTGAGATCCGTAAGCTTTTTGGCCAACATCACAGCCGCATCCGCACGCTCCTCGAGCTCACCGCTCACAGAAGATTCGAGCGAAGATCGTACTTCTCGTGAGCACACCATAGACGACCATGTTCATCGTAGGTAAGTTCTCTTTTTATCATTCGACATCTTCTATATTTTTACATTTTTTATCACATCATATCACCACCCACCTTCCTTCATTTGTCTTACTTATCATACTCCCACCATCACCACACCATTTTTTTCTATTTGTATTTGTATTCCCTCATTAAAAACTATTAAAAAATATAAAAAATAAATCAAACAAAAATTTCACAACAGTAAAAAGTTTAAAAAAATTTAAAAAAGTACGCAGCAGCCTACGCCCCGCACCCCTATACCCGCGGTCCCACGCCGCTGCTGCCATCTACTCAGCAACCCACCATATGCCTAGCTTTAGGCTGCCAATGACGACCGCATGGCACCATCCGCTCTCGCCAGCGGTGCGCCGACCAACGCCAGCATCACCCAACTGTGTGCCAACCATCACCTTTAGTAGCTCCAGGAAGTCACTGCTCTCCGACACTGCCCACGACCACTCTCCCTCATGTGGCTTTCCTGGCCGTTGCAACGTCGCGGCCGTACGCGCGGACGCCACCCATGCCCTAGCTTTGATGGAAAGGGGAAGAAGAAGGTCCTTCCTCTTCCTTTAATTTTTTTAATTCACGTAAAAATTGCATATTTTCCCTGTATGTTTCCGTAATTCCAAAAGTGCCCCTATGCACACTTTGTGTTGTTTAAGTTTAATTTCGGCATTGCATAGACAACCATGTATTGCATTTTAATTTGGACCTTAATATTGCATCGTTTTTTAATGAAAAATTTCATTATGTTGAGCGACTAATTCCCTACCATCTGGATATTTATTCATATTTTTCTTATCTTTAGGTAGTTAATTAAAATTGCTCAAGTGAAATTTTGCATATTTTAACCAGTCTTATCTCTTAATTCATATCACACTTACAATTGCTTGAAAAAATTCACACATATCAGAAATGATGCCTTGAAGTATGCTTTAATTATGATCCAAATTACATTTTAATTGGAGTTGTCTTGTGCCTTGAATAAATTGTAGAGTGATTTTAGTAAATAATTTTTAATTAAATCTACATATATCTTTTTTTGTGAAACTTCAAATCTCATGAATTCCACATATCTATGTCTATGTGAGATAATTAACATTCTAGCCAATTTATTAATGTGGATTTATTAGAAATTAATTAATCATTGTCACATTATTTTCATTAAAAAATCCATAAAAATTCATATTTTGTCAGAAAATTCCAAAAAATTAATGTAGACTCATTGCATCATGTTTTATTTCCAATAAATTTTTCGTAATTTTTGCATTATGTTTGTGTGAAAAATTACGAAAGAAACCATAAAAAGTGTGCATTTTTCATTTTTGGATTTTAATTCCTAAAATTCCAAAAAACATGTTTTGTACCCATCTCTGGATTAGGGTTCTAGAAGAAATACCATTTGGCTAAATCTTATTAATTTCATATCAAAAATTAATTTTGCCTAGTTGTGTATTTTCTTATTATCTTAATTCATCTACATTGTGCATTTCACATTTATTTTACAAAAAAGTAAAAAATATGCTTTGGAATTCTATATCTAAATTTTGAATTAACCCAAAGTTGTTCTTTTACCTCCTTGTGTTCGACCCGGGACTTGCCTGGGATATAAATTAAAGCCCAGACACTCTTTACGGAGATCCTTCTCTCGGTTCTGACTGGTTTGCTAAGTACATGTATTACAACAAACACAGATTAAATCACGTGCTCAGTGATCAATCTGTGCTATGAGGACATAACAAAATTTAAGTATATGGGGGTATACTGTGGATACAATATATATTTACTTTAGCCATATCTCTATATTTTGAAATTTTTTGAAAAATTTTAAACTTTTTTAGCTAGAGTATAATCTTTTGGACTAAGTGGACAAAATGTTTTCAAGGCTTTTGACAATTTTCTATACTATGTTACATTTATTTTGAGAAAAATATTTTGGAAAATGATTTGGAAAATCTATTTTACTTATTTTAAAAATATTTTGAAAAATATTTGTAAAAATCTATATAAATGTGACATGTTTTAGAAAATATTTTCAAAACTTGATTTCAATAGAGGAATATGAATTTAACTTGTATTTTAACTTTCATAAAAAATCCATAAAAATGACAAAAAAAATTAAAATCCTTTAAAAGTCAAATTGACTACTAAACTCAAATAAGTAGCCACTTTCAATGAGGGTTTCCCTTAGTAGAGTAGGTGCTTTGAGGACATCATGTTAGGCTCCGTCCTCAAGCAACAGGTACTGTTCTATGGCATGTACTTACACCTATACTGGCTGAAAGTAGATAAAACTACTCATTTGAATTTAGGTAGTCATTAGGCCTTTTAAATTCTTCATGAAAATTTAAAAAAAATGGATGGAGGAGTTGGATTGAATCCCTTACATTTTCACTTCCACACAGGGTCAGTGACACCTTATTTAAGAGGTCTTGAGATTTTAGGTTAACCATCCTTGGCCATCAAGGTCTTCGACTTAAAAATCCACATTTCTCTAGTTTGCTAGATTTGCATGCTTAATCTCTACCTTAAGAATATGATCAACACTTCACATGCACTACTGCAGTTATGATGAGATGAGCTGGAATTTCACTTAAGGAACTGGGATGAGGGATTCAAGTCTAGATTTGATTTAATGATGCTCGAGGATGGGATAAAATCATTGAAGGCTTCATGAAACCTGAGTATCAACATTTTTAGACAGTATGAGAACTTGGTTCTTATAGTAATCTCTAGACATCTACCTAAGTGCCAGGATGTGAATAAAATAAAAATGTTGATCAGTGTGGGCCAACTCTTGGTAAAAGTAGCGGAGCTAGCCAAAAAGAATACAATGAAATATCAAATGTTGAAATAAAAGCTATCATTCCACAATGTCAATTATCAAAGAGATTCCACCAAAGGCGAGCGCTCCCAACCATTTCAACATGTCCACTTGGACAAATGCTATTAGGATCAGGAGTCGGGCTTGTACCAAAAAGGGCTTTGCATCGTAAATGCTACAAGCCTAGGTGTAGAAGATATGATAGATGCTAAAAAAAGTCACACCTCGGTGTATTCCCAAAAAAAGTGCAGACGACTCCAACTTCTCTTGACGATTGCACTGGTTAACACCAAAAAATATGCATTGAATAATAAGGCACTCGAGCGGATCCTTGTTCCAATGAGAGGGAGAGAAGAAATGACACAATCCTAAAACCCTCCATCAACTGGCCTGCCACCTACACTTCTAAGTCTGACAACTAAAGAGATGATCAATTGGACATAATATTTTATTTATTCCCTAGAGTTGAGGATTGGATCCTTAGGAGAATTTGTTGGGCTGGGACCTTGGATGACGTCGTGACTCTACTCTCGTGATCACGATCAACATTTAATGTCATGTCCTTAGCTTATATGTATACAAGAGAGAGTCTAGAAGTACTACAGAAATTGGATACCTCTTGATTAAGGTTAGGTTGAGCTCTGAGATTTTGGATCTCTAAAATTGGGAGTTCTTGAATGGATCAGATTCTGTACACACATGCACAAGGAGGTTAATCCAGCTCATTAATTTTTGAAATGCTCGGGGACGAGCATAGTTTAAGTATAAGGGGGTGATGAAACTCGATTTCATCATCTTAATTCACTAATATGAACCCCTTGCTTAAATTAATGTCAATAAAAACCATATAAAATATTATATATATATGAGTCTTAGAATAAATTAAAAATATAAAAAATATAACAAAACTAAAATTCGTAGTGTTTTTATACCCTTAAAAATGCTCACAAAAATATTTCTCTTTTCATTTGACCTCATTTCCATTTTTGGTCAACATGAAACTTGTAGATCTCATAGAAATCTACAACTTTCATGCTTTGAGCTTTTCAAAATTCGGCCACTTTCTTCATATTTTTCGACGTTTTCTTCTTGAATAACTGATTGGGCCACATGATGCTTTCTGGTTGCGCCACGTGGCTTGCTTCTTTGTACGCCACGTGCCCTCCATCCTCTGTTGTTCGATCGCCTTCTGGAGAGTCGATCCCCGCCACACGTTCTCACTGCACTCCTAGCCATCTGATCCATCTCCAGCTGCTATCTGGACCGTCCCCCCGCCTTCTTCTCACCATGATAGGTGTCGACCTCTGTTGCCTTCTGATCCTCTCAAAATCTTTAAATCTTATACGCTGAGCTCTGCTTTGTTTCTAGACATTAGATCCTACCCCTAGATCGCATCTTTACCGTTTACCTCGCTCTTCACAGCCATCGATGGTGGCTTGATCGATATGATCGGGTGCGTTCTTTAGCACATTCCCCTCGACCATCGGATTGTGAGATCCAACGATCGAGGAAGCATCTTCTACCTCTGGCGCTCTCTCCCATGTTGCTCACCTTGTGAACCTGTTGCACCCTTTCCATTTTCTCCATCTCTTCAGCCTTTCCCACATCTCATAACCACGTTCCGAAGTAGACCGATCTTCCTCCTTTCTCGCGGGCTCTCACTCGCTCCACGATCCCCTCAACCTTGCTCCAAATCATCCCCGCAAACCATGGAAACCATCATCCACACCTCAAATTTCATTCCTTAAATATGCCCTCACCGCCGTCAGATCATCCAATCCACCTTTACGAGAGGCTCCTCCTAGCACTACTATGCCTCCCCGTGACAGGGGGAGGTTAGATTGATGGCGCCAAGACGGCGGTGCCTTTGGTGTCGACCTCTGGCCAAGGCAGGCCAGGTCTCCAGCATTACTTCATTAACGATCTGCTGCACATGGCTGACGAGTTTCAATGAAGACCACAGCACCATCTTGGAGCTCGAGCACAAGCCCTTCCTCTGCCATAGCCCAGGTAACCCCTCTTGATCTTCCTTTTATTTTTCTTGATTTTCTCTAAATTAATTGGGTACCTCTTCACATCTTCGCCGTCGGTTCCTCATCCCATCAGCTTTGCCTTGCATCAGTCACCTTCACACACCCATCATCAAGGCACCTTCCCTTGTCCAAGACCTGGTCACTTCCACCCCACCTCTTATTGGAGCTCTAGTCTCCCATCTCTCCACCCTCCTGAGACCCCATCTCCCTCACGAGCACCCAAATTTTGCATGCTTTGGCTATTATACTAACAATGCATGTACTTGTGTCAATGGCCAGAGCCATCCCTAGAGCGCTTTTATATAACTCCATCTCCTGCATACAAGCATCAGCAACATCCTCCAGATACTCCAGTTGCTCCGTCGCACTTCCACGATGACATCTAACCCTTCAGGAGGGGACGAAGATCTTCACCAAGCTCGATACGAGGTGGTGGGGCACATGTGACTTTACTAGAGGATGGAATGCGCCACCATCACCGTGGCGGAGGGAGGAGTTCCACAGTGTACATGTGCCATTGGATGGCACCCCCGATGCTCATCCAATGGCGTTGCTTCAGCCACGTTGCCTCCCAACTCTCATATAGTTGTCGTTCGACCTATATGATGGGATGGTCCACAGGTGTCCACATGTTAGCCCCCGAACGTCAGCACCGAATCTCCAGGTTCGGAGAATCCGAGTCTCCGCAGAGATTTGCGAGGCGATGTGTGGCCTGAGCCTAGTTCGAGCCTTGTTCTGAGGCTCCATCGACTACCGAGCCTCGCCACATGTACCCATCATGCGAGGTCAGGGTGATTTGCACAGAGCCCCCCCCCCCCCCAACTTCTTTAAATGACAAACAATAACTGTTATGATGTGAATAACACATGCGTTTGGGGCTAATTGAATTCAAACCCCTCCGATTTCTAATTATTGCAAATTAGTCCCCATGTATGTGTGAAAATTATAGGGAAGTCCTCGCTCATTATTTTATTTACATTTAGGTCCTCCTAGGGACATGTTTGTAGCATTTTCCCCATTTATTTTGCACGTTTTCTTGCGTTTATGCCCCTAGACGCTTTCTTTTCTTGAGCATCCGAGCTCCAATTTAGTTGATTTTAGTGGCATTTTGAAGCTTGTTTCATTATCTTACTAATGTCATGCTGAGATTTTTGTTTTGACTCTTTGGATTTTATTACATAGTTCCAATTATATAGTGTCACATGCTCAATGATTTTTATGCCATCAATTATCTAGTCAATGAATATTACTTTGTAAATGGATCTCGAAATTGATTATCTTTTATTGCTCATTTGTTTTATCTCATCAGGACCTTTTTACATCATTGTAACATTGCATCTCTTTGCATGATTAAAATCAAACAAAAATTGTCTACATTTGTCTTCATTGTGTCTTTGTGTGCATTTCAGCCTATGAATTTCTAATTTAACACTTAATATAAGTAACGAGAGTCTAGCTAATAACTTAAGAGGCTATTGTCCCTGAGTTCAACCTTGGGCTTGCCCAAGTAAAAATAAAAATAGACCGCTTTGTTTTATTTGATAAATTATTTAAGAGATTTTTAATTGATTCGATTTTTCTTGACTACAACACGCTAATTCCACATAACTGTTGGACATGCGAGCCCACAATGAGCCATTATGCAGTAAATGTTATTGCAGATATCATTCCCTGATCTTAAATGAAGAATAATTAATTTGCATAATAGGTCCCTCTGTACAATTAGGGTTATGTACCATGACCATCTTGATGATCATATAGCTGTTGATTCATTAAATGAATCATAGAGGCTGGTGTTTGGATGAATATCTAAGGAGTTAGATAGAGGACTCATCAAGCACCGTCAAATGATTATTAAGAAAGGATCTCCCGCCTGAGTAGGAGATGACAATCCTTTCTCACAGAGGATGATATCTGACCGACCTCTTAATGCAGATCCTCTGCATGGGAATAGTGATTTGGAGGTGTCAGATTAGTTAGGCCAAAGGGTTGACTTAGCGAGATTGAGATAACCTAAGTCATATGTTGAATACTGTCACAACATAGGCACACATCCTCTGACCGAAGACAGATGTGTTACTATATGTCTGAATGTTTACATTTGACAGACCAATAGGTTGAAGACCTAACCAAGGTCTATACTATGGCGAGCTGGCATGCATGTAAGGTCATATGAGTAATACGATCTCTCAAAGGGATCATTCAGGTTCACTTCTGAACCGGAAGACATGAGCTCACTCATGAGGTATTGGGACCGATCAAATTCCACGCATGGTCGTCGTGCTTTTGAAGCATGACATGAATTTGAAGGTATGATATATGCTTTGGGAAAGCATATGATCGATACCAACTCCCAATGACCAAGATTGAGAAACTTGACGATCAAACCCTGAAGAAGACAATGTAAAATTGATGTACGTCTTCAGATTGATCATAGGTCTTCCAGTATGCATGATGTACATGTATTGGGAATACCTGAGGGTGATGTGATCATAAACGATTGTATAGCCATGACGCTTCCATTCCGAGGGAGTGATGAAACATGTCTGGATTTTAGTGACTCCTCTTAGTAGAGAAGCAATCTGATCTTGGTCCAAGTGTTAAACATTGGTCTGAATGAGATTCAGATGCAATGAGAAGATTAAATGTGCGGTCTTGATTTAATCAAGCATCTGTGGGAGGTACGTAAGATCTGGATTTGAGATGAAATCTCAACATCCAAGTCACTATACGTAGAACAATACAATCGCCCTGTCCTTATCTTCAAGTATCTACGGAGAAAACACATTATTCTTGAAGGGGTTCAAGAATAATTCGTTTGATGAATTTTATATCCAAGCAACAAGATATTGATAATTAAATGAGATTTAATTATCAAGTATAATATGAATAAGATTCATATTGTGAGAATGATTATCCAAGATAATTAAATGAGATTTAATTATCAGGGATATGCAGATTGTGGATAGTGCTATCCATAATATATGCGTATATATTATAAATATGATTTATAATATATTAAAGAGAGAGCACCTTTGTAAAAAACATTGGTTAATTGTTAATGTGAATTGGAGTCACATTAATCAATTAATTGGAAATGTAATTTACAATTTTTATTTGGGTTGTGAATGTGATTCACATATTTTTAATGGCATGATTGAAATATTAACAAATTCATTTGGAAATAATTTAGAGGATAAATTTGCAGTAAATGTTGTTGTAAATAATTAAGATATAATGAGATAAAATAAAAAAGTGGATAATTAACCACCAAATGAGGTGGCGTCACTCATGAATTAGTCATGGGTGACACCCCATGTTTTTAGATGGGTAATTATCCTCTTTTTAATAATTATCATATTATCTTGTGATAATTAATTTTATTGAATTAAATTATATTGATGATAATGCAACATATATTTAATTCAATATAAATTAATATGTTGTTGTTTATGAACAATAATGATCATGGCCATTGATTAAATACATATATCAATCTAACCATTGATTTTGTGTATGCCATAGATTGTGATCATGGACTCCCAATTAGTATATAAAGAGGGAAACCCTAGACTCTTCAAGATACATCATTGTCACGCCTACTCTCTCTCATATCTCATTCTCGCCATCTCTCTCTCTAAGCACCTTGTGTTTTGAGGGAACATCAATCGTCTCCATGTCGTTGTGCTGTCGCTTCGATTGCTCGTGGATCTCCATCTTCTTTGGAGCTTCTTAATCTATAAGAATATGTCGGATTTCATTGGACGACATCAAGAGATTCACGGCTTGGATCTTCATCGAGGATTGCGGGAAGCACGTGTCTCATCATCGCACCCTCAAGTGCCATCTTCGTGGATCGGACTTGAGTCAGGAGGATCTCTTGGTTTAGAGATCTGGAGATCGCAATCACACTTCAAGAGGTATTTCTAATACTTTGTGGTATGATGAAATGTTCCAGGAAATGTTCTTGTGATCACGTGGTTTCATCTCATGATTTAAAAATTTTAAATTCCGCTGCATCTAGCGACTAGTTCGACTAGTCGCCCCGATCGCATAAGATGCGATTACCACGCTTCCGTGATGCGCTTGAGGATTACCCATATCCTTAAAGTGGTATCAGAGCCTTAGGTCGGAAAAGGTTTTGGATACGATCCGTAAACCTAGGTTGACTTGGGTTTGAAAGGGTTGAGAAAGTTTTATTGTATTTCAATTATCGCACCTCTGTTTAATTGAAATTTTTCGGCACTGTTTAAATTATTTAAACACAAAATATTCAATTGGATTTTGTTCCCCATTAAATAAGGAAATCATAGGATCTGAGTTTATGAAATTTGGATTCCATTTGCCTAAGATATGACCCTTTGAATAAACATGTATTCACTGTTGCGGGAACTGCGAATCTAAACATGATTAATGAGTTAATTACTGTTTTTATCCGCCGATAAATGCATTAAATATCACTTGGGTTCTGTCATAAATCAAATTAGCAATCTTAGGAAACCGATTTTACGTAATTTGGATTTAAATTGAACAAGATATGTTGATTTTAGTGAGTAGGAGTCACTGATGAAAATTAACATTTTTTATCATGAACCATGTGATAGTCATTCAAATAAATTGATGAAAATTAATTGTTAATTTTCTGAAATGATTATTGATAAATATTTGTGAAATATTTAAAGATATAATTATTTTATTGAATGACATTTCACTAACCAAGATGATAAGATAGTTGATCTTGATCATTAATTGGTTGATATGAAATCATCAACAAACATTGTTTTCATGCAAAACCCTAGTTTATCCTATAATAGCTGTAGGACAACTTTTACATGCAAAACCCTCTTCTTTCAATAGGATTGGGGATTTGTTTAGCAAATCTCCTTATAATATTATCAAAATGGTTTAGATGAATATGATATGGTATAATTTCGGTTGAAAAACCGATGAGCATCTCAAAGTACACAATGATCTGTTAGCAATGTAAGCCCCGGGCGAACCATTTCTACAATAAATGTTATTGTAATGAATAAATTATCAATGAAAGTTATTGATTATTTTTTACTCCCTTTCTGAGATTAAATGAATGAATGCACTATAGGGTCCCTCTGTACAACAAGGGTTATGTACCATGGCCAACTTGATGATCATACAGCTGTTGATTCATTGGATGAATCATAGAGGCTGATGCTTGGATGAACATCTAAAGAGTTAGATAGAGGACTCATCAAGCATCCTACAAATGATTATTAAGTGATGATCTCCAACCTGAGTAGTAGATGGCAATCCTATCTCATATGGCTGATATCTGACTGACCTCTTGATGCACGCCCTCTGCATGGGAATAGTGATTCAGAGGTGTCAGGTTAGTTGAGTCAGTGGGTTGACTTGACGAGATCGAGATAACCAAAGACCTACGTTGAATACTGTCACAACATAGGCATGCATCCTCTGACAAGAGACAGATGTGCTGCTATGTGTCTGAGTATGTACATTTGGCAGACCAATAGGTTGATGACCTAACCAAGGTCTATATACCGGCGAGTTGGTGTGCATGTAAGGACGTATGAGTAATACGATTTCTCAAAGGGATCATACAGTTTCACTTGTGAACTGGGAGACATGAGCTCACTCATGAGGCATTGGGACTGAACAAATTCCATGCATGGTCGTCATGCTTTGGAAGCATGACATGAATTTGAAGGTAAGATATATGCTTTGTGAAAGGATATGATCTATACCAAATCCCAATGACCAAGATTGAGAAACTTAATGATCTAACCCTGAAGATGACAGTGCAAAAGTGATCTTTATCTTCATAATGATCATAAGTCTTCCAGTATGCAGGATGTACATGTATTGGGAATACCTGAGGGTGATTTGATTATATACGATTGTATAACCATGACGCTTCCATTCCGAGGGAGTGATGAAACATGTTTGGATTTTAGTGACTCCTCTCATTAGAGAAGTGACCTAATCTTAGTTCATGAACTGGACATTGATCTTAATAAGATTCAGATGCAATGAGAAGATTAGGTTTACGGTCTTGATTTGATCAAGCATCAGTGGGAGGTCCACGGGATCTGGATTTGAGATATGATCTCAACATCCAAGTCACTATATGTGGAACAATACAATCGCCCTGTCCTTATCTCCAAGTATATGCGGAGAGATTGCATTATTCTTGAAGGGTTCGAGAATAATTCCATAAGATCTAAGCAATGAAGAAATAATGATTAAATGTGATTTAATGATCTTGATGTGTGCAGAAATTATCCATTATAATTACATGTGATTTAATTATTATGCATAAGAATAATGTGGATAGAAATATTCAATTATTCATAATATATTATAAATGTTATTTATAATGTATTAGAGAGAGCTAATTATAATTTATATGTGTTGATTAATTATTGTGTGTATTGGATACACATTGTGTAATTAATTGACAATGTAAATTACATGTTGTTTTGGGTTGTGAATATGATTCACAATTTTTCCATGGCAAGATTGCAATATTCTCAAACATAATTATGAATTATTTTTGATGAATAAAATCCCAATAAAAGTTATTGGATAAATAATGGATAGAAAAAATCAAGGAGATATGCAATCTCATGGAAATCCATGAGATTACCCTCCCCACTTGGAAGGAGGTGGCGGCACCCAATTCCCTTGTGGAATTGGTGGCCGTCCACTCCATTCCATGGGGATGGATGATCTCCTTTGAATTATACTTCTTATTTGATTGATTTAATTTTGGTATTAATATATATTTGATTTATCAAATATATTTAATCTAAATTAAATCACAAGTTGTTGGTTTTTACCAACAACAATCTTGACCATTGGATTGACATAAATCAATCTCATCCATTGATTTCATATGTCCCATGGATCCCAAATCCCTATAAATAGAGAGGAATACCTTGCTCTCTCTTTTCATGCATTATTGGAGCTCTCTCTCTCTCTCTCTCTCTCTCTTTCTTCATACACGACAGCCCTCTCTCCCTCTAATATTGGTGGCTGTCCACCATACCCTAGAGGAGAGAATCGTCGACGCTCTCGCACCGCGTCGCCGCTTCGACGTTATTCGGTTCTCCGTCTTCATGGTGTGCTACGCCCACGAAGGAGACATTCGATCTCGTGCGACGAAATCAGGAGCAACCACGCTTGGATCAACTACTTGGATTGCGAGGACAACGCGGTTCATCCCCGCGCTCGCAAGCAGTCTCACCGACGATCGGACTTGAGACATGAGGTCTCTTCTCTTAGAGACTTGATCAACCACGCTTCAAGAGGTATTGCATTATACTTGTTGTGGTTATAGATGAAACGATCTGAGAATGGTTCTCGAATCATGTGGTTTCATCGAATAAAAAATTTTTAAATTCCGCTGCACCGAACATCTAGCACGACTAGTCGTTCCTCGTCCTATCCGATACGACGATCATGCTTCCGTGATGCACTTGAGAATAATTCTATATCCTTCAAGTGGTATCAGAGCCTTAGGTCAACGGTTACGAATATGATTTGAAAACCGAGGACGACTTGGATACGTTAAGGTCGCGAAAGTTTTTATCGCATTTGATTTCGCAGATCTGTTTTGTAAATAATTTCAGCCATGTTTAATTGTTTAAGCACGAATTATTTACTTGGATTTTGTTCCCCATTAAATAAGGAAACCATAGGATCTGAGTTTGCGTAAATCGGATTTCGTATACTCTAGATATGGTTGTTTTAATGAACATGTATGCACTGTTGCGGGAACAGTAGATTTTAACATGATTAAAGAGTTAATTACTGTTACCATCTGCCTCTAAATGCGTGAAATATTACTTGTCTTTTGTCTTAAATCAATATAGAAATCTTTGAAAATTGAGTTTGTCTAATTTTGATTTAAATTGATTGAGATATGGTGATTTTAGTGAGTAGGGGTCACTACTGAAATTGCAGTCCTAATCAAGAACCATGTGATTGTCAATTAGTGAAATTAATTATTAATTTCGTGAAATAATCTTGAAAAATATTTGTGAAATATTGGAACATGATTATTTACCTAATTGACTTGGCCTCAACCAATTAATTGATTGGATATGATCTAAATCATAATTGGAAACACAATCTTCAAACTTGATGCTTGAATAGGATTGGGAATTTGTATAGCAAATTTCCTTATAATAAAAAATGGTTTGATTATTACTATATGGTATAATTTCGATTGAAAAACCGATTATCATCTCAAATACAAATTGATATATCTGGCATTATGCTTTCCTGAGGTGGATATGGTGTCTAGTCGGAGAGCATTGGGGTTGCGGGTTGCAATGTATGTGGTCCATCCCACTCTCGTCGGTACTGGCCATGACAGCAGGTAGGGGCTGTATAATGCCAGAGAAAAATCAAGGTGTATTTTCTAATTATTAAAATTTGAATTAACACGTATTTTGAGATATTACCATATATATATTCAAGTAAAAATAATCAAGTTTGTTGATTGAATAGGATTGATAATTAATTTAATATGATTAAATTGATTATGTCCAATTGAAACACTCTATTATGAATAGAGTTATATTTTCCCTTGGAAGAATTAATTATGTGAATGTGATTCATGATAATTAATTAAAATTTGAATATGAGGTGGAGGATCACATAAGTGACATCCATGGTCTCCCGTCAAGACGAAGGGTTCCGTCGCCAGATATCGTATGTGGGAGACGCCTGTCCGAAGTGACAACTCCTGCATACGATCCATTTCGATCGGGCTCGTCGCTTCTCGAAAGAGTAAGGACATATGCATAGTGTCCGCAATATCGAATCCTCATATTATTGGGGCGATATTGGATTGCGCATAGCGAGTTGTATTCCTATTGACGGTTGGTTCAATTAATGACGGGTCAACATCACCTTAGGGGTGGTGGGCCCGTGTATTAAAGACCGAATTGGGAAATGCAAGTTGGACTTGCAAGGCGGAATGTGTTCCCGCTTCTCTTTATTAGAGTAGCATATTCTCATATTATTGGGATGTGACAAAGATAAAGAGGAGATCCCGGTTCTTGCTTGAGATATATTGGCAAGTATATCTCTTACTTTGAAAGTGATTAAGGAATAAACTTTCAAGGTTGACAGAGCAAGAACAATTTGATTTAAAAATGCCTTAGACAAATATTATAAATTTGAATATATATTTTTATATTCTAATATAGTGCATTCTTAATTTCAGAAAATGAAGTCTTTGAACCCACTTAGTAGGCTTCTTGAGGTCAACCAATTGATCGACCCAAATTACTCGGATTGGATCCGTAATTTGGAGCTTGTTCTCTTTGCTGAGCGCATAAGTTATGTGCTCTCCGAGGACAAGCATGAGAACCCTAAATCCAAGGAAGAAAAAACATACAATGACAAGTATGATGAAGATCATGTCTTGGCTAGATGCTATATCCTAGGTTCTCTCTCCAATGTTCTGCAGAAGCAACATGTGGAGATGAGTACCTGCCAGGAGATAATGCAAAATCTTAAGGATATGTTTGGTGACATTAACCGCACACAGCGGTACAATGTTATGAAAGACCTCATTCGTTACAGGATGCAGGAAGGGACTTCGGTCCGTGAACATGTACTCAAAATGTTTGGGTACTTGTCGGAGCTAGAAACCCTAGGGGCAACCATGGATGCAAATATGCAAGCTGACTTCATTCTGCTGTCGTTGCCCAAATCTTTCAATAACTTTGTAGTGTCATTCCACATGAACAAGCTAGAATTGACAAGTGTTGCTCTCCTTGCTGCATTGAAGTCTGCAGAAGACGTTATGAAGAAGGATGGTCCCACTGGTAGTGCAATGGTTGCACAGGTCAGAGGGAAGCGCGGTCGGAAGCAAGGTTCTCGGAAGGGCCCGGCCCAGAAGAGAAAGAAGAAGGGACAAAGTGTTGGCTCTTCTTCCAATGCATCCACTCTTATGACATCAAAGAAAACCGACGTTTGCCACCACTGCAAAAAGCCGGGGAACTGGAGGCGTAACTGCCCAGAATACCTGAAGTCCTCAGACAAAGGTAAAGCCCCAACAGGATCTACTTTCATCATTGAAACTAGCTTTCTCATCAGACGAGAAGGAAGTTGGGTTGTAGGTTCTGGTGCTTCTGTTCATGTATGCAATTTGTTGCATTTGTTTTAGGAAACTAGAAGTCTTGAGGAAGGGGAGATAGTCATCCAGATGGGATCTGATGCAAATATTGCAGCAGTCGCCGTCGGGACATGTCGACTATCATTATCTAGTGGTAGAGTCCTAGTACTTAAAGAGTGTCTTTATGTACTGAAGTTAGAAGGAATTTGATATCTGTATCTAAGCTAATTAGAAGTGGATATTCATTCCTGTTCTGTATTAAATTAGTCATAAATCATTATGATAAATATATTGCAGAGGGTATTTTAACTTCTGCAGGACTATGAATTGTGCATTAATGAGAATGTCATGAATGTTACAACCACTAATAAAAACCCTAAAAGATCCAGGGAGAATCTTTCAAATGAGATCTGGCATCAAAGGCTTGATCATTTATCTGTTGATAGGATCAATAGATTGATAAAGGATGGACCTTTAGATTTTCTACAGGTTCAATCTTTGCCTACCTGTGAACATTGTATTCGAGGTAAAATGACCAGGATGCCTTTTCGTAACAAGGTTACAAGATGCGAAGGTATTATTGACCTAATACATACCGATATATGTGGTCCCTTGAGTACCGCGACTCGAAATGGATATCGTTATTATTTGATGTTTATCGATGACCATTCGCGATACAGGTTTGTCTTCCTATTACATCATAAATCCGAAACCTTTGAAAAGTTCAAAGAGTTCAAGGCTTTGGTTGAGAACCAAACCGATAGGAAGATTAAACGGATTCGATCTGATCGAGTTGGCGAGTACCTATCAGATGAATTCAAGGAATACCTTAAGGAGAATGGAATTGTTTCCAATCTCACTCCTCCTGGAACTCCCCAACTTAATGGTGTTGCTGAAAGACGCAACAGGACCATCATGGACATGGTCCGTTCAATGATGAGTAAAGCACATTTACCTCTTAGTTTCTGGGGATATGCAGTAGAGACTACAATATATATCCTGAATAAGATTCCTAGCAAATCTGTGCCTAAGACTCCTCATGAGATCTGGTATGGAACCAAACCTAGTGTTAATCACTTGAGGGTTTGGGGATTCTTGGTCCATGCGAAGAACGTGGACACAAGTAAGCTAGAATCTCGCACTCGTGAGTGTTACTTCATTGGGTATGTTAAGGATGGTATCATATACCAACTTTATGACCCTGAGACCCAAAAGGTTTTTGTTTCCAGAGATGTGAAGTTTCTGGAGAATGGTTTCCTTAAAAGTCAAGACAAAGATGAAGTAAAGGAACTCATTGAATCCCCTGAGGAGTCTGAGCTTCCCAGACCAGAAACTGAAGAGATAAATAAAGATGAAACACCCATACCTCTTCGAAGGAGTTCGAGGGTGGTTGCACCACCTGAGAGGTATGGATTCCATGTGTCAAGTGAGACTGACATTGATCCTACTTCATTTGATGAAGCACTTGCGGATCAAGACATGGATAGATGGATGCTAGCTATGAAGTCAGAAATTGACTCCATGCATAAGAATGGTGTATGGACCCTAGAGGCTCCACCTAAAGGAGTAAAACCCATTGGGTGTAAATGGATCTTCAAGAGAAAGATGGGACCAGATGGGAAAGTAGAGACTTTCAAGGCACGGCTCGTAGCCAAGGGCTACACACAGAGAGAAGGCATCGATTACGATGAGACATTCTCTCCTGTGGCTATGCTCAAATCCATCAGAACACTGCTAGCTATAGCTGCATATCTTGACTATGACATCTGGCAGATGGACGTCAAGACGACTTTCCTCAATGGATACCTCGAGGAGTATATCTACCTGGAGCAACCCCAGGGCTTCATGACTGAGGATGGCAAACTGTGCAAGCTAAAGAAATCCATCTATGGGCTCAAACAAGCTTCTCGTAGCTGGAACATCAGATTTGACGAAACCATAAAGAGTTATGATTTTGTGCATAATCCTAATGAACCTTGTGTGTACAAGAAGACTAGTGGGAGCGCCATTGTGTTCATCGTGCTTTACGCAGATGACATCCTTCATTGGGAATGATACATGGAAGAAGACCAGTGTGAAGATTTGGCTATCCCATACCTTTGAGATGAAGGATCTTGGAGAAGCCTCTTACATCTTAGGCCTAAAGCTGTTCAGATTCCGAGAAAAGAGGATTTTGGGATTGTCACAACATGGATACATTAAGAAGATTCTTGCACGATTCCGTAAGGATAGTTATAAGAAAGGATTCCTACCCTTAATACATGGTATCCACCTGTCTAAAGGAATGGCTCCTCAAACTGTTGAGGAAAAGGCCATGGCTGGATGTCCTTATGCATTAGCCGTAGGAAGCTTAATGTATGCCATGATGGGTACTAAGCTAGATATCTACCATGCAGTGGGAGTGGTAAGTCGTTACCAATCCTACTATGGAGAGCAACACTGGAATGCAGTAAAGAACATATTCAAATATCTAAGATGGACGCAAGATTACATCTTGGTCTATGGAGATGGTGATCTCCAAGTCTTGGGATATATAGATTCTGACTTCCAATCGGATGTAGATGATCAAAAGTTGACATCAGGATTCGTGTTCTTGTTGAATGGTGGTGCTGTGATCTAGAGAAGCAAGAAGCAGGACACTACTGCAGATTTGACAACAGAAGCCGAATACATTGCCGCATCGGATGCTGCAAAGGAGGCAGTGTGGTTGCGCAAGTTCATGTTGGAGCTTGGCGTAGTTTCCTCTGATACTCCCATCTCGTTACTCTGCGATAACACGGGATCCATTGCCCAGGCAAAGGAACCCAGATGGCATCAAAAGAGCAAGCATGTGGAAAGGAAATACCACATCATTCGGGATATACAAAAGCGTGGTGACATCATCATCACCAAGGTGGCCTCTGCCGACAACGTTGCTGATCCCCTTACCAAACCTCTGACACAGAAGGTTTTTGACCAGCATGTAATGAGTATGGGTTTAAATATTGTACCTGAATGGTTCTGAGGGCTAGAGGGAGATTGTTAGCAATGTGAGCCCCGGGCGAACCATTTCTACAATAAATGTTATTGTAATGAATAAATTATCAATGAAAGTTATTGATTATTTTTCACTCTCTTTCTGAGATTAAATGAATGAATGCAATATAGGGTCCCTCTGTACAATAAGGGTTATGTACCATGGCCAACTTGATGATCATACAGCTGTTGATTCATTGGATGAATCATAAAGGCTGATGCTTGGATGAATATCTAAAGAGTTAGATAGAGGACTCATCAAGCATCCTACAAATGATTATTAAGTGATGATCTCCATCCTGAGTAGGAGATGGCAATCCTATCTCATATGGTTGATATCTGACTGACCTCTTGATGCAGGTCCTCTGCATGGGAATAGTGATTCAGAGGTGTCAGGTTAGTTGAGTCAATGGGTTGACTTGACGAGATCGAGATAACCAAAGACCTACGTTGAATACTGTCACGAAATATGCATGCATCCTCTGACCAGAGACAAATGTGTTGCTATGTGTCTGAGTATGTACATTTGGCAGACCAATAGGTTGACGACCTAACCAAGGTCTATATACTAGTGAGCTGGTGTGCATGTAAGGATGTATGTGTAATACGATCTCTCAAAGGGATCATACAGGTTCACTTGTGAACCGGGAGACATGAGCTCACTCATGAGGCATTGGGACTGAACAAATTCCATGCATGGTCGTCATGCTTTGGAAGCATGACAAGAATTTGAAGGTAAGATATATGCTTTGTGAAAGCATATGATCTATACCAAATCCCAATGACCAAGATTGAGAAACTTAATGATCTAACCCTAAAGATGATAGTGCAAAAGTGATCTTTATCTTCAGAATAATCATAAGTCTTCCAGTATGCAGGATGTACAGGTATTGGGAATACCTGAGGGTGATTCGATCATATACGATTGTATAACCATGACGCTTCCAATCCGAGGGAGTGATGAAACATGTTTGGATTTTAGTGACTCCTCTCATTAGAGAAGTGACATAATCTTAGTCCATGAACTGGACATTGATCTGAATAAGATTCAGATGCAATGAGAAGATTAGGTCTACGGTCTTGATTTGATCAAGCATCAGTGGGAGGTCCATGGGATCTGGATTTGAGATATGATCTCAACATCCAAGTCACTATACTTGGAACAATACAATGGCCCTGTCCTTATCTCCAAGTATCAGCGGAGAGATTGCATTATTCTTGAAGGGTTCGAGAATAATTCCATAAGATCTAAGCAATTAAGAAATAATGATTAAATGTGATTTAATCATCTTGATGTGTGAAGAAATTATCCAATATAATTAAATGTGATTTAATTATTATGGATAAGAATAATGTGGATAGAAATATTCAATTATTCATAATATACTATAAATGTGATTTATAGTGTATTAGAGAGAGCTAATTATAATTTATATGTGTTGATTAATTATTGTGTGTATTGGATACACATTGTGTAATTAATTGACAATGTAAATTACATGTTGTTTTGGGTTGTGAATATGATTCACAATTTTTCCATGGCAAGATTGCAATATTCTCAAATATAATTGTGAATTATTTTTTATGAATAAAATCCCAATAAAAGTTGTTGGATAAATAATGGAGAGAAAATCAAGGAGATATGCAATCTCATGGAAATCCATGAGATTGCCCTCCCCACATGGAAGGAGGTGGCTGCACCCAACTCCCTTGTGGAATTGGTGGCCGTCCATTCCATTCCATGGGGATGGATGATCTCCTTTGAATTATACTCCTTATTTTATTGAATTAATATCGGTATTAATATATATTTGATTTATCAAATATATTTAATCTAAATTAAATCACAAGTTGTTGGTTTTTACCAACAACAATCTTGACCATTGGATTGACATAAATCAATCTCATCCATTGATTTCACATGTCCCATGGATTGAGATCCATGGATCCCAAAACCCTATAAATAGAGAGGCATACCATGCTCTCTCTTTACATGCATTATTGGAGCTCTCTCTCTCTCTCTTCATACACGACCACCCTCTCTCCCTCTAATATTGGTGGTTGTCCATCATACCCTAGAGGAGAGAATCGTCGACGCTCTCGCCACCACGTCGCCGCTTCGACGTTCTTCGGTTCTCCGTTTTCTTGGTGTGCTACGCCCACGAAGGAGACGTTCGAATCTCGTGTGACGAGATCAAGAGCAACCATGCTTGGATCAACTACTTGGATTGCGAGGACAACGCGGTTCATCCCTGCGCTCGCAAGCGGTCTCACTGACGATCGGACTTGAGACAAGTGGTCTCTTCTCTTAGAGACTTGATCAACCATGCTTCAAAAGGTATTGCATTATACTTGTTGTTTTTATAGATGAAACGATCTGAGAATGGTTCTCGGATCATGTGGTTTCATCGAATAAAAAATTTTTAAATTCCGTTGCATCGAACAACTAGCACGACTAGTCGTTCCTCGTCGTATCCGATACGATCACACTTCCGTGATGCGCTTGAGGATAATTACATATCCTTCATGATCTATCTGGCATTATCCTTTCCTGAGGTTGATATGGTGTCTAGTCGAGGAGCATTGGGGTAGCGGGTTGCACCGGATGTGGTCCGTCCCACTTCCGTCGGTACTAGCCATGACAGCGGGTAGGGACTCGATAATGCCGGAGAAATCAAAGTGTATTTTTCTAATTATTAAAATTCGAATAATACGTACTTTGAGATTATACCTACTATTCAAGTAATAATCAAGTTTGTTGATTGATAATTGGATTGATATTTAATTTAATGTGATTGACTATATCCAATTAAAAGCACTCTATTATGAATAAATGTGTATTTTCCTTGGAAGAATTAATTATGTGAATATGATTCATGATAATTAATTATTACAATTTGAATATGAGGTAGAGGATCACATAAGTGACATCCATGGTCTCCCATCAAGGCAAAGGATTCCTTCGCTAGATATTGTATATAGGAGATGCATGTCTGAAGTGACAGATCCTATATATGATTTATTTGGATCGGGTTCTTTTCTCTCGAAAGAGTAAGGCCGTATACGCAGTGACCCCAATATCGAGTCCTCATATTATTGGGGCGATATTTGATTGCGTATAGCGAATATTAAGCATGTTGACGGTTGGTTCAATTAATGACGGATCAACATCACCTTAGAGGTGGTGGGCCTGGGTATTAAAGACCGAATTGGTAGATGCAAGTTGGACTTGCAAGGTGGAATGTGTTCTCGCTTATTTTTATGGGAGTCACAAGTTCTCATATTATTGGGATGTGACAAAGATAGGAAAGGAGATCCCAGATCTTGCTAGAGATATAATGGTAAGAATATTGAAGGATATGGTTAAATCCTCAAGCACATCACGGAAGCGTGAGCGTCGTATCGGATATGACGAAGAACGACTAGTCGTACTAGTTGTTCTATGCAGCGGAATTTTAAAAAATTTTCATGCGACGAAACCACATGATCCAAGAACACTTCTCGGATCGTTTCGTCTCAACCACAAACAAGTATTAGGGTTACCTCTTGAAGTATGGTTGCGATCGAGTCTTTAAACGAAGAGACCTCCTGTCTCAAGTCCGATCCGACGGAGGAGATGCTTGCGAGCGCGGGGATGAATCGCGTGCTTCTCGCAATCCATGTTGATGATCCAAGCGGCGGATCTCCTGATCTCGACATACGAGATCCGACGTCTTCTTCACGAGCGAGGCGCACCGAAAGCGGCGGATATCCTTGACGGTGCTTGATGAATCAAATTCATGTTACTCATGATAATTAAATCACATTTAATTATCCATTTTCTTAATGCTCGGATACATAATATCAACAATGAAATTATCCTGAACCCTTTCATGGATAATGCGCTTTCTCCGCGAATACTTGGAGATAAGGACATGACGATTGTATTGTTCCACGTATAGTGACTTGGATATTGAGATCATATCTCAAATCCAGATCTAGGGCCTCCCATAGATGCTTGATTAAATCAAAACCGCAAATCTAATCTTCTCATTGCATCTGAATCATATTCAGATCAATGTCCAACATTTGGACTACTATCAGATTACTTCTCTACTGAGAGGAGTCACTAAAATCCAGTCCCGTTTCATCACTCCCTAGAAATGGAAGCGTCATGGTTATACAATTGTTTATGATCACATCACCCTCAGGTATTCCCAATACATGTACATCCTGCATACTGGAAGACTCAGAATAAACCCAAAGTATTGGATCAACTTTATACTGCCTACTTCATGGTTTTATCAGTAAGTTTCTCATACGATCATTGGGAGTCGGTAACGATCATATACTTTCCAAAAGCATATATGAAACCTAGGTCTTGATCATATACTTTCCAAAAGTATATATCAAACCTACAAATTCAGTCAAGCATCCAAAGCAAGACGACCGTGCGCACGAAATTTGATTCTTCCCAATATCTCATGAGTGAGCTCATGCCTTCCGTTTCAGTAACTGAACCTGTATGATCCCTTTGAGAGATCGTATTACTCATATGCCCTTATATGCACACCAGTGCGCCGATGTATAGACCTTGGTTAGGTCATCAACCTATTGGTCTGCGAAATGTACATACTCAAATATATGGTAACACATCTGTCTCCGGTCAGAGGATGCATGCCTCTATTGTGACAGCATACGATATAGGACTTTGGTTATCTCGATCTCGTTAAGTCAACTCTTTGACCTAACTAATCTGACACCTCCAAATCTCTATTCCTATGCAGAGGACTTGCATCAAGAGGTCAGTCAGATATCAGCCTTTAGAGATAAGGATTGCCATCTCCTACTCAGGTTGGAGATCATCTCTTAACAATCATTTGACGGTGCTTGATGAGTCCTCAATCTAACTCTTTAGATATTCATCCAAGCACCAACCTCTATGATTCAATAGTTGAATCAACAGCTGTATGATTATTAAGATGGCCATGGTACATAACCCTAATTGTATTAAGGGACCTATTATGCAAATTATTCATTCTTCATTTCAGATCAGAGAATGATATATGCAATAATATTTATTGCATAATGGCTCGCCGTGGGCTCACATGTCCAACAATCTCCCACTAGCCCAAAGAGCCATTAATGGTCTTAATCATTTAAATCCGTACTCATGTGACAATCATAGGCTATTTAGAAAAATAGCTAGATAAGCTGATCAGTCACTCTATTCTCGCAAGACTACGCCTACTCCAAGTCCTTTTACGGCACTTGCATATCCCCAGTAACAGTGCTCGCATCTAATGCGAATGTTGCATCTTATGCAATCAATACTCAATCTTGTTAGTTACAATGTCCTTGACACTACAGCTTAATAATTATCATAACCAGTATTTCCATAATCCTTATCAGAATACCTTTATTCGTGGAGATCTCTATCTCCAAAGGTATCCAAAGTTAAGACCTTTTAGATCACTATCTATAAAGTCTTAAGTTTTTGAAGATAAGACTTTGAGATCACTATCTCAAAAAACTTGTCATCTATGAAGATTTTGTTATTACTACAATCAAGTGTTTTCTCTCCATAGTAGGGTTAACAACACTTTACTACTCCCACTGCATGGCAGATATCTGGCTTTTGTACACATCCAACATACACTCAGCTTCTCGTAACTAATGCACAAGTGCAAGTAGTTCTAGCATTCACTTCCTCAACTCTTTGAGGTGCTATCTCTTTAGATAGGTCAATACCGTATCTTAAGGGATGGAAGCCTTTCTTGGATTCCCAAGAATGGAATATGTTCAAGGTGTACTACTATTGTGACAGTCCCAATACCCTCTTCTTTTTGCTTCTGAACACCTTCAGAATTAAGATCCAAGAGGTATCCTTGAGATCATATCTCAAGTTATGGAACAACCAGATTATAAAACACTTATTATTATCCTTATATCATTTTAAATGATTAGGATATCATCTACATTTAGCATGATGAACACAAAGGCACTCCCACTAAGCTGCACATGGCTCATCAAGATTCCATCTGAAATCATAACATTTATAACTTCATCAAATCTTATGGTCCAACTTCAAGAAGCTTATTTGAGTCCATAGATGGATTCCCTATCTTGCAAACCTTGCTTTCCTTAACCATGAAGCCCTGGGGCTACTTCATGTGAATATCCTCAGAGAGGTATTCATAGAGGAATGCAATATTGCCTTACATATTGAAGATGCAATAGTCAAATTGTGCAGCTAAGGTTAGCAATATTCTGATGGTTTTAAGCATGGTCACCGAAGAGCAAGTCTCATCGCAAGCAATGTCTTCTCTTCCTGTGTGTAACTCATGGCTACGAACCGTGCTTTAAAGGTCTCTACTTTCTCATCAGGTTTCCTTTCTCTTGAAGATCCATTTACACCTTTATAGGTCTTACCCATATAGGTGGATCCTAGAGGGTCCATATACAACACTTGTATATGAAGTCTACTTTGGACTTCATTGCTAACATCCATCTTTCCATGTTATGATCCTCAGGAATTACATCACATGAAATCTGATCATTGTCAGATTTTTCTGACACATGGAATCCATCCTCAAACTCATTTGAAGAGTTATTAGTGTTTCATATTTATTTGTCCTTTTAGTTTCCAATTTCAGGAGCCTCATTATCTTCTCAAGATTAAATGAGTTCCTACGCTTCATTTTCATCTTGACTCTCAAGAGTCCCAACCTCTAGGAATCACATTCTCAAAGATGATATATTTTAAGAATCTCAAGGTCATAAAGTAGGTATCCAATACCATCCTTTATTTTCCTAATGAAGCTGTACTTTCTAGTGCTCAATTCCAGCTTATTTGCATGGAATCTCATTAAGGATATATAATGTAGTCTCTACTACATATATACCTGGAAACTAAGAGGAAATTATGCTAAAATTCATCATTGATCAAATCATGTCACACATGATCCAATTGTATCTCCCTATAACTCTATTGAGTCAAGATGTGTTAGGAGGATTGAGATAGAAATGATATTCATATCTGCATAAGGTATCCTTTGAATTCATCTAATAGGTACATGCTACCTAGATTAGACTAAATTCATTTTATCTTCCTTCAAACTTTGGTTGTAAATAAAAATGATGAAATCTTTGAACATTTCAAAGGTTTCTTAGGTGAAGAGAAGAAATCTCATATCATACATAATCATCAACAGATATCACATATCCATAATGTTTACTATGATATAGATGATCTGCATACATCAATATGTATGAGATCCTGAATACCTTGACATCTTACACCTTTCCCAAAGAAGGGTGTGTTGGACATTTCTCTTTGAATACAATATTCACAAGTATGTAAGTTTTGAACCTTTAGACAATCTAAAGTTTCATCTCTCACTAGTCTATTGATCAAATCAACAGACAAATGTCCAAGGCGTAATGTCAGATCATTATTAAATGATCTTTATCCTCCTATTTATTTTTTAAGGTTTAATTTTAGTATTAGAAATGTTAATGAACCATTCATTAATGTTCTAATTTAGTGGAGTCCACTAGATTTTAGACTACTTTTTGAAATATCTCCATCATAACTCTTTATGATAGATTTATTACAGAATTTGTGTTTATTTCCAAAATTTAGAAATAAACAATGAGTGTATTCTAATATCTAGGTCATAGAGACATTCTCTAAGACTAAGGGCTCTCCCACTAAAGTTATGAAGCCTTTCAATCCAATAGAGATTTTTGCAACAATTGCATGAATATCTATGTATATGACTATAATCCTTAAGATCAAATTTTCTAGTCTTCTAAAACATATGCAACCCATTGAAAGTGTTGTAGAAGATTGAGATACAATCACAAGACTTTATCTTATTCAATAAGCAAGTCAATATCAACGATTTATGTAGATTATTCTGATGCTCTATCCGAGTCCTTCTCTAAGGATTCTAGAAAGATTTGATAGTCATACTATAAATACATCAACTCATTGCAGTTTTGGCATTCATCCAACTCTTTAGATGTTATACGAAAGACACATAAGTAGGCCAACTCTTTGACTTTCCTTCTTAATCGGGTCCGACCCATGCATCCACTACGCTCCCTTTATCTATAAGCAACCATTGCTCAAGACTAAGGATCTCTTATGTTAAATTCAAAAGAATTCAAAGTAAGAGTATTTCAACATTTATACATGCTTCATTAAATTCATATAATATGAATATTATGAAGCTTCATGAATGACTAGAGTATAGACAGTAGAATGATGACATTCATCACGTCTACATCCATCTAGACCCTTAAAATATTGGTTCAGGTAGGTATTCAAACATTTTGAATACATCATCTCTTATGGAGGCACCATTCTGCATGATGCAGAGAACCATGTCATTTATGATTAAATGTTGAGAGCACATATGTATGCCAGAATATCTTCATCGATTTTATAAGGATTAATTGACAATTACGATCATCATGGACATGTCACTTCCAAAGTACATTCGATGAGAGATCAAGACTATAGAGACATACAAACCCTAGAGTTGTAGTCCTATTATCTATTTAATTGTCATTCCTCATTAGTACGAGGATACTTGCATATTGCAACCACATACATTATGTGTGCAACTGCAAGCACAATATCTGGATCACGAGTCCAATCCATGATATTTTATTGGTTATTATTGAGTATATTATTGAGTGGGTTTAATGAAGGATTATCTGAAATCAGAAATTTGCATGTGTATATATTTATACATATATACATATTTTACTTTGATTTAGGAATTTTTATATCAAAGTTGTCTTTCCTTGTCAACACTGAAAGTTCATTCCCATAATCACTTTCAATGTAAGAGATATACTTACCATCATATCTCAGCAAGATCTGGGATCTCCTTCCTTATCTTTGTTACATCCCAATAATATGAGAATCTGCAACTCCGATAAAAAGAAGAGTGAACTCATTCCGCCTTGCAAGTCCAACTTGCATCTCCCAATTCGGTGTTTAACACCCGGGCCCACCACCCCTAAGGCGATGTTGACCCATCATTAATTGAACCAACGATCAAGAGGAATAGTACTCGCTCTACGCAATCCAATATCGCCCCAATAATACGAGGATCCGATATTGGGGTAACTACGTATACGGCCTTACTCTTTCGAGAAGCAAAGAGCCCGATCCATATGTGCTTGCATACAGGAGCTGTCACTTCGGACAGGCGTCTCCTACATACAATCCCTGGCGACGAAACCCTTCGCTTTGACAGGAGACCATGGATGTCACTTATGTGATCCTCCATATCATATTCTAATTCTAATTAATCATTATGAATCATATTCATTATGATTAATTCTTCGAAGGGAAATAACATCTCTATTAATAATAGAGTGTGTTAATTTTAATTGGATTCCAATTAATCTAATCATATTAAATTAATGATCCAATTAATATCCAACAAACATTCTTAATTGTTACTTGAATTATGGTATTATCTCAAATACGTCTTATTTCAAATTTTAATTAGAAATACATCATGATTTCTTAAGCATTATAACCCTACACGTTGTCATGGCCAATACCGACGAGAGTGGGACGAACCACATACGTTGCAACCCGCTACCCCAATGCTCTCCGACTAGACACCATATCCACCTCGGGAAAGGATAATGCAAAATAGATCACTTTGTACTTGAGATGATCATTGGTTCTTCAACCGAAATTATACAATATAATAATAATCAAAACAATTTTGATTAACATTATAATGAGATTTGTTAAACAAATCCCAATTCCTATTCAAGCAACAAGTTTGTTGGAATGTAGATCATGTAACCAAATAGTGATCTAGATCACATCTAATCAATTATTGGTTAAGGCAATGTCATTTAAGGAAATAATTATCATCAAATATTTCACAAATATTTATGCACAATTATTCCAGGAAATTAAACAATTTAATTTCACTAATTGATTAAATGACAATCACTAGGTTCTTGATTAGGAAAGTATTTCCAGCAGTAACCCTCACTTACTAAAAATATCATATCTCAATCAAATTAAATCCAAATTAAGAAAAGTAAGTTCCTAAAGTTTGCTAATTTGATTTACAACAGAACCTAAGTGATTTTCATGAATTTCAAGGCATCTCAAATCCGCAATTAACTCTTTAATTACGTTGAGATTCGCAATCCCCGAAACTGTGGATACATGTTCACTAAAATGAGCATATCTTGAGCAAACGGAATCGAAATCATGTAAACTCAAATCCTATGGTTTCCTTATTTAATGAGTAACAAAATACAATTATTATTTTCGTATTTAAAAAATTTAAACATTGTCTAAAATAATATCAAAGAAGAGATGCGAAAATGAAATGCAAGAAAATTTTCACAAACCCTAACGAACCCAAGTCGTCCTTGGTTTATGGATCGTATCCAAAACCAACGACCTAAGGCTCTGATACCACTTGAAGGATATGGTTAAATCCTCAAGCGCATCACGAAAGCGTGAGCGTCGTAACAGATACGACGAAGAACGACTAGTCGTACTAGTTGTTCTATGCAGCGAAATTTTAAAAACTTTTCATGCGACGAAACCACATGATCCAAGAACACTTCTCGGATCGTTTCGTCTCAACCACAAACAAGTATTAGGGTTACCTCTTGAAGCATGGTTGCGATCCAGTCTCTAAACGAAGAGACCTCCTGTCTCAAGTCCGATCCGACGGAGGAGACGCTTGCGAGCGCGGGGATGAATCGCGTGCTTCTCGCAATCCATATTGATGATCCAAGCGGTGGATCTCCTGATATCTACACACGAGATCCGATGTCTTCTTCACGAGAGAGGCGCACCAAAAGAGATGGAGATCCACGAGCAAAGAGTTGGGCAGCATAACGACGACGCTGCGGCAATGAAGAACCTCTCTAGGGCATCCATGGTGGATGGCCATGAGAGGGAGAGAGAGGGCTGACGTGTAGAGAGAAAGAGAGAGAGAGAGACTAATGTTCTCTCTTGTGTAAAGAAGAGCAAAGGGGTGCCTCTCCTTTTATAACATTTTAGGATCCATGGATCTCAATCCATGGGACAACACAAATCCAATGGCTCTCATTGATTGTGTTTCTTTTAATGGCTAAGATTTGTGTTGGTAAAACCAACAACAATTAATTTAATTTAGATTAAATATATGTTGATAAATCAATACAATTTAATCACAAATTAAATCAACAAATATGGAGATAATGGAAAAAGAGAGAATGCCTCCTTCCATATACATGGAGTGGACGGCCTCCCTTTCCTAATAGGAATAGGTGGCCGTCCCTCCTATGGAAGGAGGATCTATCAAATGTAATCTTCCTTGATTACATATTCCATATATCTCCAATTTATTACAACAATAATTGCTGTAAACTATCTACAAAATAATTCATAATTATTTTGTGAATATTGCAATCTTGCCATTGGAAAATTGTGAATCATATTCACAACCCAAAATAAAATGTAAATTACATTTTCAATTTAATGTCCAATGTGAATCCAATTCACATTAACATTTAATTAACAAATGTTAATTACAAATAGCTCTCTCTTATATATTATAAATCACATTTATAATATGTATGACTAATATGGATATTACTATCCACATTATTCATATCCATGATAATTAAATCACATTTAATCATCTTGGATCTCTATTCTCATGTGCCCAAATAATATGAATCACATTTACATCTTTCACATCTTCGATAATTAAATCTCATTCAATTATCTTAGACAATTCTCTTTATAATATGATTCCAATTCATATTACTCATGATAATTAAATCACATTTAATTATCCATTTTCTCAATGCTCGAATACATAATATCAACAATGAAATTATCCTGAACCCTTTCAAAGATAATGCGCTTTGTCAGCGAATACTTGGAGATAAGGACATGGCGATTGTATTGTTCCACGTATAGTGACTTGGATATTGAGATCATATCTCAAATCCAGATCGAGGGCCTCCCATAGACGCTTGATTAAATCAAGACCGCAAATCTAATCTTCTCATTGCATCTGAATCATATTCAGATCAGTGTCCAACATTTGTACTAAGATCAGATTACTTCTCTATTGAGAGGAGTCACTAAAATCCAGAACCCTTTCATCACTCCCTAGGAATGGAAGCGTCATGGTTATACAATCGTTTATGATCACATCACCCTCAAGTATTCCCAATACCTGTACATCCTGCATACTGGAAGACTCAGAATAAACCCGAAGTACTGGATCAACTTTATACTGTCTACTTCATGGTTTTATCAGTAAGTTTCTCATTCGATCATTGAGAGTCGGTATCGATCATATACTTTCCAAAAGCATATATCGTACCTAGGTCTTGATCATATACTTTCCAAAAGTATATATCAAACCTACGAATTCAGTCAAGCTTCCAAAGCGAGACGACCGTGCGCACGGAATTTGATTCTTCCCAATATCTCATGAGTGAGCTCATGCCTTCCGGTTCAGTAACTAAACCTGTATGATCCCTTTAAGAGATCGCATTACTCATATGCCCTTATATGCACACCAGCACGCCGGTGTATAGACCTTGGTTATGTCATCAACCTATTAGTCTGCCAAATGTACATACTCAAACATATAGTAACACATCTGTCTCCGGTTAGTGGATGCATGCATGTATTGTGACAACATACGATATAAGACTTTGGTTATCTCGATCTTGTCAAGTCAACTCTTTGACCTAACTAATCTGTCACCTCCGAATCTCTATTTCTATGCAGAGGACCTGCATCAAGAGGTCAGTCAGATATCAGCCTTTAGAGATAAGGATTTCCATCTCCTACTCAGACTGGAGATCATCTCTTAACAATCATTTGACGGTGCTTGATGAGTTCTCAATCTAACTCTTTATATATTCATCCAAGCACCAACCTCTAAGATTCAATAGTTGAATCAACAACTGTATGATTATTAAGATGGCCATGGTACATAACCCTAATTGTAATAAGGGACCTATTATGCAAATTATTTATTCTTCATTTCAGGATCAGGGAATGATATATGCAATAATATTTATAGCATAATGGCTCGCCGTGGGCTCGCATGTCCAACAAATATCTCTTACACTGAAAGTGATTAAGGGAATGAACTTTCATTGTTGACAAGGCAAGACAACTTTGATATAAAAATTCCTAAATCAAAGTAAAATATGTATATATGATATATATACCCTTATGCAAATTTCTTATTTCAGATAATCCTTCATTAAATCCACGTAACGTTATACTGAATAAGAACTAGTAAAATAGCATGGATTGGACTCATGATCCAAATATTGTACTTGCAATTGGACACATAATGTATATGGTTGCAATGTGCAAGTTTCCTCAACATAATAAGGAATGACAATTAAATAAGTCAATAAGACAACACCTTAAGGTTTGTATGTCTCTATAGTCTTGATCTTTCATCGAGTGTACTTTGGAAGTGACATGTCGATGATGATTGCAATTTTCAAAATAATCCTTATAAAATCTAAGAAGATGTTCTGGCATACATATGTGCTCTAGACATTTAATCATGAATAACATGGTTATCTGCATTATGCAGAATGGTGGCTCGAAAAAGATGATGTATTCAAAATGTTTGGATACCTACCTGAACCTAACTCTCTAAGAGTTAAGATGTATGTAGATATGGTGACTGTCATCATTCTACTACCTATATTCAAGTCATTCATGAAGCATCATAATAATCATTTTGCATGAATTTAATGAAGCATGTATAAATGTTAAAGTACTCTTGTATTAGAATCTTTTGAATTCAACATAAGAGATTCTTTGTCTTGAACAATGGTTGTTTATAGATGAAGAGAGTACAGTGGAAGCATGGGTCGGACCCATGTGAGAAGGAAAGTCAAAGAGTTGATTGTACTTCTATGACTTCCATATGACATCCAAAGAGTTGGTTGAATGCCAATACTACAATAAATTGATGTGTTGATAGTATGACTATCAAATCTGTCTAAAATCCTTAGTGACAGACTCAGATAGAGCATCCGATTAATCTACATATAATCACTGACTCTGACTTACTTATTTCATAAGATAAAGTATGATAATTGTATCCCAATCTTCTAATGACACTTGCAATTGGTTGCATATATATATATATATATTAGAAGATTAGAAATCTGATCTTAAGGTTTAATAGTCATCTACATAGATATTGATGTAATTGTTGCAGCAATCTCTGTTGGATAGATAGACTTCATATTCTCAGTGGGAGATCCCTTAGTCTTAAAGAATGTCTCTATGACCTAGATATTAGAATACACTATTGCATTTTAACCCTGAAAATTCCAAAAAAATGTGTTGCATTCACCATTGGATTAAGTTTACTTGAAAATATAATTTGGCTAAATTGGGTTTATTTCAGATTAAAATTAATTTGGCTTAGTTGTGTGCTTTTTTTATTGAATTAATCCACCTGCATTTGCATTCTCATTTATTTTTGCATTAAAAGAATTTTAAAAAACCATATTTGGAAATATAGATCTTAATTTTTAAATTAACCTTAAGTTGTTCCTTTGCCTCCTTGTGTTCAACCCCGGACTTGCCCGGGATATAAATTAAAGCTGAGACACTCTTCACGGAGATCTTCTCTCGGTTGTGATTGAATCGCTAAGTACACGTACTACAATTGCCCAAATTATACATCGTATTCAGCAACTTGTCAACGAGATGTATAGGTATTGGGAATACCTAAGTGTGATGTGATCATAAACGATTGTATAACCATGCAATTCCATTCCGAGAGAGTGATGAAACAGGTTTGGATTTTAGTGACTCCTCTCAGTAGATAAGTAACTTGATCTTAGTCCAAGTGTTCGACATTGATCTAAATGAGATTCAGATGCATTGAGAAGATTAAGTTTATAGACTTGATTTAATCAAGCATCTATGGGAGGGCCGTGAGATCTGGATTTGAGATGTGATCTCAATATCCAAGTCACTATACGTGGAATAATACAATCACCCTGTCCTTATCTCCAAGTACTTATGAAAATACACATTATTCGTGAAAGAGTTCATGAATAATTCCATTGTCGAAAGCATAAAGAAATAGATAATTAAATGTGATTTAATTATCATGAATAATGTGAATTTGATTCACATTATATTGGAGAATAAGAATGGTTATCCAATATAATTTAATGTGATTTAATTTATGTGGATAAGTGTAATATGGATAAGAATATCCATATTATTTATAATATGTTATAAATATGATTTATAATATATTAGAGAGAGTTTGCTATGATTTATATTTGTTGGTTAATTATTGATTTGAATTGGATTTACATTGGATAATTAATTGAAAATATAAATCATCTTTTATTTTGGGTTGTGAATTTGATTCACAAATTTCCAATGGCAAGAATGCAATATTCGCAAAATGATTATGAATTATTTTTGGTGAATAATTTACAACAATTGTTGTTGCAAAACGTGGAGATAATTAAGGGATAATGGAGATTACATGTAATCTCCACTCCCCTTGCTTATATGGGTGATCACCCCCAATTCCAACAAGGAAAGGATGGTCGTCCGTCTATTTCTTAGAGAGGAAGTCTCCTTTCCATTATGTCCATGATTAACTAATTTAATTTATGGAATTCAATTATAGTGATTTATCAATATAGATTTAATCTAAATTAAATTAATTATTGTTATGTTTTTACAACAAAATATTGACCATTAAAAGAAACACAAATCAATCTCATCCATTGATATTGTGTTGTCCATGGATCCCCAAAATACTATATAAGAAGTGGCACCCTACGCTCTTCAAAGTTACAACAAGTTGTGCAACAAATCTCGTCTCTCTCTCTCTCTCTCTCTCTCTCTCTCATTCTCGTGTGCCCTCTTCCTCCTCTCTCTTTGGGTGGCCGTCCACCCTAAGCCTAGAAGGAAGAAAGCCCTCATCATCGTCTTGCCATTGTGTTGTCGCTTTGACGACTATGGGTACTCCATCTTCTTTGGTGCATCTCGCTCGTGAAGAAGACATACGATCTCATGTGATGAGATCAGGAGTTCCCTTGCTTGGACAACTACTTGGAATGCGAGATCCCCGCGACTCATCCTCATGCTCGCAAGCGAATCCTCCGAAGGTCGGACTTGAGAAAGGAGGCTTCTTCTCTTAGAAGCTCGATCGCAACCACGCTACAACTGGAATTCCTATATCTACTACGTGCTTAGATGAAATGATTCATAAATGGTTTATAAATCATGTGGTTTCGTCATTTAAAAAATTTTAAATCCTGCTGCACCAAACAACTAGTATGACTAGTCACTCTTGATTGTATATGATACGATCACCACACTTCCATGATGCGCTAAAGGATCCTTATGTATCCTTCAGGTACTAACCGTCCAATAATGAATGTGAATCACTGGAATCGAATAAGGCATGTACTAAAAAGCCATGAATAGTATCAGTACCTCGTACCACCATGCCTGAGTTGTAGGTTTGTTCCTCAGTGATTGCATTGAATTGGCCATTAGCAATAGGCAAGCTTGAACCCACAACACTTTGTGGTGGTTGTTGTGTAGGAGACGCTCCTTGTGAACCACGACCTGTGCACTGTCTTCCTCCATGGATCGCTCCATTGCTCAAGGTGGATGTTATACTGTTAATTGGGGTTGGTTTAAACCCCGAACCTCTCAATTTAGGACAATCTTTCTTGATGTGGCCTTCCTGATGACTGTAATAACACATGTGCTCCTGTTTGAGCTGAAGACCCAACCATAGTGGTACTAGCTCTTTCTGCTGCATCGCGAGGATATGGTGGAGGTCTAAAGAAACCCCTTCTTCCAGATAATTCCTGGCCCAAATTCTATGGCGAGCTTATACTAGACCTAATTGGATGATAACGACTTTCTCTTCAATTATAATTGGCCTTACGTTTGGATGTGTCCATCAGTAAAGTGAAAGCTTCTTCTTTGGCAGTCTTCAATGCTCTCCATCTCAATACTAGAGGCGATGTCCATGGCTTCATCTACAGTGGTGGCTCTAAAATTGGTAAGCTTCTCTCTCAAGTCTCTCTAAAGACCGTTAACAAATTTGGTAAAACACTCTTGTGGTGAAGCTTCTAGAGCTGGGGAGTAACGTAGCAGCTCCGTAAAGTGAAGATGATAATTTCATAAATTCTTGGATCCTTGGATCAAAGATGCCAACTCTCTCCTCTTCAATTCTTCCTAATGGGAGGGACAGAAGTGAGCTCGGAACCTTTCTTCAAAAACATCCCATGGAACAAGATCTACTAATTTCTTGAAAATTTCTCTCCATCATCGTCGTGCGTAATATGCTAAGGAGTAATCAACAAAGTGCACCCAAGTATCTGCTGGTGCATGTATTATTCTCAACATCCTGCTGACATCATCAAGCTATAGTTCTGCCTCAGCAGGTGTCTCTATTCCTTTAAATCGAGGAATCTTTCCCTTTCGGTAATCATGTAGTAATGTTTGGTGTTTAAGAAGGGCCTTCTCCATTGCTCCTGTAGTTGGGGTAGGAGCAGACTAAATTGAAGGATGGTGACTACATTCTTCCTCAGAAAGATGGATAAAACCTTCAATCCAAGCATCTACAGGTATGGATGCCTCAGGTCTCTCAGCTTGTACATTGAGCCTCTCCTCCGATGCTTGCTACTTTTGCCCTATTTCTTACAACATTGACATCACAGCTGCTAATTTCCTAGACATGTCTTGGTTTGTCATGATCGTACCATGAATTAAGGCAAAAGGTCAGATCTTGTACGTCTTAGCGTGATGTACATAAGACACAATGACTTGTGAATGGTACTACAATCAATTATTAAGATCAAAAGATCTTCAACCTTAGTTTCCGAATACCGCTCATAGTTGTCAACTACTAAATAAATTACTCGAGTAATCGGATCCGAATACGGGAGGATCCGACGACTCGGAATTGGGGTCGTGACAATTGATTTGGAGTCAAGATGCAAAAGCTTTCTAATTGCGGTACTACAGTGCTTGTACATCTTTATTTTAAAGCAGGATATTTTACATTTTCAACTTCTTTATATTTTCCATTAAATACAAATATTATATGTGAAATATAAATAAAAGTAAAAGCATTTTAACATATAAAAAATAACTAATAAAAACTAAATGCATAGATATATGATATGCATATTGTATATATAAATATTTATTTTTACAAATAATTCAAATAATAAAAACCCATAAATTTATATAAATACATATTAAATAATAAATTAAATATGTGAAAATATAATATTATGTATAAAAATTAAAACATAAATATAAATACAAGTATACATGTATAAATACATATATGTAGATGATGTAAATATTATATACTAATAAATAGGTCAATTAACTTAAATAAAAATGACCTAAAATAGTTTATAAAATAAACGGATTTCTTATTTTAAGATTTAATTAATAAAATCACCTTATATTTTATACTCATTTTGTTTTCTATTTTTATCTATGTTATGTCTTCTTGTGGTCCACGTGGTCCAATGAGGGCATGTTGCCCGTGGACCAAAGTCAACTCCCCCCTTTAGCCTTTCGGACCCATCCCAATCATGCCCTTACCTCTTTTCTCCATTTTTTTTCTCTTGGGATTCAGACCTCCTCTCTGCCTAATTTCTTCTTGTCAATTCTTTGCAACATGCTCAGATTTCACGCAGATCTAAGCTCTTCATTTATAAACCTTCTATTTGTGTAAAATCTTAAGCTAAGGGAGCATCTCAGTCAACGTGTTTAAAACTTCTCATTCTTCTCTTGTCAAACTGTAATACACATTAGAGCCCTGTAACCCCTTAGAATTGTGTGCTAGAATGAGTCCTTCATGTTAGGGAGCAATTCCTAGTGGTTCCAAGCGAGTGGAAGGTGCTTTAGTGAGGTTCACCATCTTCGGGGTTCACCTCCAGGTGGTTCTCTACTCTTTGACTCTCTAGGTTAGGTGAGCTATTATAACTTAGACATTTAGTTTTTTCATTTAATTTCTTAGCTTAGGATAGTATTTTATTTCATTTGATTCAATTCAGTTTAGACTTCAAATCCCAAAAATTCTTTGTTGGAGCTCTAGGCTCTGGCCACTGTTCTGCATGTTCCCAACCTCATTCAGACTCACGAACACTCTCATAATCTTTCCATTCATGTTCATCACATCCTCGACCCATCCAATCCCCATGTTCTTGCAAAGATCAAGAGATGATATCTCCCTCTTCACCCGTCGTTGGAGATCACCATCTCACATTAATCATCCCCTATATCACCCAATAAAGGGTTGTAATTCTTCAACCATGTATCCTATTTTGATTGTGCATGTAAGAGCTACAATGAGCCCTACATGAGGGGTGATTTAGTCCCGCACGAGGCTCCTTGTGCAGCCATTTTTCCTTGAGACCCATGCCCCTATAAATGGTGCCCAAACCATTTAGAGGATCTCACCAGTTGTCGACCACCACTCGAAACACATTGACCATATCAGCATACAAGTACACCATTAGAGGCCAGAGATTTTGTAGATCGAAGCAAGAACCAACAGTTGTTCTTCCTTGTTCTTATTGGGAAGCAACAACTGTTGGATTAGGAGGAGTATCCGGATCCACCTTCAACCATCAGATCGAAAACATCATCAGTCGTCAGATTAGATCTTGAATATTATCTCAAACATACATCATCAAAGCGGTATCGACACATCACAACCGCTCATCGTATAAGTGGCATCACGTGGAGCACCATCAACCGTCTGATCATATGCCTCAAGGAGTATATTGCATGTTTAGCCACCACCTTTTGTCATTTATGTCTAATATTTAACCATTACTCTAAAGTGTAATCATTTTTTCTAATATTTATAATTTAGACCCTAATATTTTCCTTTATTTACACATCAGCCCAGTGCTAGGTCACCTTACATGGCTCTCTACATGAGGCACCTGACTATTTTGTGAGGGAATCCCTCTAGCTTTAATTATTTCTTTTTAGTCTCGTATTTTTTGAAAAATGTGTAATAGTTTTAGGTTAAATTTCATGTTTGTACCTGAAATTTTTTATATTTTCATTTATACCCCTACCATGTGCGAATACTTTCTATTTTTAATTGCAAACATGCATGTAGGCCACTATATTTGTTTTATGGTTTATTAAATGTATAAAAACATCATTAGAATTGCAATTAGGTCCATGCTTGTGTAACATTTTTATTTCTTGAATTTTATGTATATTGAAAATTTTCTTTATCTTATAAGGAAAATCATATAAAGTGACTTGAATCGTATTCTATCACATATTTTTTATAGAGAATTTAAAACTATCTAACTACTTATTAAGAAAACATGTCATTTTCTCATGTTTAGTTATTAAAAATCCATAAAAATTACAAAACATTCTCAAAAGTTCCAAAAAAATAGTAGGGCTATTTCGTTATATCATAACATATGACAAAAAATAAGTAAAAAATTCAAAACTTAAACCCTTAATCACAGGACACCAAGCACTTATAAAAAATTGAAAAATTTCTAGAAAACTCCAAAAAATATATTTTCTATCTCTACATTTTATTTGAATTATATAATATATATTAAAATTAGTTTAAGGATTATTTTTGATTAGTAAATGTTTTTAAAACTCGAAAGAAGGTTTTGGATTTTCTATATTCTATTTTTACTACTTTAAAATTTAAAAAATCCATAAAAATTAGAAAAAAATCAATAAAATTACCAAAAATGGATGAATTATATAAAGCAAAAAAGCATTTTATTTCCCATATTTTGACTTTATTATGTCGTATTTAAAAATACCACAAAAACAATTATGTAGATGTATTCTATATATTATATGTATCTCATATTTGTAATTCTATATTATATTATCTATACTATTAGTATTCATTTTATTTTTGAAAATAAAAAGAAATTAAAATTTTACAAAATAAAAACTTTAAAAAATATAAAACATTAATAACCATAAAATTTGGAAATTAAAATCGATAAAAATGAAAAGGCATAAAAAGAAATAAAACCAAGAAAACTATAAAAATCCAAAAAAAATATTAGTTAGTAATAATTATTGTTTTTGTCTATCCCCATTTGGCTTTCCTGAGTTCGACTCTCTATTGTACTTGTACAAATACACTATTGTAGAGTTACAATAAATTTTATTCACATACACACATTGCTTTAAATTGATTGTGGGTTAATTGTTATTTATTGTGGACGGATCACCATGGAGAGTGCTCATCTAACCTGTTAGATTAGTGGACCGAATTTCACGTTAAACATGTTCCTTCCAACATCTAGTAGCAAAGCATTTCTTTTAGGAGGTTGTAATGTTGCGTGCGGTTCACATCACCAAACACCTCTTTAAGATTCAACCTTATATCTTGATGACGTTCTATGTCCACATGTTACTTTTGATGCACATTGGATGAAGATCTCATTATATTACAATGAGCCAATGAATGATCGACATCATATTTTTTATTAAATTTTAGTTCCTCCACTAGCATAGGGTGAGTATTACTTTTCTGACTTTCGTTGTGATCACATAAGTGATGCACTTCGTAGAGAAAACAAGCTCCAAATTTTGGAGCCAGACCGAATAGTTTGGTTTGATCAATTGGTTGATCTCTAGATGCTTTCTGAGTGGGTTCATGGATATCATATCTAAGATTAAGAAATGCACTTATTGCGACATATAAATAATCATATATTCATAATTTAGTTATTTAATTAACAAATTTTAAACCGAATCTATCTTACTTTTCAATACTTTGAAAGTTCATTTATATAGTAACTTTCAAAGAAAGATATATAATTACGACTATATTTTTAGTAGGATTTGTGATCTCCCTTCCACCTTTGTTACAACTCGATAATATGAGAAAATGTAACTTGGGAGATGGAAGTGGGAACTCATTTTGCCTTGTAAGACCAACTTGCATTTCACAATAAGGTCTTTAACACCCAAGCCCACTACCCCTAAAGTGTTGTTGACTCATTGTTAGTTGAGCCAACTATCAACATGAATATTACTCGCTATCCACAATCCAGTACTTCCTTAATTATTTGAGGAACAAAATTGGGGTCACTACACATACGACCTATCTCTTCCAAGAAGCAAAGTGCTCGATAGATGTGCACTGGTACGTCAAAGCTATGACTTCGCATAGGCATCTCACCATTCAATCAATGACGATGAAACCCTTCACCTTAATGGGAGACCATGGATATCATATTACGATATTCCATATCATGTTTAAATTTTGATTAATCATTTTGAATCAAGTTCTCATGATTAATACTTCCAAGGGAATATCAATCCTATAACTAAAAGATTGTTTATTTTAATTGGATTTTAAGTTCATAATATCAAATTAATTATCAATATAATGCAACCTATAAATAATTCATTTTTTGATATTATTGTATAGTATACACCCTCACTTAGTATATTTTACTATTCCAATTAGTTGTTAAAGTTATGCAGAGGCTTATCATGCTACCCTTCCTTGAAATGGATCTAGCCATGATGTACAAATGCTAACAGGGAGTGCTTCCACTGCAAATGTGATGCATGATGCCAATTAGTTAACCCATTAGCATATCTATACCTGGACAACATCATTGTTCCAATTTGATACAATAGTGAGTATAATTTGTACTAAGAGGTTTTATCGATCTTTCTATCGTATGTAATATTATATAATAATCACTCATAAGTTTAGGTATCTTGAAATTTTTTTAATATCCTAAATTTCTAGTCATATGAAACAAACATATTGGTTTTGCATGTAAAGGTTGAACTACAAACTATTGTATGATGCAATCATTCAATTATGGTTGATGGTTATCAAATATTTCTCTGAATATATGAATCATCACCTAATAGAAAAATTTAAATTTCTATGATTAATATTGAATGATAAACACATTAAATTAATATCACAATATGATCCGATCATCTTCCAAACCATCTCCACTAAATATCACATATCTAGAGAAAATAGAGTTGGGATCATGTGAAATAAATTCGAGTGGTTTTCTAATTTAATTATTAACATATTTAATATATAACATGTTTTCTGACAGGAAACCTGTAGCAAAAAATCATTTATTACAGATCTAAGTTTTAATGCAAAAACATCATTGTGGGAGCTTTTCAATTGTAAAACGAGGCTCGTTCGCTGCCAACTTTTTGGCAAGACATATTCAGATATTATAAACATATTTTGATATCCAAAAAATTCTTTCAAATAAGGAATAAACATTGTTTTTATTATATGAGCACAAATCTATTTGAAATTGCATCTATGAACAGTTATACAAAACCTTGTTATCTTAGGATTTGACTAACATCCATGACCATCGACCAAGGATCTATTAACACTTGAAGGTGAGGGTTTCCACCTTGCACTTCATAGAAGCATGAAGATCGCATCATATGCGATCTCGGTCATACTAGTCACAAGGGGCAGTAGAAACCAAAATATTCGACGAAACCACGTGGTACATGAATGATTCCCAAGTGATTTAATCAAGATCACATATGAGTAATATAATTACCTCTTGAAGAGTTATTGCAATCCACGAGTCTCTAAGAGAAAAGATCTCATGTATCTAGTTCGATTAGACATAGATAACACTTGCGGATGGATGGATGATATGTGTGTTGCCCACAATTCGAAGCAACGATCCAAGAAAGGAACCTCCTCATTTCATCTCATGTAATCCGTAGACTCCTTAACAACCACGTGATGTCAAAGAAGATGGAGTTCCATGAGCGATCATTCCAACAGCACAACGACAATGTAATGACGACCGTGTTCTCTCAACCCTAAGGCAATGGACTGCCACAATGGAGAGAGAGGGAGAGAGAGAGTGTGTGTGTGTGCACGTGCGCGTGTGCTGTTGCTTCTACTTAATTGTGTAGGAAAAAGGGAAAGAGTTAGCCCTTCTTTTATATAAAATTAGATGGCTAGGATGCACTCCTAATGCAATCCTAATTGAATCAATGATAAAGATGTCGTTGCAACAATTTGCAGCATTATAATTAATTTTAAAATAAAAAATAAGTTGAAGACATTCTTCAACAAATTTAGTTCAATTAAAATCAATCCCATTCTCATGAATAAAGAGAAAGAAAAGAGCCACCTTCCAAGAATAAGGAAATAAGATAGCCTCCTTCCTCATTAGGAAGGTAGACGTCCCCCTTTCTGATTGGAAAGAGATTTATTCTCTCCATTCTCCTTTTAATGTAATCTTATTACATTAAATTTTGATTCATATAATTATTTGTCAACAAAATATCATCAAATAATTTGCAAATTATTTGTGATAATTGCAAACAAACTATTGATTAATTATGAATTATATTCATACGATTAATATTTAATGCAAATCACATTTATAATAAATTATTTAATGTTTAATGCATATTTAATTATATAATGCAAATCTAATTCATTAAATTAAAAATTCTCAATCCCATTCACTATTAAATCACTCTCTATAATATCATAGATCACATCCACAAAATCCATGATTACTGTGGATAATAATATTATTCATATTAATCACATCTGTGATAATTACATATAGTTTAATTATCTTAGATGTCTCTATTCATATGTCCAAATAATGTAAATCATATCCACAATATTAACAATAATAATCAAATCTTATTCAATCATCTATTTTACCATTCTCAGACAAAGTCCGTAATGGAATTATTCTTGAACTTTTTCTATAACAACATGCTTTATCTATGGATATTTGGAGATAAAGATATGGCGAATGTATATTCCATGTATAATGACTTGGATACTGAGATCTAATATCATATCCATATCTAGAAGACCTCACAGAGATGTATGACCAAGTTAGACAATGTCTCTAATCTTATAATTGCATATGAATCATATTTAAATCAATGTCCAACATTTGGACCAAGATTAGATAACTAATCCATTGAGTGGAGTCACTAAAATCGAAACATGCATCATCACGCCCTCGTAATAGAAGTATCATTGTCATACAATCAATTAAGATCACATCAACCTCGAGTATTCCTAATACACGTACATCTTGCATACCGGAAGACCTACAATAAACATGAAGTTCTGATCATATTTAAAATTATATTCTTCATAGTGTTATCATTAAGTTTCTGACACGATCATTGGATGTTGGTATGGATCATATGCTTTCCAGAAAGCTTATATCATACCTACAAATCCAATCATGCATCGAAATCAAGACGACCATGGACGATATTTGATTGTTCCCTATATCTCATGAGTGATATCATGTCTTCCAGTTCATTAGTGAACATGTATGAACCCTTTGAGAGATCATACTACTCATATGCCCTTGTATGCATAACATCTTGCTAGTTTATAAACCTTGATTAGGTCATTAACATAATGGTATGCATAATGTACATACTCAAATATATAATAACGCATATGTCTTTTGTAAGAAGATGTGCACGTGTATCATGACATCATACGATATAGGTCATGGTTATCTCGATCTCTTTAAGTCAACTCTTTGATTCAATCTATCTGACACCTCCAAATCTTTATTTATTTGCAGAGTACCTGCATCAAGAGGTTAGTCAGATATTAGCCTTCGAAGTAAGGATTTCCATCTCCTTCTTAGGTATCATCTTAGCACCTGCCTCTATGATCCAACCACTAAATCAACATCTATATGATTATCAAGATAACCATGGTACATAATCTTAATTGTACTTAGGGATCTTGTAAGTACATGATTTCATTAACCTCACACAAGAAGTAAAAATCAGTAACTTTTATTGATATATAAAAAGATTACAATAATATTTATTGCAAAAATGGTTCACCCTAGGCTCACATGTCTAAGACCGAAGCACCGTTTGGGTTATGGGTGCAAAAAGGGCACCCGGTTGCATTCGCATTGGATTAGGAATTTCGGGATGGGAGGATGGTCTCATAAGATGTTGGTATATGGGATTTTGGGATCTAGGATGACGAGGGTGATAGTGGTTATCAGACACAATGGGTGTGCTTTATTAGGTATTTGATAGTGATGAGTGGTGATGGTGATGAGATTGGGTTGGGCAACAGGTTGGCATTGGAGATGGGTTGAATGTTGGTGTTGGTGATGGAGATTGGATTGCAGGTTGGCAATGATGATAACTATTAGAGGTGATAGGAAAAAGAGATAAGTATCGGTGATGGTGGTGTCGAATTTGGAGGGGGATAACCTAAATTGATACCAAATTGATCTATGGAGCTCTAATTTCCTTAATGAAGAATAAAACCCTAGGGCTCTTTATGTACTTTCAGACCTTGGGTTAGAAATACAATTGAGTTTAGCTCTAATAGGAGGAGAGACGTAGAATACCCATAGTGTTAGGGTTACAAGTTAATCTCTCAACATACATGAATTCTTAGATGAAATAAATAGAGAAGAAAAGCCCAACTTTTCTTCTCCATTTACGTATGTGCATACGAATAACTGGAGAGAGAATATTTTATTTATCTCATTCTTTTTATTTCAAATTTAAAATATAAAAAATCCTATTTATAATTGGATTAAAATTCAATTTTAAGAAGAGATAAAGTGGAGAGAGAAGACTTTCTCTCTCTCTATCCATAGCCTTATAAAAGAAGTGCTAAGGTTTTATACTATTCTAAAAATTAATTGATTTAAGGATCAAGTCCAATTCTCTCGAATTGAATACTCAAGAGGAAAAAATAGAAGAAAAAAGTATTCTTCTTTCTCTCCCATTGACTTTCCATGCACCTTCCACCATAACTCCATGATCATCCGCCACATAACATCTCCTCTTCCCTCTGTCGGTTCAACAAGTTATGACAAGATATGTCATCATTCCCGAGTAGAAGGACTTAATTTTATGAAGGAAATTATGGAATAAAGATAATTCTAGATCACTTTAAGCATGGCCAACTTAGTGGAAATCAACTCAAGTTCTAAAGGAATACCACGAGCTATGATTATGCCCTAAGCATACATCAAATCGAATCTACGTAAGGGGATCTCTTATTTTAGAGACTCGCACATCAATGATGTTTTCTTATACTCTTGTGGTCTTGAGAAATGGTGAGGAAATAGTTTTTTACCATGTGATTTTGTATTTGTAGTCTTTTTTGTATATGATTGATTTGGTTCTCATACGATAAACACATTATTCTATGAATCGATTTATTCATTATGCATTTTCTAGTTGTACAAGGTCTAAACTCTCTTAAAATAGTATGAGAGATTAATTTAGTGGATTGAGTTACATTTTGTTCCAAACAACAATAAGCCATATTTCGACATTTGCGGGTACATTATTTTACAATTACTTTCATTTTTCAAATGATTCAGCAATATATGATGCTATTGTTCTCCTCGATTTAGAGATTTATTTTTGGGATAATTATGAAATGTAAAAGGATTGGACTCATACCCAAAATAATTACCAAAAGTTGGTGGCGTCCAAAAAAAGATTCGATTTTAGAAGTCTCTGCGAACTTGAATTTTGTTCAAAGATAGTGCCAAATCATAATGAATTTTTGGCTACGTTTTTTGAGTCAAATAACAATTTAAAATATTGATTAATAAGCAATTAATCAAATCATCGATTGATGTGAAAATTTTTGCTTGATTTCGATCGTGTGACATCAAGAAATTGGATTCCTCTATAAGTTGAGTTGGAAGAGGAGTTGATAAAAGTATTTTGACTTTTTTCCTATTTTAAGAATAAAAATTTACGTGAATATATTTGATATATTCAAATAATGTGTTGTACTTAATATTTTGAAAATTTTTAAGATTGCAATGACTTTTACGTCTACGTTAATTTGAAGTGCAATTATCACAACATGCAAATTTGGAACCTGTCTTATTTTTTATTTTTTATTTGGTTGTATTCAACTATACCCACTTCGATGGTTTGATAGTAGTGCAGTATGCCTACAACTTAAAAAAAGGTTTAAATCCCTTCTTGCGGGGTCTGCATTAGGTAGACGACAACTAGCATAAAAATAGTCAGGTTCTTCAAATTTGATTTGAGCAAGAATCCGTGTATCCAATCTTACTTAAAGTGAGAGAATGCTTCACCATTTATATTTGGTTGTATTCAATAACTAGAATATATATTTATTTTATATTTTCTTTTATGTGCATGCTTGATGGTGATTTAATAACACTCTTAGAAATCAACTTTATTGTTTTATTACAATTTATTCCATTCATATCAAGTTCGATCAATATAGATGTTGGTATCTAGGCCTAGATTATCATGGTGTTTACTTAATTGATGCATTACAAGTTAATGAAGTGCTCTCACTCAACATTCTACATGACTTAACCATAAATATATCGAGAAAGATTAAAGTATTCGTGAGTTAGATTATAATCTTGTAAAAAATAATTTGTTTTTGTTTGCATGTATAGAATGATTGTTGCAAGTTATGTAGGGATACATACCCGATTGCAAAAATCTCTTTTTATATTATTAGAAATTTCTAATATTTTAATTGGATTAATAATAATGATCAATGATATATTATTCCTAATAATAATTGGATTTTCCTTAGTTGACTATTTATCAAAATAAGATTCAAAACGATTAATCATAAATTTAAACGAGATAAGAGATAAGTCAATGAGGCATCCATGGTCTCTCATCTTTACGAAGGCCAACACTACCATGGATTGCACGGTGGAGATGCATATGCAAAGTTATATCTTTATTGCACACGCGTACATGAATTTGGCTGCTTCATTTCTTAAAATAGATGGATTATTTGTGCAATGAACCTAATATTGCTCATCATATAGTTGAGGCAATATTAGATTCTGCATAGCTACCATATATGCTCAGCGACGGTTGATTTAATTAATATGTCAACCTCACCATAGGGATGGTGGACATGGGTATTAAAGACCGAACTAGAAATGCAAGTTAGATTTGCACGGAGGAAAGAGTTACTGCTTCTTTCACCGCAGTTGTACTTTCTCATATACTAGGGTGTGATAATATGGAAAGAAGATCACTATATCATTTGAGGTATTTTTTAGCATACATCAAGCTTTGGAAGTGTGAAAGGTAATTAACTTTCAAGTTATAAGTGCAAGGTAGCTTTGATATGAAATAAATTCACCTCTAAAACAAAAAAAAACATTTTATTTCCAAATAGCCCCTCAAAATAAATCTACTTGGTACTATATAGTTTTCATGGATCAGATCCATGATTCGGATGTAGTACTTAGTACTTGTGTGATGTTCTTAAAATGCAAGTTTAAATTTTCCTTTCAGATAACTCTTCTATCAGCTTCGACGATTTATTAAGTCTCTCTTTAGTGATCTTGGGAAGCTCCCCAACTTTCTTCTCTACATGTTCCACCTTGTTCAACTTATCAATGATGATCCCCATGATGGGGATTACGTCTTAGATCAGATTAGTCACAGTCTTTTTTCCAACCTCCAAGGACACACGTGATGAAGTTGTTTTCTAATAAACTCCACTCGCGATAATTCACATAGTATCCACATTCTTATTCATGTAGCTAGCTCCACATGCAATACCTACTAACCTTTGCATCTCAAGGGTAAGACCATGGGAAAGACTACGTACAAAGATTACTCTAGAAAAGCCATGTCGCGAGCATTTCTATCCTAAGTTCTTGAATCTCTCCCAAGTCTCATAGAAGGGTTTATGATAGTGTTGGGTGAAACTCTTAATCTTAGATCTCGTCTGAGTTGTCCTACATAGAGGTATAACTTCTTCAAAAACATGTCTTTGAAACGAGCCCATATTGTTAATTCACCCCTCAATTCTTCAACTAATAGGGTTCCATGTCTAAAAAAACAAAGAGGATAGCACCCAGTTTGATATAGTCCTCTCTAACTTTAGGATGGCTCGAGTTATCACAAATCAACTCGAACTCTTTTAGAATTGCAAAGGGTTCTTCTGTAATGTTTCCATAAAATTTAGGCAACACTACCAAAACATGAGGCTTCATCTCACAGACATTCCGATGGGGTCTAAGCCAATTCTAGCTTTGGTTAAATCCTATATTATAAGCTTCTTTAATCAGCTCGTCATTACCATCTCCAAAATTAACTGACCCATTTATGCACTGAGTGCTTTATTTCTCTATTTCGTATGAGTAAGTAAAGCTAAGATATCCAGAAGTTTATCATTTTTCTCTCAAACTCATCATCATTGTTCATTCTTAGAGTCTTCCTCACTTCCGTATAAAATGGTTTTGAATTAGTTTAAGAAGAAGAAGAAGATGTGGAAAAATCATAGTGAGTGTTATCCTCGATATGGAAAGAATGGAAGAATGGATTGGAATGGGTCTGTCCAAACCCCATAGGTGAATTATTCAACCTGCAGTCAAGAAGAGATCATCTTGAGTCTAAGAAAGTCTAGGAAGAAAGTCATCATGGACCTAAGAAGATGTGAGGTTTGGAGTGTTCAGCAAAAGGTTTGCAAAGTCTAAACAAATCTCACTCCAATCATCCATCTTTGATGTCTAGAGTATGTGAGCACATGCATGAATTTGATTTAAAAATGATAAGGAAAGGCATGAAGAGTGCGGTCTTTGAAGACATGCAATACTATACACATTTGCAAACCCTAATTTCAGTGAATGTCATACGTTTTTATTTGTTTATGTTTTCAATTTAGATCAAAACTTTCAAATAGTGAATTAATTAGGCACATAGGGTGTCTCCTAAGAGGCTATGAGTTCAAGTTTTGCCGCCCCCATTCAAAAGACCATTTACATGAATCACTAGGTTTCATCCTCTTGAGAGGAATATCAAGTCCTAAGAGGTAGGGTTGGGCATGGGCCGGGCTCGGGCCGGGTTTGCCTTGGCCCGGCCCAAGCCCATTTTAAAATATGGGCTAACGGGTCGGGCCTAGGCCCATTTTATTTTCAAAAATTAGGCCCAGGCCCAAACCCGGCCCAAACAAAATGGGTCGGGTTCGGGTCGGGCCGGCCCAATTTAACACCTGTGTATACCAATATCATGTCTTCCATTCTTATTGCATTTGTGTGGTTGTTTCTTATGCATGTGTGCATGTTTAAAACTATAAAGCATGCTAACTAATTTGTGATTTTAACATTAGTTGTATGTTGGATATACAAATGTGGTAAAAATATGGCGACTTAAACCACCATTCAATTCACCATTACATATTCTATTGTAGATGCGGGCACTATGACCCAATATAGATTAGTTACTTACAATTGTACATGATGTAACACTTGAGGACACAGATTCCATTCTTGCATATTAATGTAATGATCTTGTATATTAATGTAATAATATCCTCAATCCACTAATGGATATGATTATTAATGTGTCTAAGCATTTGTTCTACACTCGAATAAGGATATTAAAGTTAGAACATAGTATTTGGAATGAACATGAATATAATTGATATAATTATACTGCACTAGATATGAATATACTTGCTTTAGAATGGATCGGGCTATCGGGCTAACGGGTTTGGGCCTTCTCAGGCCCAAACCCGGCCCGCTAATCAATATGGACTCATTTTAAGGCCCACGGCCCGCCCATTAAATTTCGAGTTCGGGTTTGGGTCGGGTTATACGGGTCGGGTTTTGGGCCGGGTCGGGCCGGCCCAGCCCAATGCCCAACCCTACTAAGAGGTAACAAAAAATCTACCCATGTAGATACTAAATAAAGGTCAAAGGCAAGTGCTTGAAGTTCCAAGGACCCGAGAGTTAATGTCCAAGTGCTTCGAGCACAAGTCCACGGCCTTTTGTCCCTATCCTTTGCTATGATCTCACTCTTTCTTGGAGGTACCTACATACAAGTTCGAGATTGCTCCGAAGGATAGGGTTTGGGCCTTAGCGCATCATGGAAGCATGAAGATTGTATCATATGCAATCAAGAGAGACTGGTCATATTTGTTGTTCGGTGCAACGAAAATTAAAAAATTTAAAGAGATGAAACTACATGATTTGAGAACACTTCTTCATCAAGAACACAGACAAGAGGAATACCTCTCAAAGCCTGGTAGCAATACTTGTCTCTAAAGTAAGAGACCTCATGTCTCAAGTCTGATCCGACAGAGGAGATGCTTGTGAGCGCGTGGATAAGACATGTGCTTCTCGCAATCCAAGTCAAAGATCCAAGAAATGAATCTGATTTTGTCTCATGAAATCCAACATCTTCTTTATGAGAGAGGACACCTAAGAAGATGGAGATACACGAGCAGTCAATGCGGTAGCACAATGACATTGTGACAATAACGACACTCTCTAGGTCCAGAGGTGGAAAACCAATCTAGAGAGAGAGAGCAGGGTGGGGGCATGTGATGATAATGAGGGAGAGAGTTTTAACTTGCAATTATGATGTAAAAGAAGAGCTAGGGTTTTCCTTTTATTTGTAATATTTTGGATGCCCATGGATCACAATCCATGTGCTTCACAAAATCAATGGTTTAGATTATTTTGTGCTTTTAATCAATGGACATGATTTTGTTGCAAAAATTTGCAACAATAATTAATTTAAATTAAATTAAATATATTGAATAATAACTGATATAATTTAACTTAATCAAATCAAGAAGCATAGAATGACTGGAAGGAGGTAAGCCTCCTTCCAATAATGGAGTAAACGACCACCTTGATTTAGGACTCAAAGGCGATCATCCACTCTCCATAATTGGAAGTTGACATCATTCTTGCAACTATGTGAGATCTTGTATCTCACATACCACTTCATTATTTGCAACAACTTTTATTGCAAATTTTGTTAATAAAATAATTCGAAATTATTTTGTGATAATTTCAATCATGCCATTGAAAATATGAGTTATAATCTTACCTTCAAAATAAAATGTAAATTATATTTTCAATTAATTTTTCAATGTGAATCCAATTCATATCAACATTTAATTCATAAATATTATTAATAATTTGCTCTCTCTAATATATTATAAATCACATTGATAAAATATATGATTAATAAGGATAGTGATATCCACATTATTCATATCCTTCATAATTAAATCATATTTAATTATCTTGGATCTCCATTCTCATGTATCTAAATAATATGAATTGTATAATGACTTGTATATTGAGATGATATCTCAAATCCTGATCTTGGGGTATTCTCAAAGATGATTAATTAAATCAAAGCCATAAATCAAATCATCTCATTGCATACGAATCATATTCAGATCAATGTCCAACATTTGGAATAAGATTATATTAATTCTCTACTAAGAGGAGTCACTAAAAAACGAACAAGTTTCAACACTCCCTCGGAATGGAAGTGTTGTGGATATACAATCGTTTATGATCCCATCACTCTAGAGTATTCTTAATACAAATACATCCTTCATATTGGAAGAATATAATATACCCAAAGTTTTAGATCACTTTTAGACTGTCTTCTTTAGGTTTTTATATTTAAGCCACTCATTCAGTCATTGGGAGTTGGTGTCGATCATATGGTTTCTGAAAACATACATTATACCTACAATTTCTTGTCATGTTTCCAAAGTAAAATGACCAAGCATGGAATTTGATCTCTATTTCTGTGCAGTAGACCTGTATCAAGAGGTCGATCAGATATCATCCTTTAGAGAAGGATTTCCATATCCTTCTCAATATGGAGATCATCTCTTCACAATCATTTGATGATGCTTGATGAGTCCTCTATCTAACTCTTTAGATATCATCCAAGCACCACCCTCAATGATTAAACCATTGAATCAATAGATGTATGATTATAATGTTGGCCTTACAAGTGCATTAATTCATTTAATATCAAACATGGAGTGAAATAAATAAATAAACTTTATTGATATATCAAAGATTAAAATAACTTTTATTGTATAAATGGTTCGTATCGGGTTCACATGGCCAACAATCTCCCAATAAACCTCAGAACTATTCAGGAACAATCTTTAAACCCATGCTCATTACATGTTGGTTGAAAACCCTTTGTGTCAAAGGTTTGGCAGAGGGATCAGTAACAGGTTAGCAGAGTCCACCTTGGTGATTACGACGTTACCACACTTTTGAATCTCCTAAATGATGTGATATTTCCTTTCCACGTGTGACCTTTTGATGTCATATGGATTCCTTCATCTGAGCTATGGCTTATGTGTTATCGCAAAGTAGCGAGATGGGACCATAAATAGAAACTACACCAAGTCCCAAGATGAACTTGCACAACCACACTGCCTCCTTTGCAACATCTGATGCAGTAATGCATTCGACTTTTGTTGTTGAATCAGTTGTAGTGTTATGCTTATTGCTTCTCCAGCTCACAACTCCATTCAACAAGAACACAAACTCTAAAGTTGACTTGCGATCATCTATATCAGATTGGAAATTTGAATATGTGTATCCTAAGACATTGAGATCACCATCACCATAGACCAAGATGTAATCTTATGTCCATCTTATATACTTAAAGATGTTCTTCACTACATTCCAGTGTCGTTCTTCATAGTAGGATTGGTAATAACATACCACTCCCACTACATGGCAGATATCCAACCTTGTGCACCTTATGGTGTACATTAGGCTACCCATAGCTGATGTGTAGGGTCTTCTAGCCATGGCTTTCTTATCCTCAATACTTTGAGGAGCCATCCCTTTAGATAGGTAGATACCATGTCTTAAGGGAAGGAATTCTTTCTTTCTCCATATGGAAACATTCTAAGATCTTATTAATGTACCCATGTTGTGACAATCCCAAAAGTCATCTTTTCTTTTTTATGAATAGCTTCAGAAACAAAATATAAAAGGCTTCACCAAGATTTTTCATCTCAAAGGTATGGGACATTCAAATCTTAACATTGGCCATCATCCATGTATCATTCCTAATGATAAGGATGCCATCTATGTAAAGCACGGTGAATTGACACACCCACAAAGATTCATGTCCATACACGGTTCATCTGGATTCAGAAACAAAAAACCACAATTCTTTATGGTTTCATCAAATTAGATGTTCCAGTTACGAAAGATTACTTGATCCCATTGATGAATTTGCATTTCATAATCTCATTCATTTATTTTAACTTAAAATCACTTCTTAAAAACATGTAAATAATAATAGATTTGGTATTTACTCTACCTTCTACTTTTGTAAATATATTGTTTTTAACCTAAAATAAGTAAATTAAGAAATAAAGGAAAATTAAAAAAAGAAAACTATATATATATGCAATAAATACAGGTTGACTCTAACCTTGAGTGAAGGTCAAGACTTGACCTGATCAACAAGGAATAAAGTAGGGGGAGATAAGGACTAGTGCATAAAAAATAAAAATCAAGTTCAATGTCATTCATCATACAAATTGCCATATTTCATCTATTTTATATATAAAACATTAATATATTTAATTTATAACTTTATTCATTCCAAAAAAATGTTTTCTTATAGAAATTTGTACATAAAATAAGTTGTAAATATTAAAAATAATTGTAAGAAGTATCATCATTCATTGTGTAAATAATGATACTTTGAAAAAGCAATAAAACCAAACTTCTCAGACTCATATCTTCTCCATAAAAACTCAAAAATAAGAAAACTCACTTTCATTGCGCTATACAAAATAAGCTTAAAAATGACAACGGTTTCATTAAAATTAGAGTTAAGATGCAAAATATGACTTTTTGTAGTGTATTGTACATTGTCCCCATAGTGTATATTGTGTGAATATTTTATTTTATTTATTTATTGTACATATTTGTGAATATTAAATTTAAAAATACATGTGAATATTGCATTTTATTCTATTAAAATAAAAAATACAAAAATCAAAAGAACAAAAAATAAAATTGTGTATATATTGTACAAATAGCACTATGTATAGATATCCTCCTCGAGGTACCTATTGAGGAATAATGTCTTGGCTTCTATTTGCCAAATTTCATAGTCAAGATATGCAATTATATCTAGCAATGTCCTGATAAATTTAAGCATAGCCGTAGGAGATAATGTCTCATCATAATCGATGCCTTCTCTCTGTGTGTGGCCTTTACCTGCGGTAGTGACTTGAAGGTCTCTACATTCACATATGGTCCCCTCTTTCTCTTGAAGATCCATATACAATCAATGGGTTTTACCCCTCTAGGTGGATCCTCTAGGGTCTATACATGGTTCTTGTGCATGGAGTCTATTTTATATTTCATTTCTATAATCCATATATCTATGTCATGATCTGTGAGTGCTTCATCAAATGAAGTTGGACCATTGTTAGTTTTACTGTACATATGGAATCTGTACCTTTCAGGTGGTGCAACAACCCTTAAACTCCTTCGATGAGGTATGAGTGTTTCATCTTTATTTACATTTTCATTTTCTTATTCAAGAAGTTCTATATCCTCAGAGGGAATCAAAGAGTTCCTTTACTTTATTTTTGTCATGACTCTTAAGGAAGTCATCCTCTAGAAATTTTACATCTCTAAAGATGAATACTATCCGAGTCTCAAGGTTCTAAAGTTGGTATCCAATATTGTCCTTTACATACCCAATGAAGTATAACTCTCGAGTGCAAGATTCTAGCTTACTTGCATCCATGCTCTTCATATGGATCAAGTAACCGTGAATCCCTAAGTGTCTAACACTAGATTTGCTACCATACCAAAGCTCATGAGGGCTTTGGTACATATTTGCTAGGAATCTTGTTTAGGATATATATTGCAGTCCCTACTGCATATCCTCAAAAACTAAGAGGCAAACGTGATTTTCTCATCACTAAATGGACCATCTCCATGATGGTTCCTTTGTATCTTTCAGCAACACCAATAAGTCGACGAGTTCTATGAGGAGCGAGATTTGAGGCAACTCCTCTCTCTTTGAGGTATTCCTTCAATTCACTTGAGTAGTACTCGCCATCTCAGTCACATCAAATCCGTTTAATCTTCTGGTCGGTTTTTTCTAAACCAAATCCATGAATTCTTTGAGATTTTCAAAGGTTTCAAATTTATGACATAATAATATCGATATCCATTTTGGGTTGTGGTATAGAAGGGACCACGTACATCGGTATGCATTAGGTCAAAAAAACCCTCGCATTGTGTAACCTAGTTGTGGACAGGCATCCTGGTCATTTTACTTCGAATATAATGTTCACATGTACGAAAAGTTTGGACCTATAGAAAATCTAAGGGTCCATCCTTTATCAATCTATTGATACTATCAACAGATAAATGACCAAGCCTTTAGTGCCAAATCATGTTTAAATTATTTCCATCCTCTTTGGTTTTATTAGGGTTTTTATTAGTGTTAGTAACATTCATGACATATACACCATTGCACAATTCATAGAGTCCGCTAGAAGTTAGAATACCATCTGCAATATATTTATCATAATGACTTATGACAAATTTATTACAAAATAAGAACGGATATCCATTTCTAACTAGCTTAGGTATAGATATAAGGCTCCTTCTAATATATGGTACATAAAGACAATCTTTAAATACAAGGACTCTCCCATTAGATAATGATAGTTTGCAAGTCCCGATGGCAACTACTGCAAAGGTTGCATCAGATCCCATCTAGATGACTATCTACCCTTCATCAAGATTCCTAGTTTTCATTAAAATCAGAACTAAGATGCAAAATGTGGCTTTTGGAGTGTTTTACATATTGCATATATATTGTATATTGTGTGAGTACTATATTTTATTTATTTTTTGTACATATTTGTGAATATTGTATTTTAAAGTACTTGTGAATATTGTATTTTTCAATTAAAATAAAAATACAAAAAATACAAAAATCAAAACCACCAAAGATAAAATAGTCTATATATTATACAAATACCACTATGTATATTGTAACTTTAATTATTTATTTAACTTAATAAATTATTTTGTAAAAATAAAATAAAAATATATTTATAATCCTTGTAAAATCATGTAAATAACTAAATATTAATTTATATAATTGTTTTTAAATAATTAATTAAAAATCACTTTATTGTATATAACACATATGAATAAAGGTCATTATTTATTTTAATATAATTATTTAAATTATTTATTTAATTCTAAATCACCTAAATTAAGATTATTTAATTTTTAACATTTTTATTTGCATGGTTTATTTAATTAAAATGATTTTCCGTTTTTTATTTAATTATTTGGATTTTAAACCATATTTTGTCCTTTTCTATGTTTTGTCATATTCTAGCCCACTTATGATTGGTGGATCAAAGTCCGTTGTCTCGGCTCAATCTCTCCTCCGCCTTTTGCCAATAAGGCCCCCTCCCCGAAGATCGATCCATCCAGCTATTCCACTTGATTCCTTATCAATTTTTCTCGCTCGTTTATCAAATAAACTTGCCTGAATAAATTTTCCTTCAGATTCACCTCGATCCATGCGCTTCTCTTCTTCCAATTTCACCGAACCCTCACTGTATATATATATATTCTTCTCCCAGCTCCATTGCTTGAATTGATCCGTTTTTCCACCAATTTTTTGCCCGCGATTGGTTTTGGAGGGATGCGGCTGTGGCAAAAGCCTAATCCCCCACGATTTGGAGTGCAAGACATTGATTGGAGAGCGCAATCCACACGATCACTGGAGTTCCTTCACCAACATTTAGTTTCTCCTACCTTCCGCTGCAGGATCGAGGTCATGACCATTTCCAACCACCGTAAGTTGATTTAGATCATTGTCCCTTCATTTTCACTTTTAATTTTGCATTTATTTCCAGCATTAGAGTAGAACCACCTCATTTCTCACTAGAGCTCCCATCTGCATGATTAGAGCTCTTTGATCATCGCTCTCATCACCTGAACACCCCTTCACATTCAATTGACTTTCTCCACTCTCTTACATGAACTATCATCCTCACATCATTTTGGATTCGAGCGACCAGCTTACCATCTTCCCATCGCCACCAGAAGTACCCTCATCAGTCCTAACTTTTCCTTTTCTGAGCCTAATATCTCAGGTCAGAGTATTGTCCATGAGCAAGAGCAATAACTACAGGTTCTGGGAGTACTTTGGAGCAAAAGATCAGGCTATGGAATCTATTAAGAAGTTGCGGCCACCCATAGCTCTATATTTAAGATCTGATGTCTTCGCACCTTATTGCCATTTCAGATCAAGAGACGCTAGTTGCAGGAATGTGTGGAGACTGACAAGAGTCGATTTAGTTTAAGATCGAGCGAGATCTCTTCTATCAAAGCTCGCCACACCCAACCGTCATCCCAGTTTGTCAACATACTCTGAGATTAGTTGGAAGAAGAAATGAGTTCCATATGTTATATCCTCCATTTGTGAATCCCTAATTCCAAGACGTAGATCGAGTCCCACAACAGATCCAAGACATTTACATGCATCTTATTTTCAGCCATTTTGATCAGTGCTCAGAGCCATCCTAGCTATTCGTTCAGCCACGCATGATAAGGGTAAAATCGTTCCCTAGCCCCTACATGTTTTAATTTTTGTACATAAGACCTTGAGAGTACACATATCACCTTTGTGCTTATTTGGTTAATTATTAGTGATTGTCTAATCGACTCGGGTTAAGTATGAAATAATAATATCACTGCGACCCAAATCAACAAAGCAGATAAACAAGAAAAATCAAACCACTCAAAGATAAAATAATCAAATGTAAGCGGATTCGCTACTTTTATTTACCTGGTATAACGACCAAGGTCGAACACAAGGAGCACAATTAAAAGCCAAGTAGTGTGATTTTAGGAAACAAATATTTTTAGTGCTTTTCAATTTTTGCAAATTTTAAAATTTTCAAATAAAAGCAATAAGCACATGGAATAAAAGAACTAACACTTACTTTTTTGTATTTTTCTAATATGTAAAAAATACTCAGAAAAGTCTAATAAAAATATTTTTGATTTTTATATGTTTTATATTTTTTTGGTAATTTTTATGGAATTTTTAAATGTTTTTGGGATTTTCTAAAAATCAAACAATGATAAAAGAACAAACAATGAACAAGAAGTAATTTGCAAGTTAAAAATACTTAAAATGCCCAAAACTTCTGGAAGTGATTTTAATGCTAAATATAGGGAAATATATACAAAGAGAGGCTGAAATCAATATTTCTGAATTTTTCTACATATTTATATGATTTTTAGATGTTTGTAAGTGTTTTGTAATTTTTATGATTTTTAAGGAGTAATCAAACAAAATTAATACTGGAGATAAAAGACAACAAACGACAACTACCCTAATTTTGATGGAATTTTTCAAAATATTTTTTCTTTTTTATTATTTTTCTAAGTGAATAGGACAATTTTTAGAGGTTTTTGAATTTTTAATAGTGTAAAATGCAAGGAAATAAACAAGCAAAAATTACTAAAAATAATAAATTCAATTAAAGACCATAAGTAATTTTTAGATAATTTTTGGAGTCTATTTAATATTTATTTCACCAGATAAAAGACACATAATTAAAAACAATTTACAGGGATGTTTCTGCAAATAAGTTAAGTTCCAGGGCCTAACAAATAACACAGATTAAGGCCAACTATGTAGTTTGTCTAGAAACCTCACATGCAACACATGATCCACAGCTCACAGGGTATAAGTGCAAATATCAAAACATAAACTTCATTCCATAACCAGCAAAAAGATCAAGGTACATATGCGAATAATCCAAAATAAGCTTGCGGATCCACATGACTCAGACTCGATTGGACCAAAGTGCAAATACATAAACTAGAGGGTCCAAACTGCAAATATTCTTAATTACATATTTTATTATCTGGTCTAAAACAAAATAAAATAAACAACATGGTAAAAGGTGAATTATACCTTTACAGGCACATGATTGGCGTGTGGAGGGCTCTGATGGCTCTGATAATCCCCTAAAAAAGGATGCGACAGCTCTGATGTTGTTAGGGACGTGTGGCTCTGATTTACAATGTCAATATGGATCTAACGACTGACAAAGCTAGCAGTAACCTGCGCCTCAAATGTACTACAGACTAGATCCGACCTTTATTAGTCGGGCATGAGATAATGGTTCATATCGATTCTGACGAGAGATGGGTGATTTGACAATAATAAAGGGTGCTAGATGAACTGTGCTTGGGAGAACTTAAACTGGGCATGGAGGGAGATCCGCTACTTCGATGAAGAGACTAAAGGGTCTAGCACCATCGTGGAAGTGCTCCACGTTGAATTGGTTGGCCAATGGGAAGGGTGACGGTTGGATGATTGACACAGGGAAGCTCTACTTGGAGCTGCTCCACCTGAGTAGCTGGGGCACAAAATGGGTCGCCTTGCATGCTTGAACTAGCAGGTAAACTCTACGATCGAAAAGCAAGCTTCAACCCATGTTATTTTGCGAAAGAAACATGAGAAGTGGCAGTGGATGAGGACCGACCTCCATAGGTCTTGGAGGAAGGAGGTCTAGGCTTGACGTCGCTCTAATGAGAACGATTCAATGGGGTCAGGTTGTGCTAAGATATGAAGAGTGAACTGGTGTATATATCTGTGCGTGGAGGAGTGCAGAATGGAGCTCCAGACAAAGTGGTCGGAGTAGATGAGATGCAGCAGAGGGAATGATCCGAATCGAAAGTAAGCAGGAAACGAAGCAAGGATAGGGGATACATGAGGCTCCTGATGGAATCAGCAACGTCAAGCTAGTTGGAGGCATGGCTCCTTGCCTCGATTCTGATGTGAAGGGTGAAAGGGGTTGTACGCGACAGATCTCTGGCCACATTAGTGAGCTTCAACCAAGAAGCCAGCAAACTTCGCTCTGAAAGCTCCTTCAAACTGTTGTCACTCTCCTCGAGGTGGATAAGGAAGAAGAAAGAGGAGAGATACGGTCTATTGAGCTCTAGAGGCAGAAGAGACTACTTATAGGGATGCTTGAGGGTCTAGAAAAATCAAATGGAAGCGCCAAACCCTAAGGAGATCCAGCTATTCCCAGGGATCTGTAAGGATCACAAATCCTAGGAGAATCTCTGGGTCAAAAATCTAGGCATTTGTTGTTCAGACTTGATCTGTATAATTCGAAGAAATCATGTTAGCGAAGAACATGTTGGTCGGGTTAACTAGGGGAGAAGGCTGACAGAGGCCAACCTTCTGACGTGGAACAATGATAGTGTAAAATTTACAAAAATAAAAGAATATTAAATATAAGACAATATATGATTTTAAGATAAAATGTAAATAGAATGAAATATGTTTATTATTTTATAAACTATTTTTCTTTGATTTTAAATTATTTTCATAAATTAATTTATTATTGTATATACGATATGCACTATTATGTATAGGTAAAATATACCTATATATTATCTACATCTATTGTTATTTTGTTGTTTTTCAAAAATACTTCATATTTTATATTTTATTTATGTACAACATAATTTGAGGAAAATAATATGATTTTTATTTGATTTTTATAATTTAATTAACGATGTTAAATAAATAGGTGATGTATACATTCTACATACATGTGGCCTTTGTACAATGAATTGTGGACTTTATTTTTATTTTATTATTAGGGTAATATACAAGTGTTCAAAAATAATATGGTGTTAACATAATGTAAAGTAAATATGAATATTTATTTATGAAGGTATATATGTTATGTACAATATACAATGCACCATATCTCTCTCTACTTGTTTCTTGTTGATCAAGTAGAGTTTTGACCTTCTCTTGGGGTTTGGGTCACTCTATATTTATTCTAAATACATCCTTCTTTTTCTTTTCTTTTTATTCTTTTGTTTTTTGAAAATAAATGCTAATTATGCAATATTAACAAAGACATGTACAATGTTATTTTATTGTATATACACAATTTACATATGTTTTTGATAAAATATAAATCTAAAATAATGAGAATCATAGATTCATTATCCCCCTATACTTTACCTTTGCTAGTCCCTTAGCAAACACTTATTTGAAAAAGAAGTGATAAAGAAGTGAAGAAAAGAAAAAAAATCAAAGTTGATTATTAAAGTTATCTTCATTAAATTGGAGTATGGAGCTCAATCAAACCTATGAATTATTAATTTGGTGGACCTTGTTGGGAGATTGGTATAAGACTCAACAGCCTCCAAGTTCCACATTTCTATGGTCAGGATTCCTTAATAACCATGTTAGAACAAGTCTACATACACAAACTCTAATGACCATGAATCTTTCCTTGTATTGTGCAAGTGATATGTAGCTCCCCGCCTTAGAAATGGCAAAGAAACAACCTCCCTCAACAAGGTAACTCTAATCCCCTAGTCTAGCAACTCTTTCCTAGAGGAGAAAGGTATTCCCTTCCAAGTTTAAGTACAACCAGCTCATGAAGGGGGGAAAGAAGAGAATGGATTGCGACCATTGTAGCCACGTATCCCTTGGAGCTCAACTAGTGTAGTTAAGTCTCCAATCGCAAGCTTTCATGATATGAGACACTGGAATACATAAGTTGTGCTTATTCACTATATACACTCCGGTAGGCATTTTATTTTCAATCAGACATGTCCCTTTTTTTGGAGTTTTTCATGACTTTGCACACATTTGTTTATGTGCATATGTACAACATATCTACATGGTGCAATATATACATAATGAGTTTTTCTTCTTGAGCCAATATACTATCCCTCTTTTTGATGTATTATTGCAACCCACAGTCTCCTATATTTAGACCTCAATGATACTAGACCAGGTTAAGGCAGGCATCCCTCTGTAGAGGAAGACAAGATGTTTTGGCTAGCTATACTACCCTCATATGCTACTCCAAGCCAAAGGATTCTGCCTCATCACCACCTCATCTACATTGAGCTATGTGTAAGGTGCTTGTCCAAGTCATACCATTATCTCTGAGAGTCATGCCTGCTTTATTAAGTGTTCTACTTAGGATCATCAAGATGGCATGTGAACATAGCCTAGTTGACTCGAAGAATTAAGTTACAAAGGACCTGAAAACTCTTAGCACCAAATCCTGTAAGGTTCCTTTGAATTTAAGTAGCTTAAGGTCTTAACCAAACTCCACTTTTCAATTTAATTCCATATTAGTTTAGAAAAAAATTAAAATTAAACACACAAAGTGAGTTATGTCTAAAGTATATATACAATATATACGACATCCCCTATACATAGCTCGAACAATGTCCTCAGAGTGATGAAAGAGCAATGAAGGAAGACATAACTAGTGTTGAGTATGGGGAAGTGAAAAGAATACTATATTACAACGACGAATAAAAGAATAGAAACAATAGAAATCAGTGATCCCCCTATACTTTAAGATCAAGTAATCCTAAGTATAGAAGACTGTACAAAAGGGGAAAACCAATAGGATGTACATGTATTACCTCCCTTATACTTAGGGTAAATTATCCCTAAGTATAAGCAACAAAACATAGGTAATATAATCGAATGGATAATCACATGTCTCACACCCCCTAAACTTAGGGCAAAGTGTCCCCTAAGTATAGCATAATCATAAGATGAAGTTTGGGTGTCAGACAAAAAGATTTAATGATATAGATACAATGGATCTATACAGTTGTGGGTAGAAGTGAAAATCAAGTATGAGATGCAAATGATGTGAGTCAAAGGTCACATGTCATACAAAAGGAATGGGGGAAACGTAGACGATCAGTGGATCGTGATCTAGATAAGTCTTCAGGCGCTAATCATTTACTCGAAAGGTGGAATCAGATACAATTCAGATATATCAATGCTTCCACTGTCATGAACCTTTCTGACTAAGTATGGTCCCTTCCATTTACTATATAATTTCCCTGGAAATAATCTCAACCTTGCATCAATAGCCATACTCTTTGGCTCAGATCAAACTGTTTATGGCTGGTGTGAGAATCGTGCCATATCTTCACTCTATCCTTATGCTATAGGCTACTTGATAAGGTTGTATCTCTTAACTCCTCCAAGGCTACCAATTCTTCTTTCCTTTGATCTCGTACACTCTTGGGATCTAATAATAGCTCAATAAGTTCCCAAAGTTACTTGTGCTTGATCTCCTCTAGTAAGTGACACGACTTGCCTTAAATGAGCTGAAAGGGAGATGTGCCCAAAGGTGTTTTGAAAGAAGTCCTATAGGCCCACAAGAACGAGTCCAAAAATTGTGACCAATCCTTTCAATCCGAGTGGACAACCTTCTGTAAAATAGTCTTGGTCTCTATGTTCGAAACCTCAGCAAGACCATTAGTCTGTAGATGATATGTAGTGGCAACTATATGGTCAATGTTGAACTCGTTAGAAAGGGCTCTTACATTGTCCTTGATAAATGAGTGCCCCTGTCTAAAATCAAGACTCAAGGTACCCTAAATCGTGAAATGATAATATTCCTTAAAAATTTGCACACAGTCTTAGCATCTGTGGCTTGAGTAGGGATAGAATCAACTCAAGGAATAACATAATCCACAAAAAGCAGAATGTACTCAAACCCCTGACTCTTTGGGAATGGACCCATGAAAACAATGCCTCGTGTGTCAAGAACCTCATAAAAGTGAAGGGTTACATCGGCATTATATTTCTCTTTCCACAAGTACCCATCCTATGATAGTCAGTGCACCTCTTCACAAATTCATCTGAATCCTTGAAGAGTGTAGGCCACCAAAGGTCAGATTGGAGAACTTTCTATGTTGTATGTCTCCCAGAATGATGACCTCCTACCTCAAGCTTGTTGCAATAGGTGAGGACGTTGCGGTGCCCCTCTTGAGGAATACACCAATGCCAAACAATTTCAACCCCTCCATGGTAAAGGGTGGGATCCTCCCAATTGTATGACTTGGCCTTCATAAGGAAGGTCTTATGTCTCTGACTGGGCCAACCTTGTGAAACTTTCTTGGTGACAAGATAGTTCGTAATGTCAACATATCATGGAAATGAGGTCATAGCAAGAATCACCCCATCTAGAAATGTCTTTGTGATAGGTATGGTCTTCTTTGAATCCACAAGATGCTCTAATCAGGAGAGGTGATCTGCCACCATATTCTTAACTCCAAGTTTATCCTTAATCTCTATATCAAACTCCTGGAGTAGAAGGATCCATCTGGTCATCTGGCTTTGGCATCCTTCTTTGCCATGAGATATCGGATGGCGGTGTGATCTGTGTAAGTCGTCACTCTAGATCCAAGAATGTAAGATTGAAACTTATCCAAAGAAAAAAACTATGGCTAGTATCTCCTTCTCAATCACAGTATAGTTCCATTGAGCAGCATGCAAAATCTGATTAGTGTAGTGAATTGCAAAGTGCAATCCATCCCTCCTATGTCCAAGCATATCCCCTATGGCAAAATCAGAAGTGCATATTATGATCTTGAATGGGAGAGATCAATCGGGTGGCTAAAGGAAAGGAGCCTGCACAACTACTCTCCTGAGAGTCTCAAACAACACAAGACACTTATTATCTACAATGAAGTCAGTGTCTTTTGTCAACGAATCAATAAGCAGTCGGGCAATATGACTGAAGTCTTGTATAAACCATTAGTAGAAATTGACATGCCCCAGAAAAGACCGCAACTGTCACAAATAGGACGGTGGATTAAGCTTCTTGATGATATCTACCTTGGCTGGATCAACATCCATGCCCCTGTTGGAGATGATGTGGCGAAGGACCATCCCTTGAAATGACTCTTCTCCCAAGATAGAACGTGGTTGACCTAGATGCAACACTGAAGTACTCAGTCTAGGCAATCAAGACATGCATCAAACCCGTCGTCGTAGACCGAAAGTTCATCCATGAATACCTCGAAACACTCGACCACCATGTTCGTTAAGATGGAAAGCATGCACCTTTGTAATGTAGCTAATGCATTCCATAAACTAAAAGGCGTCCATTTAAAAGCATACATTATGAATGGACAGGTGAACGTTATTTTCTTTTGGTGTTCGGGAGCTATGGCCACCTGATTGTACCTCGAGTACCTGTCAAGAAAATAGTAGTGACTCTTCCCATCTAGCCTCTTGATAATATGATCAGTAAATGGTAGTGGGAAATGATCCTTCTTGGAGGCTTGATTCAATTATCTAGAATCCGCACAGTCCCTCCAAGAAATGGGTATTGGGTAGCTATCTCCTCTCCATACTCGCTCACAATTGTGGTGATACTTGCCTTCTTGGGTACCACATGCAACAGACTAACCCATTTGTAGTCGAAGATGGGTACATAAAATCGGTGCTCCAACACTTAGATATTTCTTTCATGACCACATCTTGAAGATTAGGGTTCAGCCTTCGTTGGAACTCACACGATGGCTTGGCGTCCTTTTCAATATAGATGTGGTGGGAGCACAAGATCAAACTTATTCCCTGGAGATCAGCTACAATCCATCTGATTGCCTTGTGATTTCTTTCAAGAACCTCCATCAAACGAGATTCTTGGTCTTCAGTCAAATCTGCTAAGATAATGATTGGGAACATATCTTGCTCACCTGTAAGGAATATATACTTCATTCTCTGTGGCAAGGACTTAAATTCAGGACATGGGAGTTGTCAAATCTGGCTTTTTAAAAGTCTACGTTAAGGGTACCAATCTACATGTGAGAATCTCGTTCAATCTGCAAATCTAATGAAGAAGTCCATGATGATGTATTAACTACACTGGCTTGCTCTCCATCCTAGATTGTGGCTCTATGGACACCAGACATGGTAAATAATCTTCAAAATTCTACTAGTCAAAATCAGTGTCTGAGCCTGAGGGATTGGTTTCTGAATCACATGAAATATAATTTGCTTTGCCACCCTGATTGTGATCATCGACCTCTAAAGTGTTATGTACCATGAGTGTGCTCTCCGAACTCTCATTAGTTGGCATCTGTAATTATATTGTATATGAAGGTGTGAAAAAAGCTCGTGATGCTGGATCTACCCAAACTGCTTCACCATCCACTAACAAAATCACACTCTTGGTGGACATCTAGCTCTGCATATGTCATCTGCTCTGAGTCGGTGGTCTGCTCTGAGCAAGTTGAGCCTCTGAATCTAGTCTCATCAATCGTGTCTATTTGTACACTTTCACCCTTGACATGAAAGTATACCTTTCTGCTATCATTATCGAACACCACCTAGGTTGTGGCCAAGAAAGGTCATCCTATGATGATGTGGGAATCACCCACTGATTCAGGGATCTCCATGTCCAGTACAAAAAGTCCATGGGGAATTTCATACCCTGAATCATGACGATAATGTCCTTTAATAACCACTTTGGCCTCTTAATAGATCCATCAACAAACTGAAGCACTGTCCTGCTATGTTTAAGAGGGACAAACTCGAATCAGTCGAGTGAGGTAGTCAGGTGGAGGTTAACTGAGGAACCGTTGTAAAATAGAGTATGATCGAACCACTACTCATGGATGTGGCATCTGACATAAGGATCTCTTGCATCTGGTCTCTTGGCTGGAAATCGTCTCTGGATAACAAAGTAGCTGGCACGTGTGAGCACATGGATTTCTGCGATATGGTTCCTCTTCTTCCTATGGATGGTGGTCTTCTCTCTCAAGTTTTTTTGGAATAGAGGGATGTGCTCAAGTGCTTCCTTAAGAGTCAATTGGATCTGAAATCTGTCTATCAACTGCTCCCTGAACTCTAACTAGTGCCTCTCTTTAGATTTTCTATTTTTGGCGCCTTTCCTAACCACAGTTCTTGAGGGAAGGGGATATAAGGACCCTCACTAGATACATGAGGGTTAGGAGTAGGTTCATGTGCAATAAATATGCTAGATTCCATGCAAAGATCATCAGGCACAATAGATGGACTTGTAAGAGATACATAAACCTTTCCTTCATTCATATTTTTTGTTTTTCCTATTTTTTTGTATTTTTCCATAAGGCTCATCAGGTAGAAGATAAGTCAATACAACAGAAGGAATCTTGGTGGGATCAATACCATCCACAACATCTGATCTTTTGACATCAGTATCGTGCTCTGTCTTGGAAACTGATAACTTGGTGTTATCAGTACAGACATCTGCAACTGGAAATACGACGACTTCAGCACCATTTTCTGGATCAACATCCTTGGTGGCTTCAGCACCACCATCGTTGTCATCATGGTGAGTGGATTCATTACCGCTCCCGACCTCATATGGTGCCTTAGAATCTGCATCGGGATGTCTCCTGGATGAGTCACAGTCGACTGGCTTCCTTCCACTCCTAAGTTTTACAAAATAAACATCAAATATAGAAGAAGAAGTGCCATCCAAAATATCACTAGGAGTGGTGGTCTCTGTAAATTGTATCTGCCCAGACTTCCTCTTCAGATTGTTCGGGTTCGTTTCATTCTGAGAGGGTATGGCGACCTTAACATTTATTATCTCCCTCATGTCCTTTTGGAACTCGTCCATTTCTCATCGGAAGGAGACCTGTTGATCAGAGAGAAAGCATGCAAGAACATCTAGTGTTGGATTGGGTTCTCATAAATTGGTGCATGAGAATCGGACGGGTTGCCACGTTGGAAATGAGACTAAATCTGCTGCTCGTAGTGAGGAGTGGGAAGGGAGTATTGTTTATAAGGTTGTTGTTGCCTCTATTATTGTCCTTGATACTGTAGATGAGGACCATGCTGCTACTTCTGGTAGGAATATGACATACCCGAAATTCTCCCTCTTACTTATTGAAGGATATTGGGAATCCTCAAATGCATCACGGAAGCGTGGTGATCGCATCTTATGCGATCGGGGCGACTAGTCGCACTAGACGCTAGATGCAGCGGAATTTAAAATTTTTAAATCATGAGATGAAACCACATGATCACAAGAACATTTCTTGGATCGTTTCATCAAATCAGAAAGTATTAGAAGTACCTCTTAAAGCGTGGTTGCGATCTCTAAATCTCTAAAGCAAGAGATCCTCCTGACTCAAGTCAGATCCACGAAGATGGCACATGCGGGCGTGATGATGAGACGCGTGCTTCCTGCAATCCTCGATGAAGATCCAAGCCTTGAATCTCCTGATTTCGTCCAACAAATTCCGAAGTTTTCTTCTAGATTAAGAAGCTCCAAAGAAGATGGAGATCCACGAGCAATCGAAGCGACAACACAACGGTGTGGAGATGATTGCTATTCCCTCAAAACACAAGGTGGACGACCACCTTAGAGAGAGAGATGGCGAGAATGAGAGATGAGAGAGAGAGTAGGCGTGTACAATGATGTATCTTGAAGTGGCTAGGGTTGCCTTCTTTATATACTAGTTTGGGAGTCCCTTGATCATAATCCATGGCATACTCAAAATCAATGGTTAGATTGATATGTGTATTTAATCAATGGCCATGATCATTGTTGTTCAAAAACAACAACATATTATTTATATTAAATTAAATATATGTTGCATTATCAACAACATAATTTAATTCAATAAAATTAATTATCACAAGATAATATGATAATTATTAAAAAGAGGATAATTACCCACCTAAAAACATGGGGCGTCACTCATGACTAATTCATGGGTGACGCCACCTCATTTGGTGGTTAATTATCCACTTTTTTATTTTATCTCATTATCTCTTAATTATTTGCAACAACATTTATTGCAAATTTATCGACTAAAGTAATTCCAAATTAATTTGTGAATATTTCAATCATGCCATTGAAAATATGTGAATCACATACACAACCCAAAGAAAATTGTAAATTACATTTCCAATCAATTGATTAATGTGAATAACAAATTGTAAATAACAAATGCTATTTAAAAAGGTGCTCTCTCTTTAATATATTAAAATCATATTTATAATATATACACATGTATTATGGATAGCACTATCCACAATCTGCATATCCTTGATAATTAAATCTCATTTAATTATCTTGGATAATCATTCTCACAATATGAATATATTATACTTTATAACTGAATCTCATTTAATTATCAATATCTTGTTGATTGGATACATAATTCATCAAATGTATTATTTTTGAACCCCTTCAAGAATAATGTGCTTTCTCCGTACATATTTGGAGATAAGGATAGGGCGATTGTATTGTTCCACATATAGTGACTTGGATGTTGAGATCTCATCTCAAATCCCACAGATGCTTGACTAAATCAAGACCACAAATCTAATCTTCTCATTGCATCTGAATCTCATTCAGACCAATGTCCAACACTTCGACCAAGATCAGATTGCTTCTCTACTGAGAGGAGTCACTAAAATCCGGACCTATTTCATCACTCCCTCAGAATGGAAGCATCATGGTTATACAATCGTTTATGATCACATCACCCTCAGGCATTCCCAATACCAATACATCTTGCATACTGGAAGACCTATGATCAAATTGAAGATGTAAATCAATTTTACACTGTCTTCTTAAGGGTTTGATCATCAAGTTTCTCAATCTTGGTCATTGGGAGTTGGTATAGATCATATGCTTTCCCAAAGAGTATATCATACCTTCAAATTCATGTCATGCTTCCAAACCACGATGACCATGCATGGAATTTGATCGGTCCCAATACCTCATGAGTGAGCTCATGTCTTCCGGTTAATAAGTGAACATGTATGATCCCTTTGAGAGATCATATTACTCATATGCCCTTACATGCACCAGCTCGCCGGTGTATAAACCTTGATTAGGTCATCAACCTATTGGTCTGCCAAATGTACACACTCAGACATATAGTAACACATCTATCTACGGTCAGAGGATGTGTGCCTATGCTGTGATAGTATTCAACATAGGACTTAGGTTATCTCGATCTCGCTAAGTCAACCCTTTGACCTAACTAATCTGACACCTTCGAATCACTATTCCAATGCAGAGGACCTGCATCTAGAAGTCGGTCAGATATCAGCCTCTGTGAGAAAGGATTGCCATCTCCTACTCAGGCTGGAGATCATCTCTTAATAATCATTTGACGGTGCTTGATGAGTCATCTATCTGACTCCTTAGATATTCATCCAAACACCAGCATCTGTGATTCATTTAATGAATCAACAGCTATATGATCATCAAGATGGCCATGGTACATAACCCTAATTGTACAGAGGGGACCTATTATGCAAATTAATTTCTCTTCATTTTAGATAAGGGAATGATATCTGCAATAACATTTATTGCATAATGGCTTGCCGTAGGCTCACATGTCCAACAATCTCCCGCTAGCCCAAAGAGCCATTAATGGGCTAATCATTTAAACCCACACTTATGAGACAATCATAGGCTATTTTAGAAAATAGCTAGGTAAGTTGATCGGTCACTCTATTCCCGTGAGACTACGCCAAGTCCTTTTACGACACTTGCATATCCCTAGTAACAGTGCTCGCATCTAATGTGAATGTTGCATCTAATGCAACCAATACTCAATCTTGAAAGTTATAGTGTCCTTGACACTACAGCTCAAAAAATTACTATTATAACTAGTATGTAATTTCTATTATCCTTATCAGAATACCCTTATTCCTTGAGATCTCTATCTCCTCAGGTATTCGCAGTTAAGACCTTTCAGATCTCCATCTAAAAGTCTTAATTTCTTGAAGATAAGACTTAGAGATCACTACCTCTAAAGCCTTGTCATCTTTGAAGATATTATCATTATTGCAATCAAGTGTTCTATTTCATAGTAGGATTCGTAACAGTTTACTACACCCACTGCATGGCAGACATCTGGCTTTTGTACACATCTAGCATACTTTCAGCTTCTCATAATTGATGCACAAAAGGGCAACCAGTTTTAGCATTCACTTCCTCAACTCTTTGAGGTGCTATCCCTTTAGATAGGTCGATACCAAATCTTAAGGTAAGAAAGCCTTTCTTGGAATTTCCAGAAAATGGAACATGTCCAAGGTGAACTACAAATGTGATAGTCCCAATACCCTCTTTTCTTTGAATTTGAACACCTTCAGAACTAAGATCCAAGAGGCATCTTAGAGATCATATCTCAAGGTATGGAAAAACCAGATCATAAAACACTTTTTATCATCCTTATATCATTCCAAATGATTAGGATATTATCTACATTTAGCATGATGAACACAATGGCACTCCCACTAAGCTTTATATGGTTCATCAAGATTCTATCTGAGATCATAACATTTATAATTTCATCAAATCTTATGTTCCAGCAACAAAAAACATATTTGAGTCTATAGATGGATTTCTTTAGCTTTCACTCCTTACTTTCCCCAATCATGAAGCCCTTGGTCTACTTCATGTGAATATCCTCAGAGAGGTATTCTCAAAGGAATGCGATCTTGACTTACATCTTGAAGATGCAATAGTCAAGTTGTGTAGCTAAGGTTAGTAATATTCTGATGATTTTAAGCATGGTCATCGAAGAGCAAGTCTCATTGCAAATAATGTCTTCTCATCTGGTGTGTAGCGCATGGCTACGAACCGTGCTTTGAAGGTCTCTACCTTCTCATCAGGTTCCCTCTTTCTCTTGAAGATCCATTTACACCTTAACAGGTCTTACCCTTATAGGTGGATCCTCGAGGGTCCATATACAACATTTGTATATGAAGTCTACTTTAGACTTTATTGCTAATATCCATCATTCCATGTCATGATCCTCAAGAGCTTCATCACATGAAGCCCGATCATTGTCAGATTTAACTGACACATAGAATACATCTTCAAACCCATTTGAAAAAGTATTAGTGTTTCATCTTTAATTGTCCTTTTAGTTCCCGATTTCAGGAGCCTCATTATCTTATCAAGATTAAATGAGTTCCTACACATTATTTTCTTCTTGATTCTCAAGAGAGTCATACTCTAAGAATCACATTCTCAAAGATGAGATCTTTTAAGAATCTCATGGTTATAAAGTAGGCATCCAATACCATCCTTTATTTTCCTAATGAAGCAGCACTCTACAGTGCTCGATTCCAGCTTACATGCATGGAACCCTATTAAGGATATATATTGTAGTCTCGACTACACATATATACCTGGAAACCAAAGGATAATTATGCTAAAATTCATCATTGATCAAATCATGTCACACATGATCCAATTGTATCTCCCTACAACTCCATTGAGTTTAGGTGTGTTAGGAGGATTGAGATAGAAATGATATTCATATCTTCATAAGGTATTCATTGAATTCATCTAATAGGTACTTGCTACCTTGGTTAAATCAAATTCATTTAATCTTCCTTCAAACCTTGGTTCTAAACCTAAAATGAAATCTTTGAACATTTCAAAGGTTTCTTAGGTGAAGAGAAGAAATCTCATATCATACATAATCATCATTAGATATCATATATCCATGATGTTCATTATGATATAGATGATCTGCATACATCAATGTGTATGAGATCTCGAATACCTTGACATCTTACACCTTTCCTAAGAGAAGGGTGTATTGGACATTTTACTTTGAATACTATATTCACTAGTATGTAACATTTGAAATTTTAGATATTCTAAAGTTTCATATCTTACTAGTCTATTGATCTCATCAGCAGACGTATGTCCAAAACTTGATGCCAAATCATTGTCAAATGATCGTCATCCTCCTATTGATCTTATAAAGGTTTTAATTTTCAATATTAGATATCTTAATGAACCATTCATTAATTTTCTAATTTCGTGGAGTCCACTAGATGTTAGATTACTATCTGAAATATATCCATCATAACTCTTTATGATAGTTCTATCTCAGATTCACGTTTATTTCCAACATTTAGTACTTAAAAATGCACACTTTTTATGGTTTTTTTTAACAATTTTTCACACAAACAAAACGCATAATTATGAAAAATTTACTGGAATGAAAACATGATGCAAGGATACTACAATAATATTTTTGGAATTTTTTGATTTTTTTATGGATTTTTTAGTGAAAACAGAGTGATTGTAAGTAATTAATTCCTAATAAATCCACGTTATCAAATTAACCAGAGTGCAAATTATCTCAAAAGGTATTTTTATATGCAATCTAGGAGATTTGAAATTTTGCAAAAATGATGTACGTGGATAATTAAAAAACAAATACGAAAAATTATTCCACAATTTATTTCAGGCACAAGACAACTCTACTTTGGATGAAATTTGGATATTAATTCAATCACATGTCAAGGCATCGTATCAAATTTTTTTTGGAAATTTTGGAGCAATAGTGAGCGAGATATGAATTTTAGTGCAGAAATTGGGTAAAACATGCAATATTTCAATTAAACATTTTTAATTAATTACCCAAAGACCATAAATATATAAATAAATATCCACGTGGTAGAGAACTAGTTGCTCAACATCAAGATATTTTACATTAAATAAAATGACGCAAGTTTGATGTCCAAATTAATACATAAACAGAGGGTTGTCTATGCAAATTCAGAGAACAATATTTACAATAAAACGTGTACAGAGACCTTTTTGCAATAACGAAAACATTAATTATACATAATGCAATTTTTACATAAAAAATGAGAGAAGAGGAAACCACCTTCTTCCTCCTCCTGCTAGGGCACACGATGGTGACGACGGAGTCGGGCAGCGATGACCGCTGGAAGGGGGCGGCGACCGAGTTGGGGGTGCGGGAGGCTCACAACAGCGGAGGGGCTGCTGTTAGCGGCTGGAAGGAGGAGCCACGTGGGCGACCGCATGGCGATTGGAGGTAGCAAGGCTAAGGGTGAGGGCGAGGAGTCACTGGTCGCGGGGGACGCCGCTGCCGGTTGTAGGGCGACGTCGTGCAGGAGGCCGACTAGCGGTGGGTGCTGCCGGAGTAGCGGCACAACCGCTTACACCGTAGGTGGAGTAGCAGCGGAGCTGCTTGGAGGTGGCGGCGGCGGCGGGTGCTGCCCACCACTATTGCAGGCATTTTTTTGTTCTTTTTGTTGTTATAATAATTTTTTCTTTGTTTTAGATTTTTAAATTCTTTAAATTTTCTTTAAACAAGAAGTAAATAGGAATAGATACAAAAATGGAATTTTTTTAATAGAGTGGAATCATGAATAAAAGGAAGATGGTGGTGATAGTATGATGAAGTGGGGATTATATGAAATGTGATGAACTAAAAAAATTGCAAAGATAAAAATAATGACAAGATGAAACTAAACTTACCTACGATGGAGACGATCGCCTATGATGTGCTCACGAGAGAACGGTCTTTGCTTGAATCGTCGACGAGTGATGAGCTCGAGCAACGCACGGATGTGACTGCGATTTTGGCCGAAAAGCCAACGGATCTCACCGGAGAGAGGGCTGTCGTCGCTCGACCGCAGTTGCATCGCTGTCATTGATTCAACTCTGGGAACTAGGCTATCCTCATATAAAGATGGATCAAGTGCAAAATGAGGAGGATGGGATGTATATAAAAAGGAAAAAATGAATGGTTATTAAAGTGGTGGGAGGTTAATAAAATAATGAGGTTAAAATAGAAGTTAGAAATTTTGGTGGAATGATGGAGTTAAATGGTGGTTATTGTAGAGAAAGGGAATTAAATAATAAAATAAATACTAATATAAAGCCGGCTACTAAAATACAACAAAAATATATAGAAGGGATAATAATGGAGAATTTACAATGGAATACATACAACATGTACATTTTTTTGTTTGCTTTTCTAATATATTTTTTTGTCTTTTTTATAAGAGATATTTAGAACGGAAAAATACAATAAACTACTATAATCAAAATACAAGACAAGATTTTTTTTGGATTTTTAAGTATTTGAGAAAGATAAAAAAATGAAGAAAGAATGAATATATACAGAATATACAATGTACATCCATGTCCCAAAATCCAACTTTTGCAAATAAGCTCCGATTTTAATGAAATCACTTCCGTTGGATAGATAATTTTCTAACTTGAATTTTAAAAGTGAGTTTGGTGAATTTGGACTTCATACTGAGCAGAAATTTGGTCGGGAAGTTGGACTTTACGGCTTTTCTCTTTGGGATCTAGGAGCATTTATTTGAGGTGAAATTTGTTTTGTATTTTTGTATTTTTATATAGATTTCTATGAACAAGTTAAAGAAAGAATTATCCAAAAAGGATTTGAAATGAAATTATTAAAAATACATGAAGTTTTAGGTTATTACAGGTGAAAAACTCCTTTAATTTTGCGTCTTTTTATTGTTAATTTATTTTGTACAATCTAATACACAATAATTAGTGTGTTTTAATTAAAGAGTCATTTTGTTAATTTATTTATTTTATATACATTCATTTGAGAATTTGTTTAGTATTTTGCTAAGATCAAGATATTGAGATGATGAATCGCGGATTCATCACCTGCATACTGGAAGACCTTTGAATAAACCCGAAGTTATAGATCTCTTTTAGACTATCACCTTCAATGTTTTATCATTAAGGTTCTCATTTGATCATTGGAATTTGATATTGATCATATGCTTTCCAAAAGCATATATCATACCTATAAATTCTGTCAAGATTCATATGCAAGACGATAGTGCATAGAATTTATCGATCCCAATATCTCATGAGTGAGTTCATGTCTTACGGTTCAGAAGTGAACCTATATGATCCCTTTGAGAGATTATATTACTCATATGCCCTTATATGCACACCAGCTCACCGGTATATAGACCTTGGTTAGGTCATCAACCTATTGGTCTACCAAATGTACATACTTAGACATATAGTAGCACATATGTCTTCGGTCAGAGGATGTGTGCCTATATCGTGACATCATATGATATAGGACTTTGCTTATCTCGATCTTGTTAAGTCAACTCTCTAACCTAACTAATCTCACACCTCCGAATCTCTATTCCCATGCAGAGGACCTGCATCAAGAGGTAATCCATATATCAGCCAAATGAGAAAGGATTATTGTCTCCTACTTAGGATGGAGATCATCTCTTAACAATATATTGTCGGTGCTTGATGAGTCCTCAATCTAACTCCTAAGATAATTATCGAAGCACGTGCCTCTATGATCCAACTATTGAATCAAGAGCTGCATGATTATTAATATGGCCATGGTACCTAACCCTAATTGTACTGAGGGACCTTATAGTGCATTCAGTCATTTAATCTCAGACATGGAGTAAAATAAATCAATAACGTTTATTCATATATCAAATATTACAATAACCTCTATTGTAGAAATGGTTCACCCTGGGCTCACACTGCTAACAATCTCTCACTAGCCCTCAGAACCTTTCAGGTACATTCCTTAAATCCATATTCATTAAATGTTGGTTGATAACATTTTGTTTAAGAGGTTTAGTAAGATGATCAGCAACGTTGTCGGCAGAGGCCACCTTGGTGATGATGATGTCACCACGCTTTTGAATCTCTCAAATGATGTGGTATTTCCCTTCCACGTGCTTGCTCTTTTGATGGCATCTGGGTTCCTTCTCCTAGGCAATGGCTCCTGTCTTATCGCAGAGTTGCGAAATGGAAGTATCAGAGGAAACTACGCCAAGTTCCAGGATGAACTTGAGCAACCACGCCACCAGAAAGATGGACAATCAGAGAGGACAATTCAGACTCATGAGGACCTACTCCGAGCATGTGCTATGAGTGACAAGATTCTTGGAAGGATCATCTTCCCTTGGTGGAGTTTACTTATAATAACAGCTACCATGCTAGTATTGGCATGACACCTTTTGAGGCATTGTATGGGCGGAGATGCACCACTCCCTTGTGTTAACAGGAAGTGGGCGACAATGGTATTTATTATACTCAGATAATCGAGGACACGACAAGTGCCGTAGAAACGACTAAGAAGAAATTATTGACTATACATAGCCGTCAGAAGAGCTATGCTGATCAGAGGCGTCCTGATCTCGAGTTTGAAGTCGGAGATTATGTCTTCTCGAGAGTATCTCCAATGAAGGGTGTTCAAAGCTTTTGTGTTAAGGGAAAGCTGGTATCGAGGTTTGTTGGCCCTTTCGATATTTTATCCCGTATTGGGAAGGTAGCATACTGAGTAGCACTTCCCCCTTACATGGCAAGCGTACATGATGTATTCCATGTGTCAACCCTTCGAAATATATTCAAGACCCTCGACATGTGATTAGCTATGAGGACCTCGCGGTTGAACCAAATTTATCTTTTCCTTAGGCACCCGTATATATTTTAGACTGGACATTCAAGAAGTTGCGACATAAAGACATCCCTTTGGTCAAGGTATTGTGGCAAAATCAGAATGTTGAGGAGATCACATTGGAGCCTGAGGCAAATATGCGACAGAAATACCCCCCATCTTTTTGAAGGTATGATCACGAAAGCCTATTTCAATCCTCTTTAAGATTTTTTTGGGTTTTGTTCTCTTTAAGATTTTTTATGCTGGAATCTATATCACATCCAAAACATATACGTTAAATCCTACGTCTCGAGGACGGGACTTCCTTTAAGATTTTTATGATGTGAAACTCCGTATTTTTCTGTTCTAAAATCTGGAGTATTTTTTTACATAAAAAAATCAAATAATCATGCCATTTCATAGATCTCGTTGAGATCTTTCCAACGAGCCCAAGACATCTAATTCCGACATTTCTAGCTCAAGATATCGATGTTTTAAGTTGGATGGTCAAGATCCATATATCAATCCGAACTGGGTTTGAATTTGGATCCAAATTCACCTCTCCTCCTATAAATAGGAGGTGGTAAGCTACTCTCTCAAAACCCTAGCCACCACCATCCTTGTTCCTCATTGGAGCACCACCTCCTTGGCCAGTTTAGTCATCGGAGGGCCGCTGTCGACATCGGAGAGGGTGCTCCGATTGAAGCTCCACGACCACCATCACGCAAGAGATCTGAAGGTCACCATGGTGCATACCTCCATACTGCGATCTAGGGACGGAAATACCATTTCCGTGTGAGAGGAGATTCCGAGGGAACATCCTCAGAGGTAATGATAAATACCTCCCTTTTGTTGTTGGGTTCCACAAATATTTATCCTTGTATACTTGAACAAGCTAAGAGTCATGGTTTTTCTCTTGATGTGATTGATATACTAGTAGCAGCGTTATATCTTCCTCTTGTTGTTGGTTTTACAAGCTTTACGATTCTAGGTTTGAACATTCTAAGAGCCTTGGATATCTACTTCCCTCCTTGTTGTTGAACTCCTTACTATTATCGCTCCTACTTATGTGCTTAAACATATCTAGAAACCTTAGGTGTTACTTTTGGTATCGTTCATGGATGTCGATACATTGTTAACATGTATAAGTAGATTTTTTTCCCTAAAAGAAAGGGAAAACATCATACTGGAAGTCGAGTGAAATGAGACAAGGATCGACGGATTTTGTTTGAGTTAACAAATACAGAATACACACTGGTTTATGATTTCAATATTTGATGAAAATCACATTCGAGTCTTTCTAACTTCAGGATTTGATTATTAAGGAATTTCTAGGAGAGGGTCATTAAATGAAATGTAACGATGGAATTTTCTATAGATAACAGCCCATGTTTTGAAGCGAAATTGAAATTTCAACTTTCCTCCGGATCACGCTCATGCACCCTATTTAGGAAACATTAACTCTTTATAGCATTAAGTATATATTATAGATGTAACTTCTTTTATGGGAGTAATAATGCTATTACGTTATCCTAATAACCCCCTCGATAATGCTATTTTCACCGCACACCAAATACTTATTGAGCCATGCACGGGATACTCGCGTACGTACCTTAACGCCTTTTTGATATACAGTATATAAACTGATGTCGGGGTTAGGAGATATTGTCAATGGTCTACTAACTTTACAAGTTATACACCGACAAGTAGAGAGATTCGAATAACTTGATAGAAAAATAGATTTTATATCTTATATCAAACTCACTATGTACTGTTTTATGATTAATAATTAATTACTTTTGGATTATCTCTCATACATCAAGATATACACATATACCCAGAATTTCTTTGAATATATGAAACACGTAACACACTTACAGTAATTCTTACATTACAAGATAATCATAGATGGACATCTATTAAAGTTTTAACTTAACATTTCCTAATATTGTTTATCATTTCCCTATGGAATTAAACTGACGATATATCTATATTTGCCCTCCAATAATATATCTTTTTATAACGTTGGAGAAGAGTACGATTGAGTCATGGTTAACATGCAGATGATGATTGTCAATAGAAGTAACTCAAAATTTAGGTAAAAAGTCAGTATGATATCTTGTGTGGCGATTATCATTTTGGACAAGTTTTGATGGTGATCGAGTAGATGGAGGTAGGAGCACCAAGGGATTTTGCATGCATCCTTGAGCCTCGGATAGATGCCTTGAAGGTCGCGACCCCAACGGACGAGTTGGGTGACGCGTTGAACCAAGTAAGCCAGTAGCTTCCAGAGTCGCTCGACGGAGTAGGCAGGTGGCGCTTTTGGCGTTCTTCGTTTCACACTTATACACGATATTAAGACTCAAATTAAAGATTGACGTGGCCGCATTGAATTTTCCTTCGAGTATTAGTATTGTGAGAGGTGTTCTGGGATGTGGTTTGAAGTTGGAGATTTGGAGTTGTGATCTTTTACTTTCCGATCTAGAAGAGGTATTTGAGAATTATTCAAGATGAATAACAAGTTCCCGCATAGCGGAGGCCTACAAGTCGCGTACTTGCATGCGCTAGAATAATACGAGAAATGATTAATGATCGGATGCCAGTAGTTGCAATTATTTATCAATGTGAACTCTAACCAACTTGTAGAAATATGAAGACTATTATAGTAGTACTCAAATGATTAATAAATCAAAAATTAAAATAAGTTGTTATGAGATCCAATATGAATCGGAATAACTTGGTGTTTTTCTCAATTTCTACAATATATGCATATGCCATTAGATAGAGTTGAGTATACATTCTTTTCTACCCCTACATTAGTTATTATAGTGTTTGTCTCGTTACTGGGAAATTGCTCATAACTTTACCCTCGTGTGAACTCAACAGGCGTAGCTGAGCAGCAGCCGCAATAGTAGTGGCTTTGGAGGAGAGCAGACCTTCTACGTCATACTTGCACCAAATTGGGTGCGTTTTACTTAGAGTAACTTATTTACTTCCGTATTTTTTTATATTATTTTTGAGATACATTGTAGTAAGATATGTGTAGAGCTTCTTTTATAAAATTTATAATTATATGATATCTCATTCTATGGACATGGACTTGATGATTATTATCAATGAGAATGGATATTACATTTTCTTTCCATTTCATATTATTCTCTAGTTATCATTTATATTTCAAATGTCGATCTAATGTACATAAGATGGTTTGCTGAGTATCGTAGATCATGGACGTATTTGGACCGTAGGTCCGATGCTCTTGTTCGGTCGGTTTCAGCAACCGCATGGGTGGGGCGTCATATGATATTACATTTTATTTCTATTTCATATTATTCTCCAGTTATTATTTATATTTCAAATGTTGATCTAATATGCATAAGATGGTTTGCTTAGTATCGTAGATCGAGGGTTTATTTTAACCATAGGTCTGACGCTCTTGTTCCGTCGATTTTGGTGATCGGAGGGGCGGGGCGTCACAGATGGTATCAGACCCCGATACTCCATTCTCTCTTTTACATATTAGATTATCAGTGTGATTTGAATTATAAATACAATGATATGTTTTTTGACTTCGTTATTAGTTTGAGGAGAATAATTCAAGTCATGCTTAACACGTCCATTGTCACTCTAATCATGGAAATAATTTCTAATATAATGATTCTCGCAGGGAATCATGCGGCCTTGTGTTGACCTTGATGTTGCACAGTAGCTGACCTTACTAGTTCAAGCCGTGCAGGGTATACAACAACGTCAGGAGGCATTGGAACAGAGGCTACTGCAGCAAGAAGATTCCTCTTATCAACCTTCTCGTGAGGAAGAGGGCATTGTTCATCCTTCAATGTCTTTGGACCCTGAAGGATCGGAGGATTTAGAGGCATTGCAGAAACATCAAACGACTTATGTAGCCTACCAGAGGTCTAAGGTGCCCCAATTCTTTAGTACATGCACACCAGATGAGGCTGAACAATGGATGGATCACGTATCCAAGGTCTTACTGATGATCCATGCTCCTGAAGAGTCTTGGCTTACATTCGTAGAATTTTCACTAGCAGGTTATGCTGAACATTGGTGGTACGCCACCAAGGAACATCTGGAGGATCCCATAACATGGGAAATATTTCTTGACGAGTTTCGTACCCAGTTCTATCCTGACCACTGGGTTAAGGATCAGAGGAGACTGTTTGCTGAGCTGAAGTAGGGGTCAATGACGACCCAAGAATACCTCATTCGCTACATTAAACTCTCCTGCTACTCACCGGCAACTACTGCTTTTCCTAGGGAGAATTTACAGAAGTTTACCTGAGGACTGTGTGACGATGTACAACACCAGCTATCTGCATTGGATTTCACTTCCATCAAGGAGGTAGGTGCTAAAGCTACCAAGATGGAGGTAACTCAGATTCGGCTTCAAGGGAGTCCATCATTACCATCCACATCAGTCAGGGAGATCTACTCGTCGATATTTCTATAGAGCTCGTAGAGAGCGAGAGCGTCATTTCCACTCAGTGGTGAACCCTCCTACCATTAATAGGTTTTATCCTACACCTACTTTGGGGAAAGGCTTGGCGAGCCGCGGTACTACTTGCTTCCGCTCTTCTATACACTCACAGAATCGCAAGACGTGAGGTGCTAGCCTTGTCTCAAGAGGCTGCTTTTCTCAACCAGCAGATCACAAGTGTTTCCACTGCCAGCAGTCGGGTCATTTCAAGGCCAAGTGCCCCTTAATTGCTAGCAACTCAGGTGGCCAACAACCAAGTGTACGACCAATTTTCTCATATGTACAGTCACATGGATCAACTCCCTGTCGGGGAGGTCAAGGCGTTCAACGTCCTCCACCATGGCCAACCATCAATGCTGCAGGTTCTAATGCCCCACCACAGCTTCAGGGACAGATGAATGCAATCACACAGGAGCAGACCCATGCCTTAGGAGTTGTAGTGCGAGGTATGATTTCGGTGCATGGTATATCCTTACATGCCTTATTCGATTCGGGAGCTATACACTCTTTTCTAGCACATCGACTGGTATCCAAGTTAGATAAATAACCAATTTGTGTTTCATCTCCTTACTACATCAAGGGCCCAGGGGGTCAGATATTCATCGTGCGAAAAGTAGTGGAGGATGTAGCAGTATAAATTGGCGGGCACCTAATGCCCGCATATCTTTTACTCATTTAGTTAGAAGATTTTGATTTCATCCTCGGTATGGATTGGCTCGAGCAACATCACACATGCCTTGATTGCTTTGATAAGGCGGTAGTGTTCCATCTCCCAAGCATACCTACCTTTCAGTTTGATGGATGTACCCCATATAGTGAGGTCTTATATGTATCGGCATTGAAGGCCCAACACTTGCTCGATCAAGGTTACATAGGTTTTCTTGCCTATGTTGTGGAGTTACCTACCCAGGATTGCATGATTGAAGATGTTTGAGTTGTGGTAGTGTTCATTGATGATATCTTGATCTACTCACGTGATGAGCGTGAGCATGAGCAACATCTTCATACTATTCTTGAGACACTCAAAGAACACAAGTTGTATGTGAAATACAATAAGTGTGAGTTTTGGCTTAACAAGGTAGCTTTCGTCGATCGTGTAATTTCAGGAGCAGGTGTGGCAGTTGATCCCACCAAGATAGAAGCAGTAATGTCCTCGGAGCAGCCCAAGACAGTTACAGAGATATGTAGTTTCTTAGCCCTCTCCGGCTACTACAAATGTTTTGTTAGGGGCTTTTCATATCTAGCCCTACCACTTAATCGGCTGACACAGAAAGATGTCCCCTTCGTTTGAAGCGACAAGTGTGAGATGAGTTTTCACACGTTGAAAAAGAGACTGACGAGTGCTCTGATCCTCACCCTTCCTTTAGGCACCTTAGATTTTACGGTGTATACTGATGCATAGAAGGAGGGTTTATGAGCAATGTTGATGCAATGTGGACCTGTCGTGGCATATGCATCACGACAACTAAAGAACCAAGAATGAAACTACCCTACTCATGACTTGGAGTTGGTAGCTATAGTCTTCGCATTGAAGATATGGCATCACTATTTATAGGGGGTCATGTTTGAGATTTTTATAGATCACAAGAGTCTCAAATATATCTTTGACCAGCGGGAATTGAATATGAGGCAAACATAATGGATGGAGCTGTTGAAAGATTATGATTGCACCATCGCTTACCATCTAGGTAAGGGGAATGTAGTAGCGGATGCTTTGAGTAGGAGAACACATACAGAGGGCACCACAGCATGGCTACAGAGTTGGGATATGCTCACGACACTCAGTGAGTGGCACCTATTTGATAGTACTACAGATGCCGTAGCTGTACCCGCCAAGTGTAGTGGACTATGGGGCAGAATTGTGCATGGTCAGCATATAGACCAGAAATTACAAGACTTATTCCATCGATGTCTGAAGGAGGAGTTTGATGGATTCAGAGTTTCTGAGTCCATCTTATGGAAGGGAGATCGTGTCTGTGTCCCTGATGATGATGAGTTAAGGAGAGACATCCTAGATAAGGCTCACTATTCTAGATTATCTATCCATCTAGGAAGCACCGTGATGTATAGATACCTCCATCAACACTTCTGGTGGGAGGGGATGAAGAAGGATGTCGTAGAACATGTCAATCATTGCCTTATATGTCAGTTGGTGAAGGTAGAGCACATGCGTCCTCCTGGCTTGTTACAATCACTTCCTATTTCGTTGTGGAAATGAGAGAGTATCTCTATAGACTTCGTAACATCCTTACATCGTAGTAGGTGGATATGACGCTATATGGGTTATTGTGGACCGGTTGACCAAGTCTGCACATTTCATTCCCGTGAACATGACATACACTCTGGTGGATCTAGCTAAATTATATATCCATCATGTTATTCGCTTGAATGGGATTCTCAAGGAGGTTGTATCTGATAAAGACTCGTTTCACATCACATTATTGGGGAGAATTCATGACGGCCCTAAGGACTTAATTGTATCTTAGTTCAGCATACCATCCGCAGACGGATGGACAATCAGAGAGGATAATTCAGACTCTTGAGGACCTACTCTGATCATGTGCCATTGAGTGGCAAGGTTTTTGGAAGGATTATCTTCCCTTGGTGGAGTTCACTTATAATAACAACTACCATGCTAGTATTGGCATGGCACCTTTTGAGGCATTGTATCGGCGGAGATGCACCACTCCCTTGTGTTGTCAGGAAGTGGGCTACAAAGGTTTTTATTCCACTCATATAATCGAGGAAACAACAAGAGCTGTAGAAATGACTAGGAAGAAATTGTGGACTGTACGGAGCCGTCAAAAGAGCTATGCTGATCAGAGGCATCATGATCTCGAGTTTGAAGTGGGATATTTTGTCTTCTTAAGAGTATATCCAATGAAGGGTATTCAAAGATTTGGTTTTAAGGGCAAGATGGCACCGAGGTTTGTTGGCCCTTCCGAGATTTTGTCCCGTATTGAGAAGGTAGCATACCGAGTAGCACTCCCCCTCGCTTGGCAAGCTTGCATGATGTATTCCATGTGTCAAACCTCCGGAAATATATTCGAGACCCTCGACATGTGATTAGCTATGAGGACCTCACGGTTGAATCCAATTTGTCTTTTCCTGAGGCACCCGTGCAGATTTTAGACTAGGCACTCAAGAGTTGCAATAAAAACCATCCCTTCGGTCAAGGTATTGTGGCAAAGTCAGAATGTTGAGGAGGGCACATGATAGCCTGAGGCAGATATGCGACAGAAATACCCCCATCTTTTTGAAGGTATGATCACGGAACCTTATTTTAATTCTCTTTAACATTTTTATGGGTTTCGTTCTCTTTAAGATTTTTATGCCTGAATCTATATCACATCCAAAACATATACATTAAATCCTACGTCTCAAGGACGAGACTTCCTTTGAGATTTTTATGATGTGAAATACCGTATTTTTTTGTTCTAAAATCTGGAGTGTTTTTATACATAAAAAATATTCAAATAATCATGCCATTTCATAGATCTTGTCGAGATCTTTCTAATGAGCACAGGAACATACAATTCCGACATTCCTTGCTCAAGATATCAATGTTTTAAGTTGGATGGTCAAGATCCATATAGGGATCCAAAGCAGGTCCGGATTTGAATCCAAATTCACCTCTCCTCCTATAAATAGGAGGTAGTAGGCTACTCTCTCAAAACCCTAGCCACTACCATAGTTGTTCCTTATCGAAGCACCACCACCTTACCCAGTTTAGTCATCGAAGGGCCGCTGTCGACATCGGAGAAGGTACTTCGATCGAAGATCCATGGCCACCATCGCATAGGAGAGCTCAAGGTCACCATGCTACATACCTTCGCACTGCAATCTAAAGATGGAAATACCATTTTTGTGTGAGAGGAGATCTCGAGGGAACATCCTCGGAGGTAACGATAAATACCTCCCTTTTTCTATTGGGTTCCACATATCTTTATCCTCGTATACTTGAAGAAGCTAACAGTCATGGTTGTTCTCTTCATGTGATTCATATACTAGTAACGACATTATACCTTCCTCTTGCTGTTGGTTTCACATGCTTTTCGATTCTACGTTTGAACATTCTAAGAGTCTTGGATATCTACTTCCCTCCTCGTTATTGACTTCCTTACTATTATCGCTCCTACCTATGTGCTTAAACATGTCTAGAAACTTAGGTGTTACTTTTGGTATCGTTCATGGATGTCGATACATTGTTAACATGTATACGGATATTTTTTTCCCTAAAAATAAAGGGAAAAAATCATACTGGAAGTCGAGTGAAATTAGACAGGGATTGATGGATTTTGTTTGAGTTAACAAATACAGAATGCACATTGGTTTATGATTTCAATATCTGATGAAAAGCACATTCGAGTCTTTCAAACTTCAAGATTTGATTAGTAATGAATTTCCAGGAGTGGGTCATTAAATGAAATGTAACACAAGAATTTTGTGTAGATAACAACCCATGTTTTGAAGTGAAATTGAAATTTCAACTTTCTCCGGATCACGCTTATGCACCCTAATTAGGAAACATTAACTCCTGATAGAATTATGTATATATTATAGATGTAACTTCTGTTATGGGAGTAATAATTTTATTATGTTATCCTAATAACCCCCTCGATAATGCTATTTACACCGCAAGCCAAATAATTATTGTGCCATGCACAGGATATTTGCGTACATACCTTAACACCACATAACCCTCATATTATGTTTTCTTTTTTTCTGCGGTCGTTACTCAGGACATCAATAAAATTAAAGGAGTGTTTTATCTCAATAAACTCTTAGTCCGGTACTAAAAATATTGACCCCTTTTTGATATAGAGCATATAAACTGATGTTGGGGTTAGGAGATATTGTCAATGGTATGGTAACTTTTCAAGTTATACACCGACAAGTAGAGAGGTTCAAATAACTTGATAGAAAATTAGATTTTATATCTTATATCAAACTCACTAGGTACTGTTTTATGATTAACAATTAGTTACTTTTGGATTAACTCTCATACATCAAGATATACATATATACCTAGAACTTCTTTGAATATATGTAACATGTAACATACTTACAGTAAATATTAAAATTAAAAGATAATCATAGATGGACATCTATCATTTCCTAATATTGTCTATCATTTCCCTATAGAATTAAACTAACGATATATCTATTTTTGGCATCCAATAATATATCTTTTTATAATGTTGGAGAAGAGTATGAGTGAGTCATGGTTAACATATGATGATTATTAATAAAAGTATCTCAATATTTAAGTAAAAAGACAGCATGCTATCTTGTGTGGTGATTATCATTTTGGACAAATTATGATGGTGATAGAGTAGATGGAGGTAGGCGCACCAAGGGATTTTGCATGCACCCTTGAGCCTCAACTAGATGCCTCGAAGGTCGTAACCCCAACGGACGAGTTGGGTGACGTGTTGCACCTAGCAGCCCAGTTGCATCCGGAGTCGCTCGACGGAGTAGACAAGTGGCACGGTTGGCGTTCTTCGTTTCACATTTATACATGATATTAAGACTCGAACTAAAATTTGATGTGGCCGCATCGAATTTTACTTAGAGTATTAGTATTGTGAGAGGTGTTCCGGGATGTGGTTTGAAGTTGGAGATTTGGAATTGTGATATTTTCCTTTCCGATCAACAAGAGGTCTTTGAGAATTATTCAAGATGATTATCAAGTTCCCACGTAGCGGAGGCCTGCGGGTCGTATACTTCCATGTGCTAGAATAATACGAGAAATGATTAATGATTGGATGTCGGTATTTGTAATTATTTATCGTTGTGGACCCTAACCAACTTGTAGAAATATGAATACTATAGTAAAATCAGTTGTTATGAGATTCAATGTGAATCAGAATTACTTGGTGTTTTTCTCAGTTTCTACAATATATGCATATGTCATTAGATATAGTTGAGTATACATTCTTTTTGACCCCTGCATTTATTATTATAGTATTTGTCTCGTTACTGGGAAATTGCTCATAACGTTACCCTCGTGGGAACCCAACAGGTGTAGTTGAGCAACAGCCGCAACATTAGTGGTTTTGGAGGAGATCAGGCCTTCTACGTCATACATACACCAAACATGGTGCGTTCTACTTAGAGTAACTTATTTACTTCTGCATTTTTTATGTTATTTTTGAGAGACATTGTAGTGAGATATGTGGAGAGCTTCTTCTATGAAATTTATAAGTATTTGATGTATCTCATTCTATGGACATGAAATAGATGATCATTATCAATGACAATGGATATTATATTTTCTTTCCATTTCATAATATTCTTCAGTTATTATTTATTTTTCAAATGTTGATTTAATGTTCATAAGATGATTTGCTGAGTATCGTAGATCGCGGGCGTATTTGGACTGTTGGTCCAACGCTCTTGTTCCGTCGGTTTCGGTAACCGACGGGGTGAGGCATCACAGGATATTACATTTTATTTCCATTTCATATTATTCTCAAGTTATTATTTTTTTTAAAATGTTGATATAATGTACATAAGATGGTTTTGCTGAGTATCTAGATTGTGGGCGTATTTGGATCTTAAGTCCGACGCACCTGTTCAGTCGGTTTCGGTAACCAGAGGGGCAGGGCGTCACAAAGGATGTCGTCTACATAAAACATGATGAATACAATGACACTCCCACTAAGCTTCTTTTACACATGTGGTTCATCAGGGTTTTGCACAAAATAATAACTCTTTATGGTTTCTCCAAATCTGATGTTCCAGCTACGAGATACTTGTTTGAGCCCATAGATGGATTTCTTTAGCTTGCATACTTTTCCTTCCTCGGCTATGAAGCCCTGGAGTTGCTCCATGTAAATATCTTCTTCAAGGTATCTGTTGAGGAAAGCCATCTTGACATCCATCTGTCAGATGTTGTAGTCAAGAGATGCAACTATAGCTAGCAGTGTCCTGATGGACTTAAGCATAGCCACAGGAGAGAACGTCTCATCGTAGTCAATGCATTCTCTCTGTGTGTAACCTTTTCTATGAGCCGTGCCTTGCAAGTCTCTACTTTCCCATTAGGTCCTCTAGGGTCCATACACTATTCTTATGCATGGAGTCTATTTCAGACTTCATTACTAGCATCCATCTATACATGTCTTGATCCACGAGTGCTTCATCAAATGAAGTAGGATCATTGTCAGTTTCAACTGACACATGGAATCCATACCTTTCAGGTGGTGCAACCACCCTCGAAATCCTTTGAAGTGGTATGTGTGATTCGTCTTTATCTATCTCTTCAGTTTCTGGCTCAGGAAGCTCATAATCCTCAAGGGACTCAATGAGTTCCTCCACTTCATTTTTGTCTTGACCTTTAAGGAGGTCATCCTCCAGAAATATTATATCTCTAGAGATGAAAACCTTTTAAGTCTAAGGGTCATAAAGCTGGTATCTAATACCATTCTTAACATACCCAATGAAGTAGCACTCTCTAGTGCGAGATTCTAACTTACTTGCGTCTACGTTCTTCGCATGTACCAAGCATCCCCAAACCCTTAAGTGCTTGACACTACGTTTGGATCCATACAAGAGCTCATGAGGAGTCTTAGGTACATATTTGCTAGGAATCTTGTTTAGGATATATATTGTAGTCTATACTGCATATCCTCAGAAACTAAGTGGTAAATGTGCTTTACTCATCATTGAACGGATCATATCCATGATGATCATGTTGTGTCTTTCAGCAACACCGTTAAGTTGGGTGTTCTAGGAGGAGTGAGATTGGAGACAATTCCATTCTCTTTAAGGTACTCCTTGAATTCATCTGAGATGTACTCGCCACCTCAATCAGATCGAATCCATTAATCTTCCTATCGGTTTGGTTCTCGACCAAAGCCTTGAACACTTTGAACTTTTCAAAGGTTTCAGATTTATGACAAAGTAGGAAGATAAACCCGTATTGCGAATGGTCATCAATAAACATCAAATAATATCGATATCCATTTCGTGTCGTAGTACTAAAGAGACCACATACATCAGTATGTATTAGGTCATGAATACCTTCACATCTCGTAATCTTGTTACGAAAAGGTGTTATGGTCATTTTACCTCGAATGTAGTGTTCGCAGGTAGGTAAAGATTAAACCTGTAGAAAATCTAAGGGTCCATCATTTACCAATATGTTGATCCCATCAATAGATAAATGGTCAAGTCTTTAATGCCAAATCACATTTGAATAATTTTTATCCCCCTGGACCTTTTAGGGTTTTTAATAGTGACATTCATAATATTTTCAACAATGCACAATTCATAGAGTCCAGTAGAAGTTAAAACACCATCTGCAATATGATTATCATAATGGTTTATGACTAATTTATTACGGAAAAGGAATGAATATCCGCTTCTAACAAGCCTAGATACAGATATAAGATTCCTTCTAACTTTTGGTACATAAAGACAGTCTTTAAGTAAAAGGACTCTCCCACTAGATAATGATAGTCTATAGGTCCCGACGGTGACTGCTGCAAGAGTTGCGTCGGATCCCATCTCGATGACTATCTCCCCTTCTTCGAGACTCTTAGTTTCCTGAAACGAATGCAACAAACTGCATACATGAACAGAAGCACCAGAATCTACTACCCAAATACCTTCTCATCCTACGAGAAAGCTAGTTTCAATGATGAATGTAGATTTCATACCTGCTGGGGCTTTACCTTTGTCGACTAACTTCAGGTAGTCTGGACATTTACGCTTCTAGTTCCCCGGCTTCTTGCAGTGGTGACAGACATCGATCTTCTTTGATGTCATCAGTGTGGAAGCAGTAGAAGATGAGCCAACTCCTTGATTCTTCTTCTTTCTTTTCTGGGCTGGGCCCTTTCGAGAACCTTGCTTCCGACCACACTTCCCTTTGACCTGTGCCACCATTGCACTGCCAGAGGGACCATCTTTCTTCATTACATCTTCTGCAAGCTTTAATGCAAAAAGAAGTCTGATGTTAGACAAGTCCAACTTGTTCATGTGGAATGAAACCGCAAAATTATTGAAAGACATGGGCAAAGATAGCAGAATGAAGTCAGCTTGCATGTCTGCATCCATATTTTCCCCAAGAGTCTTTAGCTTAGACAAGTACCCAAACATTTTGAGTACGTGCTCTCAGACTAAAGTCCCCTCCTACATCCTACAACGAACAAGTACTTTCATAATATTATAACACTAGGTGCGTTTTATGTCACCAAACATATCTTTCAGATTGTTCATTATCTCCCGGCATGTGCTCATCTCCACATGTTGCTTCTAAAGAACATTGGGGAGTGAACCCAAGATGTAGCGTCTAGCTAAGACATGATCTTCATCATACTTGTCATTGTATTGCTTCTCTTCCTCCGTCTTAAGGCTTTCATGCTTGTCCTCTATGAGCACATAACTTATGCACTCAACCGAGAGAACAAGTTCCAAATTATGGATCCAATCTGAATAATTTGGTCCGGTCAACTGATTGACCTCCAGAAGCCTGCTGAAAGGGTTTAAGGACTTCATTTTCTGAAATTAAGAATGCACTATATTAGAACATATAAATATATATTCATTTGAAATTCTTTCATTAAGGAAATTTTTAAATAAATTAGTCTTGTCTTTTCAACTTTGAAAGTTATTCCCTTCATCACTTTCAAAGCAAGACATATTCTTACCAATATATCTCTAGCAAGATCTGGGATCTCCTTTTTACCTTTGTTACATGCTAATAATATGAGAACTTGTAACTCAGATAAAAAGAAGCAAGAACATATTCCGCTTTGCAAGTCCAACTTACATTCGCAACTCGATCTTTAACACCAGGCCCACCACCCCTAAGTGATGTTGACCTGTTGTTAATTGAACCAACTGTCAACAGGATTAGCACGCGCTATGCGCAATCCAATATCACCCCAATAATATGAGAACTCGATATTTGGGTCACTACGCATACGACCTTACTCTTTCGAGAAGCAAAGAGCTCGATCTAGATGCGCTTGTGTGCAGGAGCTGTCACTTCAGACATACATCTCCCACATACAATCCCTGGCAACGAAAATCCTTCGCCTTGACGGGAGACCATAGATGTCACTTATGTGATCATCCATCTATTATTCAAATTCAATTAATTATCATGTATCACATTCATGCAATTAATTCTTCCAAGGGAAATACCCATCTATTCATAATAGAGTGTTTTAATTGGATATAATTAATTTAGTCTCATTAAATCAATTATCAATCCAATTCAATCATCAAACTTGATTGTTACTTGAACTAGTGGCATTATCTCAAAGTATTTATTATTCGAATTTTAATAATTAGAAAATACATCATGATCTCTCAGGCATCATTGGTTCCAAACCCACTGTCATGGTCAGTACTGACGAGAGTGGGATAGACCTCATAGGTGCAATCTGCTACCCCAACGCTCCCCGACTAGGCACCATATCCGTCAATCACTTTGTACGTGAGATGATCATCGGTTTTCAACCGAAATTATACCATATAGTAATAATCAAAACCATTTTGATTATAAGGATATTTGTTAGACAAATTCCCAAAACATATTCAAGTAACAAGATTGATGAAAGTGTATCAAGTAACCAATTGATGATCCAGATCTAATCTAATCATTCATCGGTTGAGGTAATGTCATTTAAGGGAACAATTATTGTTATAATATTTCCCAAATATTATCCACAATTATTCCAAGAAATTAACCATTTGTTTCACAAGATTCTTAAATGACAATCACAAGGTTCATGGTTGAGTATGTAATTTTCAGCAGTAACCATCACCAACTAAAATTAGCAAATCTCTTTCATTTTAAATCCAAATTAAGCAAAGTCAATTTATAGATATTGATAATTTGATCTAAAACATAAACCATTGATTAAAATGCATTTCCAGTTGTTTTAAAATAGTAATTAGCATCTTAATTACGTCTCTAACCGCCATCCCCGAAACAATGGACATATGGTCATTAAAACGACCATTTTTTGAGAAAACGGAATCCAAATTACTCAAAATCAAATTCCAAGTTTCCTTGTTTAATGGGAGACATGATACAAGTGATAAAGTTTTGTTTAAATATTATTAAACAGAGCAGAAAAAATCACAAAATAGGGCTGCGTGAACAAATGTGATAAAAACTTTCGCAAACCCTAATGAGCCCAAGTCATCCTAGGTTCATGGATCATATCCAAGATCTCTAACATGGTTTTGATACCACTTGAAGGATACGGAGGGATCCTTAAGCACATCATGGAAGCGTGGTGATCATATCATATACAATCAAGAGCGATTAGTCATACTAGTTGCTCGGTGCAGCAGAATTGAAAATTTTTTAAACAACGAAACTGCATGATCCATAAATCGTTAGGGATCATTTCGTCTAAGCACATAGTAGATATAGGAATACTTGTTATAGCATGGTTGCGATTGAGCTTCTAAGAGAAAAAGCCTCCTTTCTCAAGTCCGACCTTTGTTGGAGACACTTGTGAGCGCGGGGATGCGTCGTGGGGATTTCACAATCCAAGTAGTTGTCCAAGCAAGGGAACTCCTGATTTCATCACATGAGATCGTATGTCTTCTTCGCGAGAGAGATGCACCAAAGAAGATGGAGTACCGAGAGTCGTCGAAGTGACAACACAATGACAAGGCGACGACGAGGGCTTTCTTCCTTCTAGGATTAGGGTGGACGGCCACCCAAAGAGATAGGAGGAAAAGGGCACGCGAGAATGAGAGAGAGAGAGAGAGGAGAGAGTTGTTGCACAACTTGTTGTAACTTTGAAGAGCATGGGGTGCATCTTCTTATATAGTATTTTGGGGATCCATGGACTACACAAAATAAATGGATGACATTGATTTATGTTTCTTTTAATGGCCAAGATTTTGTTGTAAAAACACAAAAACATTTAATTTAATTTAGATTAAATCTATATTGATAAATCAATATAATTTCATTCCATAAATTAAATCAATTAATCATGGAGATAATAGAAAGGAGACTTCCTCTCTAAGAAATAGAGTGGACGGCCACCCTTTCCTTGTTGGTATTGGTGGTCGTCACCACTATAATCAAGGGGAGTGGAGATTACATGTAATCTCCATTATCCCTTAATTATCTCCATGTTTTGCAACAATAATTGTTGCAAATTATTCACAAAAAAATAATTCATAATTATTTTGTGAATATTGCAATCTTGCCATTGGAAATTTGTGAATCAAATTCACAACCCAAAACAAAAGGTGATTTATATTTTCAATTAACTATTCATTGTAAATCCAATTCACATCAATAAGTAACCAACAAATATAAATCATATCAAACTCTCTCTAATATATTAGAAATAATATTTATAACATAATATAAGTAATATTGATACTCTTATCCATATTACACTTATCCACAATAATTAAAACATATTTAACTATATTGGATAACCATTCTCATTCTCCAATATAATATGAATCAAATTCACATTATTCATGATAATTAAATAATATTTAATTATCTATTTCTCTATTCTTTCAACAATTGAATTATTCATGAACTCTTTCAAGAATAATGCATATTCTCCATAGGTACTTGGAGATAAGGATAGAGCGATGTATTGTTCCACGTATAGTGACATGGATATTTAGATCACATCTCAAATCCAGATCTCATGGACCTCTCATATTGATTAAATCAAGTCCGTAAACCTAATCTTCTCATTGCATCTGAATCTCATTCAGGTCAATGTCCAACACTTGGACTAAGATCAAGTTATTTCTCTATTGAGAGGAGTCACTAAAATCCAAACCTGTTTCATCACTCCCTTAGAATGGAAGCGGCATGGTTGTACAATCGTTTATGATCACATCACCCTTAGGTATTCCCAATACCTATACATTCTGCATATTGGAAGACCTTTGCATAAACACGAAGTTATAGATCTCTTTTAGACTGTCACCTTTAGGGTTTTATCGTTAAGGTTCTCATTTGATCATTGGAATTTGGTATGATCATATGATTTTCAAATGCATATATCATACATATAAATTCTATCAAGCTTCATAAGCGAGACGACCATACATGTAATTTACCTATCCCAATATCTCATGAGTGAGCTCATGTCTTCCGGTTCATAAGTGAACATTTATGATCCCTTTGAGAGATCGTATTACTCATATGCCCTTATATGCACACCAGCTCGCCGGTATATGGACCTTGGTTAGGTCGTCAACCAGTTGGTCTACCAAATGTACATACTCAGACATATAGTAACACATATGTCTCCGGTAGGAGGATGTGTGCCTATATCGAGACAGCATAAGATGTAGGACTTTGGTTATCTCTATATCCTTATGTCAACTCTTTGACCTTGCTAATCTGACACCTCCGAATCTCTATTCCCATGTAGAGGACCTGTATCAAGAGGTTAGTCATATATCAACCAATTAAGAAAGGATTGCCATCTCCTACTCAGGTTGAAGATCAACTCTTAACAATCATTTGTTGGTGCTTGACGAGTCCTCAATCTAACTCCTTAGATATTCATCCAAGAACCAGGCTCTATGACCCAACTATTGAATCAAAAAATGTATGATTATTAAGATGGCCATGGTACATAACCCTAATTATACCGAGGGACCTTATAATGCATTCATTCATTTAATCTCAGACATGGAGTGAAGTAAATCAATAACTTTTACTCATAGATCAAATATTAAAATAACATTTATTGTAGAAATGGTTCGCCCCGGGCTCACATTGCTAACAATACCCACTTTGGGTAAGATACCTGTAGAAGTACAATAATCCTATCTAATTAAGGGACCGGGAGGACAAGTATTTATAATCCTAGAAATATTGGATAATTGTATAGTAGTGAAGAGCGGGACATCAGTTACTTATTTCACTTCTACTAATCAAGATGGAGGACTTTGATTTTATCCTTGGGATGGACTGGTTAGAAAGGCATCATGCATGTCTTGAGTGTTTTCAGTAGACAGTTATGTTTCACCGTCCTAACTCGATAGAGTTCCAGTTCATTGGAAAGACATCCAATAATAATGTCGAATATATCTCTACTTTGAAGTCACAACAATTGTTAGAGTAAGGGTGCCAAGGCTATTTAGCTTATGTATCCACTACATCAGGGTCAGATAGAATGACAAAAGATGTGCCTATAGTGTGCGAGTTTCCTGATGTATTTCCGGAGGAATTACTTGGATTACCACCTGAACGAGAGATTGAATTTGAAATCTCTCTCACACGTGATACTCAACCTATCTCTATCCCTCCATATAGGATGGCACCAGACGAGTTACGAGATTAAAAGGTACAATTGCAAGAACTATTAGATAAATGATTCATTCATCCTAGTACTTCACCATAGGGTGCACCCGTCTTATTTGTCAGGAAAAAAGATGGGTCAATGTAGTTGTACATTGACTATAGACAACTAAACAAGAAGACCGTAAAGAACAAGTATTCACTACCAAGAATAGATGATCTCTTTGATTAGTTACAGGGTTCAACTATGTATTCAAAGATTGACTTAAGCTCTGGATACCATCAATTGTAGACAGAATATATAGATATCCCCAAGACAACCTTTCGAACTAGATATGGACATTAGGAATTCTTAGTTCTGCCTTTTGGACTAACAAATGCCCCAACGACCTTCATGGATCTCATGAATAGAGTATTCAAGGAGTTCTTAGATCACTCTGTAGTAGTGTTTATTGATGATGTGCTTATTTACTCCAAGGATAAGTATCTGCATGAATAGCATCTCAGGCAGGCACTTGAAACTCCAAGGAAGAACAAACTGTATGCTAAATAAAAGAAATGTGACTTTTGGCTATCTGAAGTATCTTTCTTCGACCATGTATTTCTAGGGAGGTATATCAGTTGATCCTACAAAGGTTAGTGTAGTGATGAGTTGGGAATGCCCGAAGACTGTCACAAAAATATGATCTTTTCTGGGATTAGCTGGATATTATAGAAGATTTGTGAAAGACTTTTCACGATTAGCATTGCCAATGTCTAGGATGACTCAGAAGGAAGTTCTATTCATATGGTCTGATGCATGCGAAACTAGTTTCCAAAAACTGAAAAGATGCCTAACATCTTCACCCATCCTTACTCTACCCTCTGGGAGTGAAGGATTTATAATATACACTGATGCATCTAAAGAAGGACTTGGGGCAGTTCTTATGCAACATGCTAAGGCAGTTGTGTATGCATCACCACAACTCAGGATACATGAGAAGAACTACCCAACACATGACTTTGAATTAGTTGTCATAGTTTTCGCTTTAAAGATATAGGGACGGTACCTCTATGGCATTACTTTTGAAATCTTCCCGGTTATAAAAGTTTGAAATATTTGTTTGATCAGAAGGAGCTCAATATGAGACAACGACACTGGCTAAAGTTGTTGAAAGACCATGATTGCACTATCTCCTACTATCCTGGTAAGGGGAACATCGTAGCAAATTCCCTTACTAGAAGAACCTATTCACCTGGGTTGGTGAGTGCTATCGATTTCTGGGGTTTACTATCAACTTTAAGTGAATGGAAACCATTTGATTGTAGTGCTGATACTATAACTATTCCTCATTGATATAAACCAGAGATCTGTCACAGAATAAAGAAAGGACAGGAGGATGATCCAATTTTTACAGACTTGAGACAACTTGAGAATAATGAGATAGAGGGATTCCATATACAAGATGGGTTACTATATAACCATCACAAAGCTCGTGTACCAGACATACCTAAATTAAGGAAAGACATATTACGTGAAGTACATTGTTCTAGATTATCTATTCATACCAGAAATTACGAAGATGTATAAGGATCTTTATTCATACTTTTGTTGGCCGCAAATGAAGAAAGATGTTGTTGAGTTTGTGAATTCATGTTTCACTTACCTACAGGTAAAAGCTTCACACCAAAAGCTACCAGGATTGTTACAAACCCTCCCCATACCTGAGTGGAAATGGGAAAGAATTTCCATGGACGTCGTTACTGGTTTACCTCAGACGAGTAGTGGTAAAGATAGTATTTGTGTTATTATAGATCGACTGACCAAGGTAGTACACTTTATTCCAATAAGCTTATCCTCCGTTCCAGACCAACTTGATGAGTTATATATTACACATGTGATCCGCCTCCATGGTATCCCAAAGGAACTAGTTTCTAATCGAGATTCACGATTCACTACTCACTATTGGGAGAACATTGTGAAAGCCTTAGGCACACAACTATATTTGAGCACAACATATAATCCACAAACAGATGGTCAATCGGAATGTACCATTCAGACTTTAGAGTATATGTTACGAGCATCTGCCTTAGAATGGAAAGGATCATGGTTGAAACATTTGCCTCTTGCAGAATTCACATACAACAACAGCTCCCATGCAAGAATTGGCATGGCACCATTTGAAGCACTTTAGGGATGTAGGTGTACTACTCCTTTGTGTTGGCAAGAGGTCAGGATAAAGAACCTTTATGATTCAGATAGACTACAAGAGACACACGACGTTGTAGAGCTTGCTCGAAAAAGACTAATAACTGCCCAATGTCGCTAGGAAAGCTATAGTGATACCGGGTGAAGAGACCTTGAGTTTGAAGTAGGTGACATTGTATTTCTCAAAGTATCATCTATGAAGGGAGTTCAGAGGTTTGGTGTGCATGGGAAGTTAGCACCCAGGTTCGTGGGTCGCTTTGAAATCATTCAGCAGATTGGAAAAGTCGCATATAGAATTGCGCTTCCTCCACATCTTTCGGCAATACATGATATTTTTCACGTATCAAATCTAAGAAAGTACATTAGGGATCTAAAGCATAAGATAAGTTATGATGACTTACATGTTGATCCAAACTTGACATACCTAGAAATACGTGTGCAATTACTTGACAGGGATATCAAGAAGTTGAGGAACAAAGAGGTACCTCTAGTTAAAGTATTATGGCGGAACCAAGAGTTTGAAAAAGCCACATGGCAATCTGAGGCGGAAATTAGAGAAAAATACACTATGTATTATGTATATCTTCATTGTAAATGAAATGGTGTTCATTCTCTTTAAGGTTGTTATGGTTTCAACCCTCTTTAAGGTTGTTTTGCCTGCATTTCTAGTCTTGAGGACGAGACTTCCGTTAAGGTTGTTATAATTGTAAAGCCTTGAACTTGGTCTCTCTTGTATCTATATTATAAGATTCGGCTTGTCAAGAGGAAACCAACAAAATTTGTTTCGTATGAATAAGACTTCATTTGGAATTGTTATGATTTTCGGAAGAAAGAGAAGTAAAGAGGTTTAAAACGTCATTAACCCATAATGACCGTCATTAAGACTAATTAAACTTGATTAAAGAAACTAATGATGGATTGAAAACAACTAATGACCATTAGCGAACACTAATTAATAGTTAGCAAAAGATAAGCATAAGACGCAAAAGTTAAATCGTGATTAGTGAAAGTTAATCATGATTAGAATTAATTATCATTGGCGAATCTAGATCCTCTGGAATGTTCGAACTTAAGCCTTATGTTTCGGATAAGTTTTGGCCAAAATCATGGGCCGGTAACCACGGTTAAAGGCTAAATCATGGTTTACTAACCATGGTTAGCGGTTTTCCAGAGCCTATAAATACCCCCTACCCATTCCCTCTATACGATTTCCAGTACCACCACCTCCCCAAGGGCTAGGGTTGAGAGGCCAGGAGGAGGAGTGGGAGGCGGGGAAAGAGCTCTAGCAAAGCGCTAACGGGAGAACAAGGAGGAGAAAGGTATGATCCTCTCTTAGTTTGTTTCGTAAGCTAGGCTTTCAATTCATTCTCTTTTCTTCCAAGCCTTGTTCTTGATTCATCCTTCTTTCAGATTTGTTTCCTATTGTGGTTTGAGGAGAAAGTTGTGTAACACCCTACTTAGGTGCAGGCGGAAATGCACGTTAGTGAACACTATGATTCGTCACACATTGGCTCACCTAAGATGCGTGGTGTCTACCATTTCACTATCGCTTACGTTCCTATTCTTTCATTTCTGCTTTTATAGTTATTTTGATGGAGAAATCTGTGAAATACCCTACTTAGGTGCGGACGGCTATGCACGTTAGTGAACCCTGTGATTCGACACACATTCACTCACCTAAGACGCGCGGTGTCCACCGATTCTTCATCTCTTGTTGTTTGAGTATATTCTTTCAGTATTCGTTATTGTTTTACTCTCGATGATTTTATGAGGAAACTCTTTCTGTTTTTCTCTTAAAATATTTCTCAATATAAGGGGAACTTTGTCAAATTTTTTATAAATATATGTCACGATACAAGGGGAAACTCCGCCGAAATTTTCCTAGAAATATCACCCTATATAAGGGGAAGTTCTGCCGAAGTTTTAAGAGAAAATACGTTCTTTGCATTCTTCGTGTTCCTCATGTGTTCTTTGTGTTCTTTGTTCGTTCTTCAAGTTCTTGTCATGTTCTTAGTGTTTTTGATACGAAAATGAAATTCGATCATTTCAGGATCTATAAATCTCTCTTTTTGAAAAAGAATCATGATAAAGCACTTTATATGTGAGAGAGAGCTCGATTAGGTAATGAAATCCTTCCCTTTGCTATTGGATTTTCACATGAGATCGCTGAAATTTCTTGTTTTATGTTCTTTGCTATGAAGAACCCTAATTTTAGCTTTTTTTGAGAAATATGGAAAGTTTCTTTATGATTCCCACTAAAATAAAGTTTAAGCATCGAATTGATGCAGTAGCTTGGAAAGTTAAGGTTTGGGAGATAAAATAAGCATAAATATGAGTATATATCATATAAATAATATATATGTGAGTCTATACTAAGTGTTGATGATTATGTAAATCGAACACTTAACGAAATAATTACATCATGGGAATTGATGTGTTTTGAGTTAGATGCTAAAAAAGATTGTATGTCACGTTAAGGATGACTGGGAGTAGAAGTACAGGTCGGGCATGCAACATATAGGTTTGTAAGAAGGAATCCGTATTGGTGTTTCCCTACCTAGGTGGTACATGGTTGCTCTGTTATGATTATTGCACACGAAGTGAATGATTTACAACATGTGGTACCGGGAGCCAATATCTTTGGGTTGAACGACAGAAGATGTGTTTGTACCATGTAGAGGAATGGGTGGTTCAATAGCGCCTGGGTCACGATAATATGTATTTAAAGCTGTTAAGTTATATGATTAAATGTTTGCCTGAGGTTTAAGCAACCGAGTCCTCGAGGACGGTGTGCTCATTTGTTTTCCTGGCTGACGGTTTGAGATCCTGTTTAATAAAAGAAAAGGAAAATTATCAGGGTAGTATTTGAGGATTGGTTGAGGCGACATGCCACAACATAAGCTCATCAGATCAATGCAATCTCCAATCCTGAATTATCCACAGCTTCAGAGTGCAAGAATGGTGGGGTTCCCCTAGACTAATCCCTTATGTTTAATAGAAATGAATAGGACTTAAATTAATGAGAAGGAATGTAACTTTTTATGACAACAGGTTTTGCAAAATTACACCATTTTATTTGCTTTTCTATTCTTCGTTACTTAGCATTCGCTAATTGTTATCCTATGATTTATGAAAACCCCAACATGTGTCGGTGAGCCATCGCAAGGACTTTAGTAATCCAGTCCGCTTACATAGTAGACATCCATCCAGCCACAGTAGCTTTACTTTGTAAGGTAGTTAGTAATCTTTTTTGTGTATTTTCTTTTCAAGCTAATGTACATGTAAATGGTTATAGTGGGACAATGTATTATGTGAACTTTATTATGTGAATGAAAAAGTGTTAAAATACTTTCTTCTGTGTATTTTTATTTGCAGTCTGTTTCTGAGTGTTAGTTATGATTGTTGAATAAATTATTGTTGAGTAACCATATCCGAATATGGGAGGATCCGATGATCTGGAATCAGGGTCGTGAAATTAATTGAAATCACCTTCAATTGAAAGTTAATTTCATTTGAAATACTATGGAGGTGAGTTTGATGAATTTTATGTTCATGTAGAGAATTGATCAATGAAGTTCTGTTTGCAGCATTTTCAACTGAGTTTATAGAGCGACTTGGGCATGATTTATTTGTGCTATTATGTTTTTATATTATTATGTGCATGTTTCATGTTGAAAACATTTTGATTTCGAGTGTGTATAATTATATATAAAATAGTGTATTGTACACTTAGTGTTTCTGTGTATTGTGTACTATACATTATTCTTCCCTGTATCTCCCCCCAACTTTATACCTTGTTGACTTTTTCAATATTTGACTAGATCTTGGGGTTCAGGGTTAGTATATTTGATATATCTTGTGTTTTTCTTGTCTTTATTATTTTATTTTGGGTTTAAATACAAATATTTATGTAGTATTTATACATCAATGTCAGAGTGTTAATTCATGCATCTCAGTAATATTTTCCATGTATTTGTCTAAGTATTTTAAGCTAAAATAGGAGAATAAAGGTGACTCAATGGCTATTCATCAATACCCTAATTAGAGAACATGTAACTAAAATGATTAGTTACATCTCTGAACCGGAAACACTTAGGGCACAAATGGATGCAAATATGCAATCTGATTTCATTCTATTGTCTCTGCCCAATTTTTTCTACAACTTTGTTGTATCATACCACATGAATAAATTGAATTCGACAAATGTTGAGCTCATATATTTACTGAAGTATGTTGAGGACTTCATGAAGAAGGAGAATGCTACAAGCAGTGCAATGGTTACACATGTTTAACAAAAGCATGGACGGAAGCAAAGGTCTCGGAAGGGTCTAGCCTAGAAAAGAATAAGAGTCAATATGTTGGCTCATCCTCTCAAGCTTCTATACTAATGGAATCAATGAAAGATGATGTCTATCATCAATACAAAAAACAAGGGCATTAGAAAAATGACTATTTAGATTACCTGGAAATTATTGGAAAATGTAAAGCTCTAACAGGTATAAAATCTATTTTAACCATTGACACCAGTTTTCTCGTAGGACATGAAGGTAGTTAGATCATATATTCTGGTGTTTCTATTCAACTATGCAATTTATTACATCTATTTTAGGAAACTAGGAAGCTGCATGAAGGGGAGATAATAATCCAAATGGGATTTGATGTATGCAGCACGTCACCATTGGGATGTGCATATTATCATTATCTAGTGGGTAAGTATTATTACTTAGATAGTTCTTTATATTCTAGATGCCAGAAGGAACTTATTATCTGCATCTAAGTAAGTTAGAAATGGATATTTGTTCCAATTTTGTGAGGAACTTATCAATTGTCACTATGGTAAACATATTGCAAACGGTATCCTAACTCTGGGTGGACTCTTTGCATTGTGTATTGATGAATCTATCATGAATTTTACTACCACTAATAAAAATCATAAAAGATATAGAGAGAACTCAAATCATTTAATGGTGATTTTGCATCGAAGGCTTGACCATTTATTTGTTTATAGAATCAATAGATAGTAAAAGATATACCATTATATTTCCTATTGGCCCGAAGTTTATCTACTTGTGATCATTGCATTTGAGGTAAAATGACCAGAGCATCCTTTCAAAATAAGGGTAAACAATGCAAGATTATACTAGACATAATATATACTTATGTATATGGTGCCTTCAATACCACGACTCGAAATGCATATCAATATTATTTGATGTTTATTGATGATCATTCCTATGCATATTTATCTTCCAATTACATCATAAATATGGAACATTTAAAAAGTTTGAAAAATTCAAGGCTTTTATTGAGAATAAAACTGATAGGAAGATCAAACATATTCGATCTTACTGAGGTGGAGAGTACCTCTTAGATGAATTCAAGTAATACCATAAAGAGAGGAGAATTATATTCCATCTCACTCCTCTTAGACTCCCCAACTAAATAGTGTTGGTAAAAGATGCAACAGGGCCATCATTGATATGGTTCGATCAATGATGAGTAAAGTGAATTTACCTCTTAGTTTCCAGGGAATTGTTGTAGAAACTACAGTATATATATATATATATATATCTTTATTAAGATTTTTACCAAATCTGTACCCAAAACCCTTCATGAGCTTTGATTCAAAACCAAACCCAGTGTTAGACATGAGGATTTAGGGTTTCTTGGTCCATGCCAAGAATATTGACACAAGTAAGGTGGAATCTCGTACTAGAGAGTGGTACTTTATTGGGTATGTAAAGTTCGGTATTGGATATCAACTTGTTCCTCCAATCGATTCACCCCCAGAAGAGGTCCTTGAAACTTGATACCTGCACAAAAAGACTCAAGGCCCAAGAGTGATGCTTTCGACCCAGTTATTTGGGGAAATCATGAGGGTTGAGGTGGAATGGGGTCTCTGATGATGGATGAAGGATGTTGACCTAGGATTTCTTCTTAGCAAGGATGAGGTGATCTGGGTGCCTAGGAAGATGGAGAATCGTATGAGGAAGAAGATGGGATGGTTGACGAGTTGGGTTAAGATGTGATTCATGGCAAACAAAGGTGAGAGCCTAATGCTCCAACATGCTTAAGTATTTGGGAATAAGTAAACACATATGACATTCTTGGAAACAAACTACAGAACTACACTAAAAGTTAAAACATGAAGCTAAATAACTAAATTAAATTAAGGCTCAACAAGTCAGAAACATGAAAGCTAAGCTTCGATAGAATGAGCTCCGACAATGGGAATCAGACCTCGATCGACCTTTTCCAGATCACGGTACCTTAGGGATATCATCTTGTAACAAGGCGCTCTCTCCAACAACTAGTCCTTGGGTTTATAACCGGATGAGAGTGGATATTTTTGCATAGTAGATTGTTTTTAATATTACATAGCAGAACAAAGGAAAGGTCTTCGACTTAGGGATTCACATGAATCAATGGAGATTGATTTGATTGATCAGCATGTCGCAAATTAAGGATCCCTAATTGACAAGTTTTGTGAAGAAATCGAGGTGGTATGTGGTTAGGTCGTGCGAGAAAAATTTGGAAAAGAAGGTCTTCAGACCATTCTGCAGCTGTGATATAGTGGGGGGAGCTATTAACCGGGTATCAATGGTTCCTCGCACGTCATTGGTCCCTGTCACCCACTACAAGACAAAATAGCATTACAAAATGAAAATAATACAAAATAAAATAGAAAATGGATTTAATTTAAAAATTCAGAATATATAACTTTTTTATATTTTCTATGTTATTTTAACTATTTTTTATTTATTTTTATCAACTTATTTTCAATGATATTATTTATATACTACTTTATAAGTGTTTACGTATAGTATTGTGCATTTACATTTTAGTATGTTATAAATACCATTTTTAATTATATAATTTATTTATACAATATTTAATATATATATATATATATGTACACATTTATTTGAGATTTTTATTATTTCATTTCTAGGTATAAATAAATTTATTTATGTATAATATAGGTGTATTATACCTATGATTTAGAGTTGATTATTTTTTATGTATTTTTATGCGGTTTTGATTTTTATTTGTATTTTTTTATAGATTCTATATAATATGTACAAAAAACTAAAAATGTAAGAAAACCTTGAATATATAAAGGGTTTAGTGGGACTGGCCCGCCCCATTTTCTGATGATTCTTTTTTCAAAAATACCGTCATTCATCACTATATCCCTCTAATATGCCATTCCAATTTCTTTAAAAATAGAGACTCCTATGCCCTCCATCTAGAACAATTTGATTAAAACAATTATAAGACCGTTAAATTATCTATTTGAGATGGAGGGCATATGAGTCTCTGTTTCTAACGAAATTGGAATAACATAGTAGAAGGATATAGTGATGAAAATACATGGCGGTATTTTTGAACAAAAATAGGAAAAATCACCGAAAATGGGAATGGGAAACCTGAGGGCACGCCCATTTCTTCCATATATAAAATAAATAAAATTTATTTATTATACAGATGTAGCACCATAGTATCCTAATTAGCTAACTTTTTCATCTTATCTCCACTTGAAATGAAACCCCCTTCATTTTTAGGATAATTAAATTTGAGATATATTATGACGAGTTAGCAAACACTTATTTGAACAATAAGTGATTAAAAAGAAAAATAATAAAGGAAAATGAAAGAATTTTAAACAATTATGATTTTAAAATTAGTCATTCACAAAATCAAAGTATGGAGCTCAGTCAAACCTTCAGATTATTAATCTGACGAAACCTTATTACGAATAGGATTTAGGAATCAATCAACTTTAAGTTCCAAAAGTCTTTATTTAGTTCGCCTCGATAGTTAGGTTAGAAAAATTCTACATATGCATATTATGATGACTATGGATCTTACTTGTATGGTGTATGTGATATATAGCTCTCCACATTTGAAATGACAAAGAACAACTATCTCTTAGCAAGGTGATCCTATTTCCTCATACTTAATACTCTTTCCTCAAGGAGCAGGATATTTCCTTCAAAGACTAGGTACGTATTGTGTCCACAATCGAAGGGGGACAAAAGATAGAGGAACAAGAAAACAAATGGAGTGTGGCCAGTGTAGCCACATCTCCTTGTGAAGCCGGCCAATGTAGCCTCGTCTCCACTAAGATATGCAAGTTCTCCAAATCTTGGACCATTGCGGACATGTATGTATATTTGGTATAATGGATTCTTTTTGGTAGAAAATATTGTTGCACTATATTGAGCTTTTGTGCCTTGACGGATGTAGAATCTTTTCACCCATGTTTTGTTGTCTTAGAAAATATTATGCGAGCAAATCATCCCTCATATGAGTGTTCCCTTTCATCTTTTGGAGAAGAACGAATGCATTGTTGGGTGAAAGGGTTTTCGAGGGGCTTCTTCCAGGAAGGGAAGAGTAGCTGAGTGGTCAAAAGTGAGAGATTGTAAATCTATTGAAGGTTTTGTATGTAGGTCCCAATCGTGCCTCTCCCTCTTTTTTTCCGACAACTAGAATATCTATAATGAGAAAGTGTTCATTCAAACCTCAACTCTAAGTTGCTATGATGATTCTAGAGAATCAGGCTTGGTCATTATCCTTGTCTCTAGCTCCACTTTGTTCTGGGGGTCCCTCGTACCCGCATCAAAAGTGAACAACCCATCATAGATCAAGCCTATGTTAAGGAAGCCCTATTGGTGGGTATCTTGAGACCTTCATTCTAGAACAAGATCGAGAGGGAGCTAGTATTCACCTATTTAGGGAATTCCTAGGCAATAACTGAATGTCTACTAGACCCTCGATGCGGATCCTCTACCTAACTTGCTCATGTAGTCGAATCTTTCTTTCAATCCACAACATCTTATCTTTAGACATCCTACCGACTAAACTAGGTTGGGTTGTACTGGACACTCCAAGTGACTGTGTATGTTTCCATTGTCTTGCGTCTCTTACGAGAGGATTCTACCCCTCACCACCTCATTTGTGTTAAGCTACATGCAAGATGCTTGTCCAAGTTTGGTCACTATCTAAAAGAATCTTGTGTGTATGAATTATTCTACGTAGGCCAATCAAGAAGAAGCGTGAATATAATCTAATGGACCCAAAGAATTAAGTCGACATGACTTAAAAAGTCTCAACTCCAATTCCTATAAGGTTCTTTGAAATTAAGTAGATTAAGGTCTTGACCGAGCTCCATTCTTCATACTTTATTCCATGATAGTTTGTGCTTCAAAATCGTTCTGAAAAATACTAATGCAAATGCAAGAATATCTACTTGAGAAGAATTTTCGGTTTTATACTTTTTATGTAATTTACAGAAAAAATTGCAAAATTATATGGGTTTTAAACTTCTTCATTTTTGAATTTTTAATAGATATAGAGAATTAGAAGTATTTACAAAAAATCATAAGAATTTTATAAACATTTACAATGTAATATACAAGAATTATACATGTTTTATACAAAACGCTATTTACAAAATGAATTTTTATTTACAGATTTTATTTATAAATTTTGCAAGAGGGTTTTATCTACAAAAAGATTCTACATACAAATTTTATTAAAGAATTTTACTTACATGTATTATAAATAAATGTTGTACAAGAATTTTATAAACAAATTTTTTACACATAATTCCAAGTTATTAAAAAGTTTATTTACAAGAATTTTACAATAAGTTTATTTGCACCATAAATTATTTATATATAATGTGAGAAAATAATTTTACAAACTAGTTCACAAAATATTTTACAAAAACAAAACATTTACAAAATATTTTACAAAAAAATTTTAAAAAATTCTACAAACCCATTTTTACAAACACAATTTACTTTCAAAACATTTTACAAATAATTTACGAACTGAAAAAAATAATTTTACAAATATTTTTACATAGAGTTTACAAAATGTGGCAAAAGAATTTTTCAAAAGAATTTTTACAAACTTTTTTACAAAATATTTTATTCCAATTTTATTAGCTATATTATTAAATAAATAAAAATACGAGTTATGGCTAAAGTGTATATATATATATATATATATATGATATGATACCCCATACACTTATCTCAACCTATGTCCTTATTGTGACTGTAAAGCGACAAAGGAAGACATAACTCATGATAAGTATAGAAAAGTAAGAGGGATCCTATACTACACTGACTCAAAGAATAAAGAATAAAAATAATAGAAATATGAAACCCTCCTATACTTAGGATAAAATAATCCTAAGTATGGAAGACTATACAAACTGGGAAAACCAAGGAAATGAATGTACAAACTCGATGACTCGACCTTTCCCACATATACTTAAAGTAAAAAAATCCCTAAATATAAAAAAGAATATCAATAAGTTGAAGGACAAGCCAAAGAATAGAAGAAAATAAAATTAAAATAACAAGTATGAAATGAACGACTAACTCCTCATATACTTAGGGTAAAATATCCCTCAATATAAGCAATAACATGAGTAATGAAGTCGAATGAAAATAGAACAAATCAAGTCATTCACTCCCATATACTTAGGATAAAGTACATCTTAAGTATATCACACACACGAAAAAGAGGTGAATGATAACAACGAATAAAATAAAGAACAAAATGAAAGGAATATGTACAAAGGTGAAAAGAATATACAATACTCAAGAAGGAAGAAGCTTGATATTCTTTCACATCCGTTGAAATACGAAGTCAATGAGATGTACGTTGACATCGAGGTCATCCTCGGATGTATCCATGTCTGACTCCTTAAACCCTCCATCAGAGTCGATGTTGTGAACATACTCAATGCAATTGTAATGATTAGACACATACATAAAAGGTGGAAGTGGATTAAAGTTTCCCTTAGAAAAGTCATATCCACAAACCATCATCAACTAGTCATTATACTAAAGAATTGTTGAATCTTCTTCAGACACTTTATGCACAACATCAATAGTACTCGCATCTTTAGTAAGCAGACTATAGAAAATTGTGTTTTCTAAGGTTTCTTCTTTAGAGAGGAATTATTGGGTCTCAATACCATCAAAAGATAATGGTTCCTTTTGATCTCGGATATAAAATCGCAGTCTTTTATGTCAGATTCATCAGAAACACTCTCATTTGATGCGACTTTCACTTTAGTCTTAGAGATTGTCTCAATGATAACACCTTCTCTGTACGAGTGAAAAGTGATCATCTCTACCCCACAATACATTATAGCTTTCACTGTACGCAAAAAGGGTCTTCCATTCATTCCGCTCTTCTTAAAGAGGTCCAAGTTTGAGATACTCAAGTAATGAGAAAGGCATTAAGCTAATTGGTGACCCATTGTCCAAAAGGTTATACGATCAAATTCTAGATCATGAAATATGGCATATAATAATGGGACTCCCTTGTCTCTCTTTCTATTTGGGAGACAATGGTTTATGGAATTTGTAGTGGTCAAGGTTAAAATGCGGTGTTCAGTCCTACTACATCCTCTCTTCATTTACATATGTTTAGGGGTACATGCTTCTTTCATGTTCCTTATCACGACAGGCATATACTCCATGGCTTTTAGGAGTGCCATATCAACTAAGATGTTGTGTAGTATCTCTATCACTCCAAGATCAAAATGATTTTTAGTTTTCGAATATTTTTGCATTTATTGAATGCATTAATTAAGGAAAAAGTCAGAAACAACATTATTTTTATTCAAATCATAATCATCATATACATATGGATGATCAAAATCAAAAGTAAAAACATCTCAGGTTGCTCTGTCTCTTGCAAAAGAAGAAGGCTCCATGAGGGGTACGTTCTCCTCCAAGGCAGACTCAACTCTTCATCTCCCATTATTGTCTTGGTGGGGTTCTTGTTTTTCTTCATTTTTTTAATCTTAGTGTGGATGATGGTGTTGATACTCCTCCATGGACTACAACACTCGATCTCTGCTTAGTGGATGAAGAATGTGAGGAAGACGATGGAGCTCGATCATAGACTTTATTTCCCAATCCAACTAACGCTGGTGGCTGCAATCTCTTACTACTCCTTACAGTAACAACATTAGATAAACATGAAAAATTACAAGGCATGCATGTCTTAGGAGTGGTTGGATCATGATGTCCTACCTGCTCCTTATTGCAGTAGAAATTATCAGGATTGGCTTCGACCTTGGATGGTATGATGGTTTTCATGGTTGTCAGGTTGTCAAGCCTATGGTTGATATTGCTCATGTTCTTCATCAACTGTACAAGATAATCAAGTGCAGGGTTCATCGAGGGTGCCTCTAGTTGTTCAACACCTGTGGTCTAGATCTGAAAGATAAGTAGTCTCCTAGTAATATAGAACCACATACAATGGAGTTTATTGCTGATAAACTAGATCGGGAGTCTACACGTGGTAAACTTGTCGAACTGTAGGAGGCACTTTGATACTCTACTGAGATGATGTGGAAGTAGAAGTCTCAGGTGCATAAGTTTCGGTTGCGACACTCGAACTCTAGAATGCATGAATATTTTTATTAAGAAGATCCAAGTGCTTCGTAATCTCATCCATCTTGTCCAGCTACTTTGTCCTATGATTAATCACATGTAATTTATCTAGTTCTTTGATCAGTTTTCAATTATATCTACTTTAGATAGTTGGTTTCCAATGTTGATCTGATCTAAGATGTCTACCCTATCCACATAATGAGATGTCATCATGTTGATGACCTTGTGGGGTGTGGGAGAAGGTAAAGGATGCTTCTGAAATGCATGCGAATAAGATAGAGCTTTAGATCTCTCTGCCATTTCTAAAAAATATAGCAGAATACATCTTCATCCTGATTGAAGTTAGAACCCCCACAAGCAGTATCTACTAATATCTAGTTTTTTGAGCTCAAACCTCAAAGAAACTCTGCACTAGGCTTGTCTTTGGTATATCATGATGGGGACACTTCTCCGTCATATATTTGAAGTGTTCCCATGCCTCCTGAATGGACTCATGGGACATCTGGGAGAAGTTGTCTATAAGCGAACGCATTTGATTCAATCATTCTGGGGATAGTACTTGCTCAAAAAAGTTGATCTCAGCTTTTCTCAAGACGTGACAACCCTTCCGATCATTAATCCTATATAATGCATTATTAATAAGACTGAAGGGGAAAGTTGTCACCTTCACTACCTCTAACGGATGTTAGACTAGTGCATCATGTTACAGATGTGGTCAAACTAATGGAGGTGCATGTAAGGTTCTTCATTGATGTATCTATGGAATATGAAGAGTAAATGAAGTAGTTGGAGCTTCAGGTCGAAATGCCCATGAACTGCAGGAATCTGAACGCCTGTTATAGTGAGTCCTGCTCCTAGGTTATACGCATCTCTAAGAGTGAGCTTGTCCTCAACTCGGTTCGACTCAACAATGGGTTATGCTCTCTGTTCATTCTGCACATTCTCTGCCCCATTATCACCTCTTCTCTACTACTCATCATCCTCTCTCCTCTCTCCTCGTGCATTCATCATCTCTAAGATCATGTCTCTCAACACATCCTGGATGTTAATTTGCTCGATAAGCTGTGCTCGAATGACCTGAATGGAATCCAACATCACATTGTTGATCTCATACGGGTCTGCTAATGAGGTGGTTCCCTTTGGTTCCTCCATTCCTCTAAATTCATCTCTAAAAATGTACAAGGCACTCAATCAATCCACATAAATGAATGTTTCTCAAATGAAAGTTCGAGATTATAGTCCATCTCAAATAAGGGATTTATTTGTGAAAAAATGGTGAAGTAGAAAAAGAAGAAAATTCAGTAAGATTCATCCTGAATAGGTGGAGACGAATGAACTGGAGTGTATAAAGATAGGTTCGTGATGTTTGAACAAAGAGTACTCCAGTCTGGCATCTTCGATACAAACAGAAGATGCGAGATAACCAAGGTCAAACAAGAAGAAGAAAGTGAAAAACGTGAAGTCTTGGAAGGATCTTTATTCTAATAAACAAACACAAACCAATATTCAATTCAACAACTGAACACAAGTGGATACTATAAGAGTTTGATTATTATCTTTTTAATTTTAAGTTTAATGAATGCCACAATTACTTAACCACAAACACAAAGGATGATGACGTCCTATCACACTATGTACGTCCTAAAACCTCCCCAAACAGTGGAACCATCTACTCCGGTTGCCTAGTTATATCAGGCCCAAAGTGAGATATGTGGAAGAGCATAGAGGTAAGAGTTTGCAGCTACGACTGGGTACCAAAGATAGATATATGGGTGCTTAGGGCATACGTCTCGAGATTTGGGCTCTATACATAAGGCTACATCCTCACCCACCCTATCTATAGGTAAGTACATGTGAGCAATGAATGGGTTACTCTAAAAGAAGATGAATCATTATGTTTATTTTAGGTTCGAGTATATTTAGCAGTCCTAATTTTATTCGGTTGTCATTTTTTGAGTAATTACCAAATAAAATCATCTAATGATTTTTTCAATTCCGTTTTATCCTATGTTTAGAAAAATGAGGAAGGGAGCTAAAAAAGTAGATGTGCGTGAAAACGAATGACGCATGCAATGTACAAAATGTATACATGTTTCCACTTGTCTACATGTAGAATGATCAGAGTATGCAAATAAATCTACCTATATGAAACGCACACAAGAACTGTCCTAGAATGAATTTCTATTATCGAGAAGAATCAGATTTATCTGCCAAAGTCAGAATATGAATAAGACTATAGGTACATGAAGGTATCGGTGTTTTTGGACTTATTATTTACCCAACTCAATCAAATATTAAAATCCTAAAGTAAGGGCTCAAGTATAGAAAACGAAGAAAAATAAACATAGAAAACTCAAAAAAATGAAACAAAATAAAAAATAATTGAGAAAACAAAACCAAGAGGGATCCTCCAAGTGCTTCAGCACTTCGTGAAACAAACCCTTAATAAGCAAAAAGTATAATGGCTCTATAGAAAATAAAAAGGGGCAAGTGCTAATAAATTATTACAAATATTTACTAGAATAAAATGGAAATAAAATAAAATGACTAAAAAATAAAATACAACAACAGGTCTTCAACTCTATTCCTCCTCCTCAGTTGTTGTCTCCTATCAGTTGGTGAAGAAGATCCTCACCTTCTCCTTGCTCGGTTGTGTCGGCTCTCTTGGGATCTCTCCCTCGTTCATCGAGTCGTCACAACAAAAGTGAAACAAAAGTGTATCAGAACACTTTATGAAAAAAAATAAGAGAAGAAATAAAAGAGACAATGAACAAAATAAAAAGGCAACAAACAAGTGAATAGAAAATAAAAACAAACAAATAAGAGTTGAAGAAAAAGAAGTCCAAACTACCCTTGTCGTGAATCCTCAGAAAGGACACAATTTTTTAAAAGTGCTAATTGGGTTTTTATTTTATTCGATGGTGAAATAAATGTACAAGTGTGATGGGTATATATCACAAGTGAAGTGTTTTTTTATTCAATGGTGAAATGAATGTACACGTGTGGTGGCTATATATCACAAGAAATAGAACAAATGCTAGTGGCATTATTTGACATGTATAATAAATCAGAATCGAACCCAGGTGCTTGAGCTCAAAGATAAAGGGTGAAAACGGATCTAATTGGAAATGGTAACTAAGAGCTCTATTTATAATGTAGGAGAATGGTGAATTTGAAAATTCGAGGGCAGGTGAACTAAGGTGATTAGGCATAAAAAAATAGTCATGCAAGAATGAGTGACGAGTGACAATTATTTAGGTTGGGAATCATGCAAGAATGTTCAAGGAATCAGGCTGGAAAAATTTGAGAAGAAGAGGAGTCAAACTTTATTCAGGATATTTGGTCAGATGAGGCAGTTGACCTGTGGCAATAGACCTGAGTCTGACCACTCAAAGCTCAAACTCGAATGGGTCCAAGAGTTGGACATGCGAGCCCACGATGAACCATTAAGCAATAAATGTTATTGCAAATATCATTCCTTGATCTGAAATGAAGAGTAACTAATTTGCAAAATTGATCCCTTAGTACAATTAGGGTTATGTACCATGACCATATTAATGATCATACATATATTGATTCAATTATTGAATCATAGAGGCTGGTGCTTAGATGGATATCTAAAGAGTTGGATTTATGACTCATCAAGCAACGTCAAATGATTGTTAAGAGATGATCTCCAGCCTGAGTAGGAGATGGCAATCCTTTCTCATTTTGCTGATATCTTACCGACCTCTTTATGAGGTCCTCTGCATGGGAATAAATATTTGGAGGTGTCAGATTAGTTAGGTCAAAGAGTTGACTTAATGAGATCAAGATAACGAAAGACCTATGTCACATGCTATCACAATATAGGCACGCATCCTCTGACCGGAGATAGATGTGTTACTATATGTTTGAGTATGTACATTTGGCAGACCAATATGTTGATGACCTAACCAATGTCTATACACCGACATGCCGGTGTGTATGCAAGGGCATATGTAAAGCCTTGAACTTGGCATATCTCGGATCCTATATAATAAGATCCAGCTCGTCAAGATGAAACCAACGGAATTTGTTCCATGTGTATCAGACTTCATTTCAATTTGTTATGAATTTCGGAAGGAAGAGAAGTAAGGAGGGTTAAGACATCATTAACCCATAATGACTGTCATTAAAACTAATTAAACATGATTAGAGAAACTAATGATGGATTAAAAACCGCTAATGATCATTAGCAAACACTAATCAATAGTTAGCAAAAGATAATCGTAAGCAGCGAAAGTTAAATCCCAATTAGTGAAAGTTAATCACGATTAATGTTAATTAAGTGTTATTAGTGAATCTAGAATCCTCTAGAATGTTCTAACTTAAGCCTCATGTTTTAGGATAAGTTTTAGCCAAAACCATGAGCCAAAACCATGGGCCACCGAACCATGGTTAAGGTATAAACAGTGGTTTCCTAACCATGGTTAGTGGTTTTCTGGGGCCTATAAATAGACCCCCCTACACATTCATTCTCTACGATTTCCACTACACCACCAACCCAAGGGCTAGAGTCGACAGGTCGGGAGGAGGAGTGGGAGGCGAGGGAGGAGCGCTAGCGAAGCGCTGCCAGGAGAACGAGGAGGAGAAAGGTATGATCCTCTCTTAGTTTTCTTCGTAAGATAGGCTTTCAATTCATCCTCTTGTTCTTCCAACTTTTGTTCTTGATTCATCTTTCTTTACAATTCGTTTTCATGTTGTGGTCTGAGGACAAATCTGTGTAACACCCTACTTAGGTGCGGGCGGCTATGCACGTTAGTGAACCCTGTGATTCGTCACACGTTCACTCATCTAAGATGCGTGGTGTCTACAGATTCTCCATCGCTTATGTTTTTATTATATTTTTATAGTTATTTTGATGGAGAAATCTGCATAATACCCTACTTAGGTGTGGGCGGCTATGCACGTCAGTGAACCCTATGATTTGTCACACGTTCACTCATCTAAGATGCGTGGTGTCTGTCGATTGTTCGTCTCTTGTTGTTTGAGATATTCTTTCAATTTTGTTGTTATTTTCCTCTCGATTGATTTTATAGAGGAAACTCTTTTCGTTTTTATTTTGAAATATGTCTTGATATAAGGGGAAACACTACCAAAATATTCTGAGAAATATGTCCCAATATAAGGGGAAACTCTGTCGAAATTTTCCTAGAAATATCACCCCATATAAGGGAAAGCTCTGTTGAAATTTCAAGAGAAAATATGTTCTTGGCATTCTTCGTGTTCTTTGCGTTCTTCGTTCATTCTTCACGTTCTTGACACATTCTTAGCGTTTTTGATATGAAAATGAAATTTGATCTTTTCAAGAGCCTTAAAATAGCCTTTCTGAAAACGAAACACGATAAAGCCTTGCATACACGAGAGAGAGCTTGATTAGGTAATGAAATCCTTCCTTTTGCTGCTGGATTTTCAAACGAGATTATTGAAATTCTTGATTTTATGTTCTATAAAGAACCCTAATTTTTTGCTATTTTTGAAAAAGTCTGATCAGTTGCTTTGTGTTTCCCATTAGAATAAGTTTAAGTATCAAAACGATGCGGTGGCTTTGAAAGTTAGGGTTTGGGAGTTAAAATAAATATCAATACGACTATATATGCATATGAATAATATATATATGAGTTTATACTAAGTATTGCTAATTATGAAAATCGAAGACTTAACGAAAGAATTATAGCATGGGAATTGATGTGGTTTGAGTTGGATCCTGAAAAGGATCATGTGTCACGTTAAGGATGACTGGGAGTAGAACTACAGGTCGGGTATGCAACCTATAGGTTTGTCGGAAGGAACTCGTATGCGTTTCCCTACCTAGGTGGTACACGGTTGCCCTATTATGTTAAGTGCACACGAAATGAATGTTTTGCAACACGTGGTACCAGGAGCCAATATCTTCGGGTTGAATGACGGAAGACGTGGTCGTGCCATGTGGAGGCACATGTGGTTTAATAGCAGCTAGGTCACGATAATATGTATATGAAGCCGCTAGGTTATATGATCAAATGTTAGCATGAGGTTTTAAGAAATCGAGTCCTCGAGGACGGTGTGCTCATTTTTTTTCTAGATCGAGGGTTTGAGACCCTGTTTAATAAAATAAAAGAAAAATTGTCAGGGTAATATTGGAGGATTGGCTGAAGCAACGTGCGGCGGCATAAGCATACTAAGATCAATGCAATCTCCAATCCCGAAGTATCCACAGCTTCGGAGTCCCTATAGTGGTGAGGTAATTCCCCTGGAATAATCCCTGACGTGGAATAGAAAGGAATAGGACTTAAATTAACAAGAAGGAATGAAACCTTTATTGATAACAAGTTTTGCAAAATTACAAAATTTGTTTGCTTTTCTCTTCTTCGTTACTTAGCATTCGCTAATTTTTATCCTATGATTTATGGAAAACCCAACAGGTGTTGGTGAGCCATCGCAAGGACTTTAAAAATCCATCCAGATTACACACTAGACATCCTGCCAGCCACAATAGCTTTACTTTGTAAGGTAGTTAGTAATCTTTTGTGTATTTTTCTTTCAATCTGATGTACATGTAAATGGTTATAGTGGAACAATGTATTATCTGAACTTTATTTTGGGAATGGCAAAGTGTTGAAATACTTCCTTCTGAGTATTTTTATTTGCAGTCTGTTTCCGAATGTTAGTTGTGATTGTTGAATGAATTATTGTCGAGTAACCAGATCCGGTTATGGGAGGATCTGACGGCCCGGAATTGGGGTCGTGACAGATTGGTAACAGAGCCTGGTTACTCTAGTAATTTATTTAATAATTAACAACTATAAGTGGTATTCGAAATACCAAGGTTGCATTCCTTTGATCTTTATAACTGACTGCAATACCATTCACAAGTCATTATCCCTTATGTACATCATTCTAAAACATATAGGATCTGGCCTTTGACCTTGACTTATCCCAGGATCATGGTAGTCCAAGACGTGTCTAGACAATTAGCCACTATGATGACAATTCTCCAAGACATGGGGCAAAGACAACAAGCATTGGAGGAGAGGCTCAATGCATAAGCTGAGAGACCCGAGGCATCTAAGCATGAGGATGCTAGGATTGAAGGTTTTGTCCATCTTTCTAAGGAAGAATCAAGTTACCATCCTTCAACTGAGTCTGCTCCTACCCGACATAAGAAGCAATGGAGAAGGCCCTTCTTAGACATCAAACATTACTAGATAATTACCGAAAGGGAAAAATTCCTCGATTCAAAGGTGTAGAGACACACCGAGGCTGAACTATGGCTTGATGACATTGATAGGATGTTGAGTATAATACATGAACCAACAGATACTTGGGTACACATTGCTTATTACTCCTTAACATATTATGCACGATGATGGTGGAGAGCAATTTCCAAGAAATTATCAGATCCTGTTCCATGGGATATCTTTGAAGAGAGGTTCTGAGCTCACTTATGTCCCTATCATTGGGAAAAATTAAAGAGGAGAGAGTTAGCTTCTTCGAACCAAGGTTCTAAGACCGTACGAGATTATCATATCCACTCTACTGAGCTACTACGTTACTCACCAGCTCTAGAAGCTTCACCACAAGAGTGTCTCACAAAATTTGTTAGCGGTCTTCAGGGAGATCTACGAGAAAAGCATGCTGGTTTAGAGCTACAACCGTAGATGAAGCAATGGGCATCGCCTCTCGTATTGAGATGGAGAGGAATGAAAACCACCAAAGAAGAAGTTTCCACTTTAAAGGTGGACCATACAAACGCAAGGCACTTATAACCATAGAGATCGTCGCTATCATCCAGCCAAAGCCAGTATAAGATCACCACAAACCTTGGGTCAGGAATTATCAGGAAGAGGGGGTTTCTCTAGACCTCCATTATATCACCGTAACTCTACACCAGGAACTAGTACCTCTGTAGTTGGGTCTTCAGCTCAGACATGAACACGTGCATGCTATCACTGTCATCAAGAAGGTCACATTAGAAAGGACTGTCCACAGTTGAGAGGTTCAGGGTTTAAACCAACCCCAATTAATAGTACAACATCCACTCCGAGCAATGGAGCAACACACGGAGGAAGACAAGGTAGAAGTCGTGGCTCACAAGGAGCACCTCCTACACAACAACCACCATAAAGTGTTGCGAGTTCTAGCTTGCCTATTCCTAATTGCCAGCTCAATGCAATCACAGAAGAACAAGCCTACAATTCAAGCAAAGTCGTACGAGGTATTGTTACTATTCATGGATTTTCAGTACATGCTTTGTTTGATTCTGGTGCTTCACATTCATTTATTGCTCGACGGTTAGTACCCACTTTGGGTAAGATACCAGTAGAAGTACAACAGTCCTATCTTATTAAGGGACCAGGAGGACAAGTATTCATAATCCGAGAAATCCTAGATAATTGTATAGTACTGATAGCGGAACATCGGTTCCCTGTTTCACTACTACTGATAGAAATGAAGGACTTTGATCTTATCCTAGGGATGTATTGGCTAGAAAGGCATCATGCATGTCTTGACTGTTTTCAGAAGACAGTAACATTTCACCTTCCTAACTCGATAGAGTTCCAGTTCATTGGAAAGACATCCAATGATAATGTTGAATATATCTCTACTTTGAAGGCACAACAATTGTTAGAGAAAGGGTGCCAAGGCTATTTATCTTACGTATCCTCTACATCAGGGTTTGAAAGAATGATAGAAGATGTGCCTATAGTGTGTGAGTTTCCTGATGTATTTCCAGAGGAACTACTTAGATTACCACCTGAGCAAGAGATTGAATTTTAAATCTCTCTTATACCTGATACTCCACCTATCTCTATCCCTCCATATAGGATGGCACCAGCTGACTTACGAGAATTAAAGGCACAGTTGCAAGAACTATTAGATAAAGGATTCATTCGTCCTAGTACTTCACCATGGGGAGTGCCTGTCTTATTTGTCAGGAAAAAGGATGGGTCAATGCGGTTGTGAATTGACTATAGACAGTTAAACAAGAGGACAATAAAGAATAAGTATCCTCTACCAAGGATAGATGATCAATTTGATCAGTTACATGGTTCTACTGTGTATTCCAAGATTGATTTAAGATCTGGATACCATCAGTTAAAAATTAAAGATACAGATATTCCCAATACAGATTTTCGAACTAGATACAAGCATTATGAATTCTCAGTTATGCCTTTTGGATTAACAAATGCCCCAGCAGCCTTCATGGATCTCATGAATAGAGTATTCAAGGAGTTCTTAGATCACTTTGTAGCAATATTTATTGATGATGTGCTTATTTACTCCAAGGATAAATATCTGCCTGAATACCATCTCAAGCATGCACTTGAAACTCTAGGGAAGAACAAATTATATGCTAAATATAACAAATGTGACTTCTGTCTATCTGAAGTATCTTTCTTAGGCCATGTTATTTCTGGGGAAGTTATATCAGTTGATCCTACAAAGGTTAGTGCGGTGATGAGTTGGGAACGCCCGAAGACTGTCAGAGAAATACAATCTTTTCTGGGTTTAGTTGGATATTATAGAATATTCGTGAAGGACTTTTCACGAATAGCATTGCCAATGACTAGACTAACTCAGAAGGAGGTTCCATTCTTATGGTTTGATACATGTGAAGCTAGTTTTCAGACACTGAAAGAATGCCTAACATCTACACCAATCCTTACTCTATCCTTTGGGAGAGAAGGGTTTACAGTGTACACTGATGCGTCTGAAGAAGGACTTGGGGCAGTTATGCAACATGGTAAGGTAGTTGCATATGCATCACGACAGCTCAGGACATATGAAAAGAACTACCCAACACATGACCTTGAATTAGCGGCTGTAGTTTATGCGTTAAAGATATGGAGACATTACCTCTATGGTATTACTTTTGAAATCTTCACTGATCATAAAAGCGTGAAATATCGATTTGATCAGAAGGAAATCAATATGAGACAGAGACGATGGCTAGAGTTGTTGAAAGACTACGATTGCACTATCTCCTACCACCCTGGTAAGGGGAACGTCGTAGCAGATGCCCTTAGCAGAAGAACTTATTCACCTAGGTTGGTGAGTGCTATCCACTTCTGAGGTTTTCTATCAAAGTAAAGTGAATGGAAACCATTTGATAGTAGTGTTGATACTATAACTATTCCTCACCAATACACACCAGAGATCTGGGATAGAATAAAGAAAGGACAGGAGGATGATCCAGTCCTTAAGGACTTGAGACAACAACTTGAGAAGAATGTGGTAGAGGGATTTCAGATACAAGATGGGTTATTGTATAACCATCACAGAGTTTGTGTACCAAACACACCTGAACTAAGGAAAGACATCTTACGAGAAGCGTACTGCTCAAGATTATCTATTCATCCAGGAATTACAAAGATGTATAAGAATCTTCATTCATACTTTTGGTGGCCACGAATAAAGAAAGATATTGCTAAGTTTGTGAATTCATGTTTCACTTGCCAGCAGGTAAAGGCTTCACACCAAAAGCCACCAGGATTATTACAACCCCTCCCTATACCTGAATGGAAATGGGAAAGAATTTCCATGGATTTTGTTACTGGCTTGCCTCAGACAACGGGTAGTAAAGTTAGTATCTGGGTTATAATAGATCGTCAGACGGAGGTAGTACACTTTATTCTGATAATCTTTTCTTTCACCCCATACCAGCTTCTTGAATTATATATTACACATGTGATTCACCTCCATGAAATCCCAAAGGAAGTAGTTTCTGATTGAGATTGACAATTCCCCTCACACTCTTGGGAGAACTTCATGAAAGCCTTAGGTACACAACTATGCCTGAGTACAACATATCATCTACAAACAGATGGTCAGTTGGAACGTACGATTCAGACACTAGAGGATATGCTACGAGCGTGTGCCATAGAATGGAAGGTATCATGGATTAAACATTTACCTCTTGCAGAATTCACATACAACAACAGTTACTATACAAATATTGGTATGGCACCATTTGAAGCACTTTATGGACGTAGGTGTACTACTCCTTTGTGTTGGCAAGAGGTCGAGATAAATAACCTTTATGATTCAGATACACTACAAGAGACACGGGAAGCTGTAGAGCTCGTTCGAAAAAGACTACTCACTGCTCAAAGTCGCCAGAAAAGCTATAGTGATACTAGATGAAGAGACCTTGAGTTTGAGGTAGGTGACTTTGTATTTCTCAAAGTATCACCTATGAAGGGAATTCAGAGGTTTGGTGTGCATGGGAAGTTAGCACCCAGGTTCGTGGGTCCCTTTAAAATTATTCAGCGCATTGGAAAAGTGGCATATAGACTTGCACTTCCTCCACATCTCTCGGTAGTACATGATGTTTTTCACGTATAAAATTTAAGAAAGTACATTGAGGATCCATGACATAAGATACGTTACGATGATTTATTGAGCCAGACTTGACATACCAAGAGATACCTGTGCAAATACTTGACAGGGATATTAAGAAGTTGAGAAACAAAAAGGTGCCTCTAGTTAAAGTATTGTGGCGGAACAAAGAGTTTGAAGAAGCCACAAGGGAAACTGAGGCGGAAATGAGAGAGAAATACCCCAACTTGTTTGAGTAATAACACTATGTGTTGTATATCTTCTTTATAAATGAAATGGCGTTCATACTCTTTAAGGTTGTTATGCTTGCATTTCTAGTCTCGAGGACGAGACTTCCTTTAAGGTTTTTATAATTGTAAAGCCTTGAACTTGTCATATCTCGGATCCTATATAATAAAATCCGGCTCGTCAAGAGGAAACCAATGGAATTTGTTTCGTGTGAATCGAACTTCGTTTCGATTTGTTATGAATTTTGGAAGAAAGAGAAGGAGGGTTAAGACATCATTAACCCATAATGTCTGTCATTAAAACATAAATTTAACATGATTAAAGAAACTAATGATGGATTAAAAACCGCTAATGATATTAGCAAACACTAATCAATAGTGAGCAAAAGATAAGCGTAAGCCACGAAAGTTAAATCGCAATTAGTGAAAGTTAATCACGATTAGTGTTAATTAAGCGTCATTAGCGAATCTAGAGTCCTCTAGAATGTTCTAACTTAAGTACCAAATTTGGGATAAGTTTTGGCCAAAACTATGGGCCAAAACCAAGGGCCACTGATGACTGGGAGTTTACCGAGGCCGTATCTTTCCACAAGGCGGAGAGGCAGTCGCTGAGTTGACCTCAGACAGACTCCCAAATCAGTCAACAATTAACCCACGATAAATATATGCAATGAATATCCAAAATGTGGAGTTAAAATTTATTATAACTCTACATACAAATGTGTATAGGTGTAAGTACAGGTAGAGGTCGAACACTGGGAGGCGAAGGGAATGTATGGTGAAAATGATTGTGCAATTAGTCAATTCTTGATTCATGTCCAATTCCTTATTATTTTTGTGGGTTTTTTTATTTTATATTTTTTTTGTTTTATTTTTGGTTTTCTTATTTTTAGTTAGTTTTTATATTTTGTATTTTTTTATTTTCTTTTTATATTTTGAATTATATAATATAGAGATATATATATAGATATATAGATATGTATAAGAGAAGTGGGAGAAATGTAGTATATGGTTATATATATACACTCAAAATATCTTAAGTATAATATTTTTAGGATTTTTATGTTTTTCTAATTTTTAAGTTATTTTTCTGGAATTTTGCTAATTTTTATGTATTTTTAATTCCAAAAATGTCCCTAATATGGGACTAATTAAATAGGAGGAAATTAATTTGGGTTTTAAAATTATATAATAAGTGTCAAAATTAACCCAAATTAATTTTAATACATAAATAATAATATATAGATAAGTATAAAACATGAACACATATTTTTGGTATTTTTAAAGGGTTTTTATAATTTTTTTTCGGATTTTGGAGCTTCTTGAAATTTTTATATTTTATTTTTCTATTTTTAGGCTTTTTCATTTTCTGGACTCAATATATAAATATAAATATACTATATATAATTTTTTTGGTAATTTTTCAAAGCATTTTCTAATTTTTTTTTGTATTTTCTAATTTAAACAGCGCAAAAAGGACTTTTTTTCATTTTTAATAGTTAGGAAAAATGATAAAAATATGGGCGTGCAAGAGCATCACATGAAACATCTATCCTATTTTTTCTGGATTTTTAGAAGCCACCTAGGTATTTTTAATAAATGCATTAAGGACACAAAAATAAACAGCCTGACAGGGGTATTTTTGCAAATAAAATAAGTAACAGGGGCATCAGTGCAAAAATACCTACAAAAAAACATTTATTTAAAGTTTTGGGGACTATTTTTCAATTTACAAAACCCGCCAGGGTTATAGTGCAAATTTCACGCGCCTCATGTGGGACTGCACGTAAGGCGCGGAAGGACCTAAATGCAATTCTAATAAACTCAGGGTCCTTTCTGCAAAAAATCCAAAATATTTACAACGTACTATTTATTTTACAGTATTAGAAGTTAAATACAAAAAGTGCGGGGGCCAAATATGCAAATTACCCCCAATAGGCGCTTCATCCTGCTGCGCTGGATACGCCACTTATCCACGTGTCGCCCATCTGACGGCGGATACCGGTTCGTCGATGAAGGGTTCGGATTAGAAGCTCCTCGCGGATCTGACGGTTGGCGTGTGTCTTCATCGAACGGCTATCGTTCAATCTGGGCCTCGCCTCCTGATCCGACGGCGCATGAGGTGTCTGGAAGAACTAGGAAGAAGCTCGCCCCCGACGAGCTTCGATCGAGCAGCTCGGGCTCCTCTGGGCACCTCCCTCGCATCTGAAGTGCTCTGGACGTAGCTGGGAGGCTTCCGCGTCGTCTGATGGTTCCATCATGGCTCCTGGAGGTCCGAGTCGCTCGGACGAGGTCGGAGAAGTGGGGGACCTCCAGGAACCTCTCCCTGGTATGAATCGAGCCCAGATGGGGCTCTTCCTTCGTTTGACCTGCATAGGAAACAGCGGGGGAGCGAGGGCTTCCTCCTCGACCTGGGGTTTTGAAGCTTGGCAGCGAGATGGAGTGAGGCGGAGGGGCTCCGACGAACGGCAGAGGTGGAGCCCCGATTCGCGAAGACCAGAGGTCCTCGGTTGGTCAAAGGAGATGGATAGATGGAGAATGCGATGAGGATTGAAATGGGGTGTACGTGGCGGTCGGAGACAGTTGATTTCACAGTGAAGAAGTCGCCGGAGCGGAGCTCCGACGAACTTCGAATTTGGGATTTTAAGCTACAGGGATTAACTAAAGACTAATCTAACAATGAGAATTAAAAACTAACATTAAAACCTAACTAAAAAGCATGAGAAGGACATCTCTTATACCTGGGGGCCACCAGGGAGTAGGGCGGACGCCGGAGCTCCGCCGCGTCAAAATTCTCCTTCCTCGGGTCGATGCAAGTGGCTGGAGCACTCCCTCTGTCACGAGGAACGGTCCAGGAACAAGATCAAGGCTTTTGGTTGGAATGAAATTGGCCAAATTCAGCCAAGGAGGAGGAAGGGATTATTTATAAACATTCCTAGGGACCCCCATTGATCGGCGATTATTGAAGAATCAGGGCAATGTACAAGAGATCTAAAGAATGGGCGGGTATCTATAATGATCGGGGATCATTTTGTCAGAAGAAATCGAGTGCAATTGGTGGACGAGACGTCCAGGAAAAATGGATGAAAATCGGGGAAAAGATGGGCCACGTCAAGTCAGACACTTGGGGGCGCAGTTGACCAAGCGGTCAACAAACGCATGAACCTGATTCGTCCACGTCGGACCGAACTTGACCTATTTATTTAACATAATAAATGAATTAATTAGGTTTTGCATAAAAAATAAAAATGTTCATAGGTTAATGTAGTATTTATTTCCGATTTTTATTTATTTCTTTGATATATTTTATTACGGTTTTATTAAAATAATGTATTTATAAGGGTTTTTATATATATTTATTTTTATTTTGTTTTTTTAGTTTATTATTTGATTTTCTTATTTTATAAATTTGTAACTTATTTTTATGAGTATAAATATATTTTTATTTAATTTTTATGAGTTTATTTACATTTTTAAATAAATGTGTTTATGTATATGTAGGTATACTTATAGGTATTTTACCTATATATTATATACATTTTATTTATTTAATGAATTTTATTTGTTTTTATTTTGGATTTGTATTTTTAATAAGTTATATATAACATATACATTGTTATAAAAATATAAATGAATAAAGAATAAAAGAATAAAAATCCCTTTTATTTATGTACATATAGGTAGCATAGGTATTTTGTCTGTGTATTACATAGGCTTATTTTATTTTACAAATTCTTTTTAGTTTTCTTTTATTTTTAATATGTACATGTATTCTATACATTATTTACAAAATTCTAAAAATATAAATTTATAAAAATAATAAGTATTGAATAAAATGAATATTTTAATCAGTACTATGTACAAGGAGGGTCAAAAACCTAACTTCTACAGATGAACTCCAAAAGTTATGAAACCAATTTTATTAAATAGTTCTTGGATGGCTATATACAAATAAAGGTGAGTTTGGGTGATTTGGAGTTTTTATTTGCAAGATATGGGTCTGTGAAGTTGAGATTTTGCTTTTTATTCTGGGTATAAAATGTGGGTCCTTTTTACACAAACTCAATTTTGTATTTTTATTTACATTATTATCTACAACTTTCATGTACAAAGTTTCTTTATTTGATGAATACATAATTATGTACAAAATAGGTGTAAAAAATGCATAAATAAATGCATGAATAAATGAGGTATTTATTGTATTATTGGCCCTTATCTCCCCCTACTTTATTCCTTGTCGACCAATTCCATGCTGGCCTTGGTCTCGGGGTTCGGGTCATAAAATATTTGCAATATTTTATTCCCTTTTCTTTTCTTCTCTTTATTCTATAATTTTGGCATTAAAAACCTTATTTTATGTGTAATTAATACAATGAATCATGAATGCTATTATGAACAAATTAATTCTATTTACATGCATTTGCTGGGGTTTTTAAGGCAAAAATGATATAATAAAGGTGATGAAATGGAGATTCATCACCCCCCTATACTTGCCTTTGCTAGTCCCTAGCAAATACTTATGCAATATGTATAAAAAGAACAGAGAATAAGAAGAAAAGAAAAAGCAAAAATAAAGAATTTAAAGAATGAATTGAATTGATCATGATTATTAAACTCATCTGTACAAAATCAAAGTTTGGAGCTCAGGTTAGACCTTGGTGTGAGAATGTGTGTGGAACCTAGTCGGGAACCAAATTTAAAACACAACAGCCTTCAAGAGTCGCAGAACTTGGTTCAAATCACCTCAATAGCCAGGTCAGAACTAGCCTACATCATATGCAAACCCTTATGACTATGAAGCTGACTTGTACAGTGTAAGTGATAGTGGCTCTCCCCAACTGAAATGACAAAGAGACTAGCTTCTCCAGAATGACATCCCAATGATTCCCCAATCCAACCCTCTACTGTCGAGGAGCGGGGTATTCCCTTCTAAGTTCAAGTGGCAACCGGCTCAAGAAGAGGGGGAATAAGAGGTATAGAATTTTGGGAGCTCAACCAGTGTAGGTAAGTCTCCCGCTGCAAGCTTCATGAGATGTAACATGGATACCATAAGCTTTTGCTTTATTGGGCTATATACACTCCGGTGGGGTTATTAAATTTTCAATCCGACCCACTATTTTTTTGGAGTTCTTTTTGCATTCACTTTCTCTTTTTTTTCAAGTGCATCTGTACAACATATCTACATGGTGCAGCATATATACAAGAAATTTTCCTCTTGAGCCAGTAGACTATCCCTCTTTTGAAGCTTTACTGCAACCCACACTCTCCCGTCATTCGACTTCATTGAAACTGGACCATGTTGGGGTGCACTTCCCTCCCTAGACGAGGACGAATATTTCCACCCGTGTGTGTCTCAGACTGGCAAATCCAACCCCCTCACCACTCCAACTGAGTTGAGCCAAGTGAAAGGTGCAGGTGTCCAAGTTAGGTCATGGCCGACACGAGTCATGCGTGCGTTTCGAAAAGTTCTAGTTAGTCCATTGAGGTAACTTGAACCCAGCCCTGATTTCTCAAAGAATTAAGTCTGAATAGACCTGAAGTACCTTAAACCTAGTTCCCATAAGGTTCCAGTGCAGTTAGGTGCAGTAAGGTCCAACCAAGCTCCAATCTTCGACTTTATTGGACTAGTTCAATCATCAAGCTCAATCAAAGAATATGAATGTTATGCAAATGCTATTTACAAATATGCAAAGAATAATGCAATTTTTGAAAACAAAGAGAAAAAATTTTTACACAAAGAATTTACAAATAAAAGAATTTTGGCACTCAAAGAATAAAATATATACAACTATATACACGGGCGTGCCGCTTTATTTTACAAGATTTAAAGAATTTACTAGTTTTAACAAGAGTGGTTTATTGAGGTGTATCTACAATTGATAAAGAATTTAATGTATTTTATTTATGGTTTATTTATTTTATTTATTAGTATCATTATTATGATGCTTTTATTCCTCAAATTTATTTGAAAATCCTTTTGAAATCTATAGTACAAGATAATTTTTGCAAATATTTACAATCATTTGAAATCCATTTTGCAAAGATTTTGCAAACATCATATATACATTTTTAAAAAGATTTTTACAAAATGTTTTCAAAACCATTTGCATATAGGTTTTCAAATCCTTTATTTCACACAAATAGAAAAATTTTGCAATCAAAATATTTTTACAAAGGTTGAAAATATTTCACAAAAAGTTTTCCAAACAGTTCACACCATTTTTTAAATCATTTTGCAAAAGTATTTTTAACCTGATTTATTAATCAGTATATACAAAAAGAATCTGAGGAATAATAAGCCTTATTAATTAATGAATTGTATCATAATTATACGAAAGTACGAGTTATGGATGAAGTATATACATAGTATATACGTCCCCCCTATACTTAGCTTGAGCTATGTCCTCATAGATCGGAAAAGAAAAGAGAAGACATAACTCGTACTGAGTATAGATGAGTCTAAAGAATATACGAATAAGAGATGAAGGAACGAGAAGTTGACCGTCCCCCCTATAGTTAGGATCAAGTAATCCTAAGTATAGCAGACTGTACATATCGTAGGGAGGGTCAAGGGTGGGAATAAAAAGAGCAAAGAATTAATCAAATTAGGGGTACACCCCCCTATACATAGGACACAGTATATCCTAAGTATAGAAAACTGTCTACAAGGGGCGACACCTTTTATTTAGATACAAAAGATAGAAAAGGAAAAGAAGAAAAGAAGAAAAGAGAGATATATAGGCAGATAGACGAGAAGATCGTGGAGAATATACGCATCACTCCCCCTGTACTTAAGGTGAGATATCCCTAAGTATAGGCAACAACAGGAGTGACGAAACTGAACGACAAAAGAACAACACGGTGTGTACCCCCCTATACTTAGGACAAAGTACGTCCTAAGTATATGCACAAAGATATGGTGATAGATCTAGGGGACACATAACATGCGGGAGAAAGAATGAACAGAATATACTACACATATATACAAGGTAGAAGCTGATGAGGTACAGGACGGTATCTGACAAGTGAATACTGTACTCTCGTCGTCTTCTCCCTGTGAGAACGAGGACGCAGTCAGAAGGTGAAAAGACACCCGGATATACAGTCAGGTGGGTGTTGGCTACCGGGGACAAATAGATCGAAAAGAAAAGATATCGGGTGCGGTAGCATGAAGCAGACAATCGGCACACAGGGTCAGCATGAGGAAACAGAGCCGATACCGTAAGACCGGGAGGAAGAAGGAACAATACAGACTCCTCCGATCAATCAGAGTCTCAGAAAGATCTGGAAATGTAAGGAACAAGAGACATCGTGGCATTCAGTGGTCATGAGGTCGGAAGATCACAGGAGACACACCGAATACCGTAAGTAATGGCTCACCCCTGCGAGGGTCGTCAAGGTGAGCAGGCTCAAAGGAGCTGGGAATCAGACCATAATCAGAAGACTTGATCCTATGATCCGCAGATCGGATACACAATCAGAGTGGGGACCAAGTACGTAACTCAGAAGACTCGGCTCCGTGCTCCAACAGATAGGAGACACCAGAAGTGAAACCGAGTACCTAGAAAATGATGTACCCTCTCGCAGATAACACTCAGAGAGTGGTACATGCTAATCATCGAATAATCAGAAGAAGACTCGGCCTTGCGAGGGTCGTCAAGGAGAGCGGACGCAAAGGCGTCAGTGATCCATCAGACGGATCATCAGGTATGGTCTCGGTAGGCGACATATCAGCTACCAGCAAAAGAGACCAAAAAGTGTAAAGAATGTGGCAGCGTCCCGCAGATAACCCTCGGGGAACGTACTGCCAGCTAGGCATGAAAATAGCAGATATCAGAAGCTCGACCTTGCGAGGACCGTCAAGGCGAGAAGACTCATAAGAGTGTAATCAGATGGGTCCCATGATCCGCAGATCGGATAGGTAACTGAAGATGGGACCAGTAATCAAGTATATCAGACGACTCGATTCCGTGCTCCGCAGATCAGAGACACAGTCTGCAGTGGAAACCGAGCGTAAAGAGAGTGCCACAATCTCTCGCACATAGTCCTCGGAGAGTACTGCGATCTAGGCAAGGAATAGTCAGAATGTGTCTCTACCTTGCGAGGGTCGTCAAGGAGAGAGAAGGGCTCAAAGGAGTCGGGTCCATCAGACGGACCCACATAGTGGTCTCGGTGGTCGACAAATCTGCTATCATCAGAAGAGACCAAACAGATCTGAAATATGTCGTAGTCTCCCGCATATAACCCTCGGGGAGTTATGAGCTAGTCAAGGAATAATCAGCAACAAGCTCATCCTTGCGAGGACCGTCAAGGAGAGCGGACTCAAAGGAGTCTGAGCAAGTCGGTCTCATGCCCCAATAGATTAGGCGCATAATCAGAAAGGGAGACCAACTGTCTATATCAGACGAATCGACTTCATGCCCCAACACATGGAGGCACCAGAAGTGAGTGAAGCCGATCGTAAAGAAAGTGTCACATCCTTCCGCAGGTAGTCCTCGGGAAGTGATGTGAGCTACGCAGTGAATAATCAGAGTACATCTCGTCCTTGCGAGGGTCGTCAAGGAGAGAGAGAGGCTCAAAGGAGCCGGATCCATCAGACGGATCCACAGAGAATCTGGTCTCGATAGATGGCAGACCGCCTATCAGCAGAAGAGACCAAGAGATCTAAAATGTGTCATAGCCTCCCGCAGATAACCCTCGGGGAGTGGAGCTCTGCCTTGCAAGGACCGTCAAGGAGAGCAATCTGATAGCTGGCCTCATGTGCCGACAGATCGGGCACACATTCACAGGGGGAGGCTAATCAAGCATATCATCTTACTCGGTTTCGGGTCCCATCACAATGGCGACCAAAGTCGTGAATGAAACCGTAGTCCTAGAAATTGTCGCATTCTCCCGTAGATAGTCCTTGGAGAGGAATGCGAGCTAGATCATGATAATTGCGGGAATGCTGGCTAGTCATCTCAGGTCCTCGAAATAGTGGGAATCCATCAATCCATTAGAGGGCATAAGATCATGTGAGGGAGCAAATAATCAGGTCAACCGCAAGATGTCCCTCAGGTCAATCAAATCTCGCTGAGATGGCACAACAAATAGTCAGGAATCCTCTAAGTGCCAGGGTGGATCAAAGCGTCAGGAGATCAAGGATGGGTCAATCAGGAAGATGAGAAATCATGGGGGTTCGGGGCACCGTCATCATGAAGCACATATCAAGATAGTCTATCCAAAATTCAAATCAAGACGGGCCGAAACCTCAAAATAGATAGATCAGTCGATACTCATGAAATCATCACCAAATCATCGCTTCATATCACATCCTCAATCCGGTGTACGAGATCTAAATCCTCAATTAAGAATCACACCTAATGATCATGCATAACAAAAATCTTCAATACGCTCGTATGCACGTATCCAAAGTCAAATCCACCAAAAATAGTATATTCATCTCGACATCCTCAATATCATGGGCCCGACTTACTCCAATAATCTGTATAATAATCCTCGTTGCGGGTCTTATCACTATGCACAACATTCCCGGGTAAAAGGGAGAGGTGATACGGGGTACACAAAGAAGATGGATGAGAAGGGTACACAATGGGGTGGAGAAGCTGATTGAGTGTGCGTGCCAATATCAAGGGTGAAAGGAGAGCGATACAGAGGGAACGAGGAGGGCGGGCGAGAAGATCGGGATATAGACAAAAATGGGTGTTCCACACAGGGCGGGAACACCGTCAAAATGGTGGTCCGAAGAGCAGGCTCTCCTTGAACCGGAAAAGATGGGGATGGTACAGAGAATACGAGGAAAGTGATGAAGAAGAGACAAACAATGGACTTGGCGAAGGATGATTGAGCTCAAGCGCCAATATCGCGACTCGATGCAAATGAGGAGATATATGTATAAGAGAGGTAGAGAGACTCAAAGACGAAAAATGCATGACTCACACGATGGGACCAACTACTCTAAGGATGATAAACACAACGAACTCCAAGTCACAATCAATACACAAGGTAAAACCCCCAATTCACCTACTCGACACAGTGAAGACCGTCAGGAGATGGTCATTTATCTTTTCAGTTTTAGAGTGAGGCGAGAATCACAAAGTTGTACAAACACTTAGGAGGCTTGATGGGAGTTGGGCTCTACTCCTTAGTGTGTACGTAAGCAATTTAAAACTCATACAATGAGGGGGTTGCTCTCCCCAAGACAAGGAATCCATTACATTTTATTTTTAGGTCCAATAGAGTTAGCAGTCCTGATTTTATTTAAGTTATCACTTTTTTTTGGTTATTTTCAATGCACGTGCCTAACGAGGTTTCAATTTCCATTAATCATCCTAGATTGGCAAAAACAGAGGGAGAAGGTCGGAAAAGCCATGCAAGTCGGAAATCGATGATGCATGCTAAGTAAGAAGACTTGAAGTGCTTCCCAGCTCTCTCCATGCGGGATGCAGAACAGAATTTGAAACCTATGCTATATGCAAATGCGAGCCGAAGAAATCGCCCTAGGATAGTAACTGCTATTATCGTGAAGCACCACAAGTCGGTCACTTATCCTTAACAGAAGAGTCCGGTCTTGTCTCACCCCTCCTCTTCTCGACACACTCGAGTTCAGGAGTAGCGCTTGATGGGGCTCGCTCAAGGCACAAGGGTTAAGAGATAAATGAACTGACTGTTTAAATTTTGACTAGATCCAAAATGTACTATAGGTACATGCAGATATATTAGGGTGTTTGGACCTTAATCTATCGGCAAGCAATTCCTAAGCTAGGGATCATTCACACAAAATAAATAAAATAAAATAAAAAGAAAAGCGTCAAAACCGTCGAGGCCCCCAAGGGAACAATCCCTCGGGCAATGGACCTCGGGAGTCGGAGTGTACCTGTGAGAGTCCTGTATTATTGCAAAATTCTAAGTACCACTCTCTCACATGAATATATATAATAAAATAATATGCAGAAAAATAGAGACTGTCTTCAAAAATTCTCTTTCTTCTCCCTTTGATGTTGTCTCCTGTTGGCTTGGCATAGAAGAGCCAACTCCACATTGCTAGGGTGCATAGGTCCTCCTTGGAGGTCCTCCTTCGCTTGGCGGTCCCTCGCATCAAATACAAATAAAAGAGAGGTCAGAACAGTGAAGCAATAATCTCAATAATAATCAAATAAAGAAATGAACATTGGACATGAGCAAAGAATTGAATAAATGAATAAATAAGCTCACAAAATCATACAAAATCCGTTGCCTCCCCGGCAACGGCGCCATTTGACGACTGGGAGTTTGCCGAGGTCGTATCTTTCCACAAGGCGGAGAGACAGTCGCTGAGCTGACCTCAGACAGACTCCCAAATCGATCAACAATTAACCCACGATAAATATATGCAAAGAATATCCAAAATGTGGAGTTAAAATTTATTATAACTCTACATACAAATGTGTATAGGTGTAAGTACAGGTAGAGGTCGAACACTGGGAGGCGAAGGGAATGTATGGTGAAAATGATTGTGCAATTAGTCAATTCTTGATTCATGTCCAATTCCTTATTGTTTTTGTGGGTTTTTTTGATTTTATATTTTTTTTGTTTTATTTTTGGTTTTCTTATTTTTAGTTAGTTTTTATATTTTGTATTTTTTTATTTTCTTTTTATATTTTGAATTATATAATATAGATATATATATAGATATATAGATATGTATAAGAGAAGTGGGAGAAATGTAGTATATGGTTATATATATACACTCAAAATATCTTAAGTATAATATTTTTAGGATTTTTATGTTTTTCTAATTTTTAAGTTATTTTTCTGGAATTTTGCTAATTTTTTATGTATTTTTAATTCCAAAAATATCCCTAATATGGGACTAATTAAATAGGCCGAAATTAATTTGGGTTTTAAAATTATATAATAAGTGTCAAAATTAACCCAAATTAATTTTAATACATAAATAATAATATATAGATAAGTATAAAACATGAACACATATTTTTGGTATTTTTAAAGGGTTTTTATATTTTTTTCGGATTTTGGAGCTTCTTGAAATTTTTATATTATCTTTTTCTATTTTTAGGCTTTTTCATTTTCTGGACTCAATATATATATAAATATACTATATATAATTGTTTTGGTAATTTTTCAAAGCATTTTCTATTATTTTATTTTCTAATTTAAACAGTGCAAAAAGGGCTTTTTTTACTTTTTAATAATCAGGAAAAAATGCCAAAAGCGTGAAATAAAATATGGGCGTGCAAGTGCATCACATGAAACATCTATCCTAATTTTTCTAGATTTTTAGAAGCCACCTAGGTATTTTTAATACATGAATAAAGGACACAAAAATAAACAGCCTGACAGGGGCATTTTTGCAAATAAAATAAGTAACAGGGGCATCAGTGCAAAAATACCTACAGAAATAAACATTTATTTAAAGTTTTGGGACTATTTTTCAATTTACAAAACCCGCCAGGGTTAGAGTGCAAATTTCACGCGCCTCACGTGGGACTGCATGTGAGGCGCGGAAGGACCTAAACGCAATTCTAATAAACTCAGGGTCCTTTCTGCAAAAATTCCAATTTATTTACAACGTACTATTTATTTTACAGTATTAAAAGTTATATACAAAAAGTACGGGGGCCAAATATGTAAATTACCCCCAATAGGCGCTTCATCCTACGGCGCTGGATACGCCACTTATCCACGTGTCGCCCATCTGACGGCGGATACCAGTTCGTTGATGAAGGGTTCGGATTAGAAGCTCCTCGCGGATCTGACGGTTGGCGCGTGTCTTCATCGGACGACTGTCGTTCAATCTGGGCCTCGCCTCCTGATCCGACGGCGTAGGAGATGTCTGGAAGAACTGGGAAGAAGCTCGCCCCCGGCGAGCTTCGATCGAGTATCTCGGGCTCCTCCGGGCACCTCCCTCGCATCTGAAGTGCTCTGGACGTAGCTGGGAGGCTTCCGCGTCGTCTGATGGTTCCATCATGGCTCCTGGAGGTCCGAGTCGCTCGGACGAGGTCGGAGAAGTGGGGGACCTCCAGGAACCTCTCCCTGGATTGAATCGAGCCCAGATGGGGCTCTTCCTTCGTTTGACCTGCATAGGAAGAATCGGGGGAGCGAGGGCTTCCTCCTCGACCCGGGGTTTTGAAGCTTGGCAGCGAGATGGAGTGAGGCGGAGGGGCTCCGACGAACGGCGGAGGTGGAGCCCCGATTCGCGAAGACGAGAGGTCCTCGGTTGGTCAAAGGCGATGGATAGATGGAGAATGCAATGAGGATTGAAATGGGGTGTACGTGGCGGTCAGAGACAGTTGATTTCACAGTGAAGAAGTCGCCGGAGCGAAGCTGCGGCGAACTTCGAATTTGGGATTTTAAGCTACAGGGATTAACTAAAGACTAATCTAACAACGGGAATTAAAAACTAACATTAAAACCTAACTAAAAAGCATGAGAATGACATCTCTTATACCTGGGGGCCACCAGGGAGCAGGGCGGACGCCGGAGCTCCGCCGCGTCAAAATTCTCCTTCCTCCGGCCGATGCAAGTGGCTGGAGCACTCTCCCTGTCACGAGGAACGGTCCAGGAACAAGATCAAGGCTTTTGGTTGGAATGAAATTGGCCAAATTCGGCCAAGGAGGAGGAAGGGCTTATTTATAAACATTCCTAGGGACCCCTATTGACCGACGATTATTGAAGAATCAGGGTTATGTACAAGAGATCTAAAGAATGGGCGGGTATCTATAATGATCTGGGATCATTTTGTCAGAAGAAATCGAGCACAATCGGTGGACTAGATGTCCAGGAAAAATGGATGAAAATTGGGGAAAAGATGGGCGACGTCAAGTCAGACGCCTGGGGGCGCAGTTGACCGAGCGGTCAACAAAGGCATGAACCTGATTGGTCCACGTCGGACTGAACTTGACCTATTTATTTAACATAATAAATGAATCAATTATGTTTTGCATATAAAATAAAAAATGTTCATAATTTAATGTAGTATTTATTTCCGATTTTTATTCATTTTTTTGATATATTTTATTACGGTTTTATTAAAATAATGTATTTATAAGGGTTTTTATATATATTTATTTTTATTTTGTTTATTTTAGTTTATTATTTGATTTTATTATTTTATAAATTTGTAACTTATTTTTATGAGTATAAATATATTTTTATTTAATTTTTATGAGTTTATTTACATTTTTAAATAAATGTGTTTATGTATATGTAGGTATACTTATAGGTATTTTACCTATATATTATATACATTTTATTTATTTAATGAATTTTATTTGTTTTTATTTTGGATTTGTATTATTAATAAGTTATATATAATATATACATTGTTATAAAAATATAAATGAATAAAGAATAAAAGAATAAAAATCCCTTTTATTTATGTACATATAGGTAGCATAGGTATTTTGTCTATGTATTACATAGGCTAATTTTATTTTACGAATTCTTTTTAGTTTTATTTTAGTTTTAATATGTACATGTATTCTATCCATTATTTACAAAATTCTAAAAATATAAATTTATAAAAATAATAAGTATTGAATAAAATGAATATTTTAATCAGTCTACAGATGAACTCCAAAAGTTATGAAACTAATTTTATTAAATAGTTCTTGGAATGCTATATACAATTAAAGGTGAGTTTGGGTGATTTGGAGTTTTTATTTGCAAGATATGGGTCTGTGAAGTTGAGATTTTTGCTTTTTATTCTGGGTATAAAATGTATACTGTGGGTCTTTTTTACACAAACTCAATTTTGTATTTTTATTTACATTATTATCTACAACTTTCATGTACAAAGTTTCTTTATTTGATGAATAAATAATTATGTACAAAATAGGTGTCAAAAATGCATAAATAAATGCATGAATAAATGAGGTATTTATTGTATTATTGGCCCTTATCTCCCCCTACTTTATTCCTTGTCGACCAATTCCATGCTGACCTTGGTCTTGGGGTTCGGGTCATAAAATATTTGCAATATTTTATTCCTTTTTCTTTTCGTCTCTTTATTCTATAATTTTAGCATTAAAAACCTTATTTTATGTGTAATTAATACAATGAATCATGAATGCTATTATGAACAAATTAATGCTATTTACATGCATTTGCTGGAGTTTTTAAGGCCAAAATGATAGAATAAAGGTGATGAAATGGAGATTCATCAGCCACCAAACCATGGTTTCCTAAGCATGGTTAGTGGTTTTCTAGAGCTTATAAATACATCCCCTACCCTTTCATTCTCTACGATTTCCATTACCACCACCACCCTAAGGTCTAGGGTCGAGAGGTCGAGAGGAGGAGTGGGAGGCGAGGGAGGAGCGCTGGCGAAGCGCTGCCGGGAGAACTAGAAGGAGAAAGGTACGATCCTCTCTTAGTTTGCTTCGTAATCTAGGCTTTCAATTCATCCTCTTGTTCTTCCAAGTTTTGTTCTTGATTCATCTTTCTTTCTGATTCATTTTCCTGTTGTGGTTCGAGGAGAAGTCTGTGTAACACCCTACTTAGGTGCGGGAGGCTATGCATGTCAGTGAATCATGTGACTCGTCACACGTTCACTCATCTATGATGTGTGGTGTATACCGATTCTTCATCACTTATGTTTCTATTATGATTTTTTAGTTATTTTGATGGAGAAATCTGAATAATACCCTATTTAGGTGCGGGCAGCTATGCACGTCAGTGAACCCTGTGATTCGTCACATGTTCACTCACCTAAGATGCGTGGTGCCTACCGATTCTTCATCTTTTGTTGTTTGAGTATATTCTTTCATTTTGTTGTTATTTTCCTCTCGATTGTTTTTATTTGAAATATGTCCCGATATATGGGGAAATTCTGCAAAAATTTTCTGAGAAATATGTCCCAATATAAGGGGAAACTCTACCGAAATTTTTATAGAAATATCACCACGTATAAGGGGAATATCTGCTGAAATTTCAAGAGAAAATATGTTCTTGACGTTCTTCGTGTTCTTCGCGTTCTTCGCGTTCTTCGTTCATTCTTCGCGTTCTTGACACGTTCTTAGCATTTTTGATACGAAAATGAAATTCGATCTTTTCAGGAGCCTTAAAATAGCTTTCTAAAAATGAAACACTATAAAGCCTCGCATATACGAGAGAGAGAGCTAGATTAGGTAATGAAATCCTTCCTTTTGCTGTTGGGTTTTCAAACGAGATTATTGAAATTCTTGATTTTATGTTCTGTGCTATAAAGAACCCTAATTTTTGGCTATTTTTGAAAAATTCTGAACAGTTGCTTTGTGATTCCCATGAGAATAAGGTTTAAGCATAAAATCGATGACGTGGCTTTGAAAGTTAGGGTTTGGGAGTTAAAATAGGCATCAATACGACTATATATGTATATGAATAATATATGTGAGTCTACACTAAGTATTGCTGATTATGCAAATCAAAGACTTGACGAAAGAATTACTGCATGAGAATTGATGTGGTATGAGTTGGATCCTGAAAGGGATCGTGTGTCACGTTAATGATGACTGGGAGTAGAACTACAGATCGGGCATACATCCTGTAGGTTTGTCGGAAGGAACCCGGATTGGTGTTTCCCTACCTAGGTGGTACACAATTACCCTGTTTTGTTAAGTACGCACAAAATGAATGTTTTGCAACACGTGGTACCAGGAGCCAATATCTTCGGGTTGAACGACGGAAGATGTGTCGTGCCATGTGGAGGCACGGGTGGTTCAATAGCGACTGGGTCACGATAATACGTATTTAAAGCCGCTAGGTTATATGATTAAATGTTAGACTGAGGTTTTAAGCAATCGAGTCCTCGAGGACGGTGTGCTCATTTATTTTCCAGACCGAGGATTTGAGGCCCTGTTTAATAAAAGAAAAGAAAAATTGTCAGGGTAATTTTGGAGGATTGGTTGAGGCGACGTGCGGCGGCATAAGCTTACCAAGATCAACGTAATCTCCAATCCCGAAGTGTCCACTCCTTCAGAGTCCCTATAGTGGTGAGATAATTGGCCTGGACTAATCCCTAACGTGGAATAGAAAGGAATAGGACTTAAATTAACAAGAAGGAATGAAATCTTTAATGATAACAAGTTTTGCAAAATTACACAATTTGTTTGCTTTTCTCTTCTTTGTTACTTAGCATTCGCTAATTTTTATCCTATGATTTATGGAAAACCCAACAGGTGTCGGTGAGCCATCGCAAGGACTTTAAAAATCCATCCAGTTTACATACTAGACATCCAGATAGCCACAATAGCTTTACTTTGTATGGTAGTAATCTTTTGTGTATTTTCCTTTCAAGCGGATGTACATGTAAATGGTTATAGTGGGACAATGTATCATCTGAACTTTATTTTGTGAATGGAAAAGTGTTTAAATACTTCCTTCTAAGTATTTTTATTTGCAGTCTATTTTTGAATGTTAGTTGTGATTGATGAATGAATTATTGCAAAGTAACCAGATCCGGTTATGGGAGGATCCGACGGCCCGGAATAGGGGTCGTGACAGCATATGAGTAATATGATCTCTCAAAGGGATCATAAAGGTTCATTGCTGAACTGGAAGACATGAGCTCACTCAAGAGACATTGGAAAGAATCAAATTCCGCACGTGGTCATCTCGCTTTGAAAGCTTGACTGAATTTATAAGGTTTGATATATGCTTTTGCAAAGTATATGATCAACACCTAGGTATGATATATGCTTTTGGAAAGTATATGATCGATACCGACTCCCAATGATCGAACGGGAACCTTAATGATAAAATCCTGAAGGAGATAGTTTAAGAGAGTTCTAAAACTTCGGATTTGTTCTGGGTCTTCTAGTATGCAGGATGTACAGGTATTATGAATTCCTGAGGGTGATGTGATCATAAACGATTGTATAACCATGACACTTCCATTCCGAGGGAGTGATGAAACGTGTCTGGATTTTAGTGACTCCTCTCATAGAGAAGTAGTTTGATCTAAGTCCAAATGTTGGACATTTATCTGAATGTAATTAAGATGTAATGAGCATATTAGATTTACAGTCTTGATTTAGTCAAGCATCTATGGGAGGCCCGCAAGATCTGGATTTGAGATGTGATCTCAATATCCAAGTCACTATAAGTGGAACAATACAATCACCCTATCCTTATCTCCAAGTATCCGCAGAGAAAGCGCATTATCCTTGAAAGAGTTCATGGATAATTTCATTGTTGATATATGAATCCGAGCATTGATAAAATGGATAACTAAATGTGATTGAATTATCATGAATAATATGATTTTGACTCATATTATAAGGAGAGTTACCTAAGATAATTAAATGCGATTTAATTATCAAAGACATGAATAGTGTTAATGTGATTCATATTATTTGGGCACATGAGAATAGAGATCCAAGATGATTAAATGTGATTTAATTATCATGGATGTGAATAATGTTGATAGCACTATCCATATTATTTAGGTATATTATAAAGGTGATTTATATTATATTAAAGAGAGCATATTGTGATTTATATTTGTTAATTAATTATTGATGTGAATTGGATTCACATTAAATGATTAATTGAAAATATATAATTACATTTTTTTGGGTTGTGAATGAGATTCACATAATTTCAATGGCATGGTTGATATTTTCCACAAGATAATTTGGAATTAGTTTTTGTGGAAATCTTTTCAACAAGAGATTAAAGATATATCATGAGATAATGAGATCTCATGATAATTAGAGGAGATTGACGAAATCCACTCAAGAGGAGTGGACGGCTTCAACTCTCCATGTGGAGAAGAGTAGCTGTTCCCCCTTTCTTAGGGGATTGGTTTAGCTTCCCCATTATCTCTTCTATAATCAAAAGCGATTTGAGTTCAAATTAATTTTATTGATCAGACAATATAAGTTAATTTAAATTAAATCATTTGATGTTGTGTTTTTACAACAACATCTTAGCCATTGAAATAAACACAAATCAATCTCATCCATTGATTATGTGTTGTCCATGGATTGGGATCTATGGACTCCCAAAACCCTATATAAGAAGAGGCAATCCTTTCTCTTCGAGTGACAAGTTTATGACAACGACATATGCTCTCTCCCTCTCTTAATACACACGCCAAATTCTCTCTCTCTCTTGTGGCCGTCCACCATGGAGCCCGTGAAAGATTCACCATCGCCGCAGCATCGTCGTTATATTGCTGCAGTATTTTCTCATGAATCTCTATCTCCTTTGGTGCACCTCACTCATGAAGAAGACGTTGGATCTCATGAGACGAGATCAGGAGATTCGCCGCTTGGATCATCAACATAGATTGCGAGAAGGATGCGTCTCATCAACGCGCTTGCAAGCGTCTACTCCATCGGATCGGACTTGAGACAGGAGGTCTCTTAGTTTAGAGACTTGATCGCAACCATGCTTCAAGAGGTAATCTTAATACCTATTGTGGTTTAGATGAAACGATCCTAGAAAGGTTCTTGGATCATGTGGTTTCATCAAATTAAAATTTTTTAAATCCTACCGCATCGAGCAACTAGTACGTCTAGTCCCTCTCGAACATAACGATGCGATCATCACGCTTCCATTATGCTCTTTACTATCTCTTCATATCCTTCATGTGGTATCATAGCCAGGTTTGAGGTTTTGGATACGATCCATGAACCTAGGAAGACTTGGTCTCGTCAGGGTTGGTGAAAGTTTTATCGCATTTCAATTTTCGCAGCGCTATTTTGTGAAAAGTTTCGGCCTAGTTTAAAATGTTTAAAAACAAAATAATTGTATAATGTTCTATATTCATTAAGGAAAATATAGGATTTGATTTTGTGTGATTTCGACTCCAATAACTCAAGATATGATCATTTTAATGACCATATATCTGTTTCGTGGGCAGCGAATCATGACGTAATTGATCAGTAAGTTACTGTTTTGAAATGCCTAAAAATGCATGATTATCATTTAAATTATGTTAATAATTAAATTTGGAAACTTTATAAACTGATTTTGCTTAATTTGTATTTATAATGAATGAGATATGCTAATTTTAGTAAGTGAGAGTCACTGATGGAAATTGCATACTTTATTGAGAACCTTGTGATTGTCATTTAACTTTTATAGAAATTATTGGTTAATTTCTTGATATAATTATCGATAAATATTTGTGAAATATTTAAAGATGTTTATTATTTCATTAAATGACATTTCTTAGTCAATAATTTATTATATGTGATATAGATCACAAATTGGTTACATCATGCACTTTCCAACAAACATGTTGCTTGAATAGGTTTGGGAATTTGTTTAGCAAATATCTTTATAATGTTAATCAAAATAGTATTGATTAGTATATGGTATAACTTTGGTTGAAAAACTGATTATCATCTCAAGTACAAAGTGATTGACTTGGCTTTATCTTTTGCCAAGGCGGATATGGTGTCTAGTCTGGGAGCGTTGGGGTAGCAGGTTGCACCGTGTGCGGTCTGTCCCACTCCCGTTGGTACTGGACATGATAGTGGGTAGGGAACGGATAATTATTGAGTGATCATAACGCATTTTTTCTAATTATTAAAATTCGAAATAATACGTATTTGAAATAATACCATATTTTCAGTGACAATTAAAAAATGTTTGTTGGGTATTAATTGGATCATTAATTTAATATGAATAGATTAATTGGAATCTAATTAAAATTAAAACACTCTATTATGAATAGAGTTGTTATTTCCCTTGGAAGAATTAATCATAATGGATATGATTCATAATGATTAATCAGAAATTAAGTATGATATGGAGGATCAGATTATTGACAACCATGATCTCCCATCAAGGCAAAAAGTTCCTTCGCGAGGGATTGTATGTCGGAGATGCCTGTCCGATGTAACAACTTCTGCATACAAGCCATTTGTATCGGGATCTTTGCTTCTCGAAAGAGTAAGGACGTATGCGTATTGACCCCAATATCGGGTCCTCATTATATTGGAGTGATATTGGATTGCGTAAAGAGAGTTGTATTTCTGTTGAAGGTTGGTTCAATTAATGACGAGTCAACATCACCTTAGGGGTGGTGGGCCCATTGATGTTAAAGAGTGAATTGGGAAATGCAAGTTGGGCTTGCAAAGCGGGATGTGTTCCCGCTTCATTTTATCAGAGTTATAGGTTCTCATATTATTGGGATGTG